>BLSH010311216.1:81778-105658 GCA_018402905.1 Glandirana rugosa
AATATTTAAAAAAAATATATTAAAAAAAAAAAAATGTAATTGGAACAACAGACTGATATCTAAATACAAATAGGGTTCGTACAAACTTCGCTACCAACAGAGGTTGTGAGACAGTCAACAGTAAATGGCTTCAAACATGCTTGGGATAAACATAAATCTATAGTCAGACAACAAGGTTAATGTAAAAAAAAAAAAATTATATAAAAAAAATTTATAAATAAATAAAAGGGGGCAGACTTGATGGACTACTCGGTATTTTTCTGCCGTCACTTTTCTATGTTTCTATGTTTCTAATCCTGATGTGAGGGGGTCTCTGCTCACCAAATCCCCCACTAACATCAGAGTCCCCCTTTACATTACAGTCCACAGAGCTCTCCCTTACGTTAGTGTGCTCAGAGGCTGGTGGGATAAGAGAGGAAGGGGAGGGGGGCGCTTCACTTACTATAGATGGAGGGTTGGGCCCTGGAGTTCTGCCCTGTGGTCAACAAGCAACCTGCTAACCTGGCTATACATACACATAGGCTAGCAGAGCATGCTGGGACTTATAGTGCACCACATCAGGGAAACTCCAGTGGGCTGCTGTGTTGGTAGAGGGGCTCTGGAGGTGACAACACACTATCTTCAGTCCCCCCAGTGACTGACGCTGACCCACCTGTGTGCTGAGAGAAGGAAGGCTGTCCTGGAGAGCTGTGGATCACCTGTGAAGGGTTGCAGCATCCATGGTAAAAGCTGGACTTTCCTCTGCTATGTAGCTGGACTTTTGCAAGGCATGAAGCTGCCGGGGATTGGAATGTGGACGGGGCTGCGAGGACACACAGGTGGAGGGGAGTAGGAGAAGATTCTGCTCTCTCTGTATCTCTTTCCTCTCCTATGACTGTCCAAGCAAGGAGGAGTGGAGGTGGGCTGTCAGTGCAGGTCTGAGCAGTGTGAGAGAGATCGTAATAGACTCTCTGCTCATAGCTGCAGCCCGCAACATGGAGTGACATCCCGGGCTTGGCCCCCCCCCTCAGTGTCAGGACTCCAGGGCCCAGTCGCCAGTGCGACTGGTGTTACCCTGATCATTCCGCCACTGCTTCTGGTATAAATGCCATTTGTCTGCTTGTATATATTGGTTAACCTTTCATAATTATCTGTATTGCCAATGCTGCCTTCTGACATATGAAGAAAAGTGTTATTTCTCATTATAGATCAGTCTGGATTTTATTGTCCATCCTGCTAGCTACATTTAAGACTGACGGATATTTTTTTTTCTTTTTTGTCTCTTTAACTACACCTGTCTCTATTCGGCGTGAATGCAGTTTGGTGAAAAGGCCAATGATTTTGCCCCACCTCCTTATGATTTATCCAATTTCTGTTGTGCCTGCCCCATCAACTGTATCCATACTCCACCCCCTGATGCACACACAGACACATACACACACGTTTTCTGTGTGTATGTTAAGGTGTGCAGGACAGGTGGCAAATTGGAGCACACACACACTGGAGGCTGGAAAATTGATATGTTTAACCACTTGCCAAACGCGTACAGTATATATACGGCGGCAAAGTGGCACTGCAGCACAGATCGCCACACAGTTCGTGGGTCGGGCAGACATCGATGTCCACCAGCAAACCGTGATCACCTGTGAGAGAGGAAGAACGGGGAACCGCCGAGCTGAACACAGCGGTTTCCCGTTCTGACAGGTGGCATGACGCTGATCTACTGATCCCTGTGATCGGGATCAGTTAGATCTGTTATGCTCCTGTCAGCCCAGCCCCCATACAGTTAAAACACAGTGAGGGAACACAGTTAACCCCTAGATCTCCCCCTACAGGCTAACCCTTTCACTGCCAGTGAGATTTATACAGTAATCAGGGGGTTTTTTTTAGCTCTGATCGCTGTATAAATGTCAGTGGTCCCAAAAAAGTGTCAAAAATGTCCGACGCAATGTCGCAGTCCCAATAAAAATCACAGATCACCGCCATTACTTGTAAAAAAAAAAAATAATTCTCATTGTTTATAAACACTGCAACTTTTGAGCAAACCAATCAATATACGCTGACTGCGATTTGTTTTACCAAAAATATGTAGAGTGAATACATTTTTTAAATCTTTTTTTTGGATATGTATTATAGCAAAAAGTAAGAAATATTTTTTTCAAAATTGTCGCTCTTTTTTGTTTAGAGGTGATCACATACCACCAAAAGGAAGTTCTATCTGTGGGAAAAAAAGGACGCCGATTTAGTTTGGGTACAACGTTGCACGAGTGTGCAATTGTCAGTTAAAGTGACTCAGTGCCGAATTGCAAAAAGTGCTCTGGTCAGAAAGGGGGTAAATTCTTCTGGGGCTGAAGTGGTTAAACACCACCTCCTCCCTAGACAATTACACTTATGCCCCCCTTGAACCCGCACAGACGTCTGTCAAATCGCCCCCAGTTGGACTGCATTGCCGGTTTGAAATTGTTCAGCTAAACTCACATGATTTCAAACCCGCCCTAATGTGAACCTGGCCTTAATGTACAGGAAGAGGTGGAGCTCTAAGATAAAAAGGTGGAGCCTAAATAAGAAGGAGTGTGGTTTACAGATGGCAGGGCGGGTCCTAAACAGGAAGGGGTGTGACATTGACAGGAAGGAGTGGGTCATATTTAAATTAGGGCTTGCACGAGTTTAATCAGGCCTAAGGCACCACAAAGCATAAATACACCACTACATACAGTATCTCACAAAAGTGAGTACACCACTCACATTTTTGTAAATATTTTATTATATCTTTTCATGTGACAATACTGAAGAAATTACACTTTGCTACAATATAAAGTAGTGAGTGTACAGCTTGTATAACAGTTTACATTTGCTGTCCCCTCAAAATAACTCAACACACAGCCATCAATGTTTAAACTGCTGGGAACAAACATGAGTACACTTCTAAGTGAAAATGTCCAAATTGGGCCCAATTAGTCATTTTCCCTTTCCGGTGTCATGTGACTCATTAGTGTTACAAGGTCTCTGGTGTGAATGGGGAACAGGTGTGTTAAATTTGGTGTTATTGCTCTCACTTTCTCATACTGGTCACTGGAGGTTCAACATGGCACCTCATGGCAAAGAACTCTCTGAGGATCTGAAAAAAAGAATTGTTGCTCTACATAAAGATGGCCTAGGCTATAAGAAGATTGTCAAGATCCTGAAACTGAGCTGCAGCATGGTGGCCAAGACCATACAGTGGTTTAACAGGACAGGTTCCACTCAGAACAGGCCTTGCCATGGTCTAGCAAAGCAGTTGAGTGCACATGCTCAGCGTTATTTCCAGAGGCTGTCTTTGGGAAATTGACGTAAGAGTGCTGCCAGCATTGCTGCAGAGGTTGAAGTGGTGGGGAGTCAGCCTGTCAGTTCTCAGACAATACTCCGCACACTGCATCAAATTGGTCTGCATGGCTGTCGTCCCAGAAGGAAGCCTCTTCTAAAGATGAGGCACAAGAAATCCCTCAAACAGTCAAGCATGCTGGTGGGAGTATCACGGTCTGGGGCTGCATGAGTGCTGCCAGCACTGGGGAGCTACAGTTCATTGAGGGAACCATGAATGCCAACATGTACTGTGACATACTGAAGCAGAGCATGATACCCCTCCCTTCGGAGACTGGGCCGCAGGGCAGTATTCCAACATGATAATGACCCCAAACACACCTCCAAGACGACCACTGCCTTGCTAAAGAAGCTGAGGGTAAAGATGATGGACTGTCCAAGCATGTCTCCAGACCTAAACTCTATTGAGCATCTGTGGCGCATCCTTAAATGGAAGGGGGAGGAGCGCAAGGTCTCTAACATCCACCAGCTCTGTTATCCAAAAATCTAAGTGTGTGTATGTGGCTTTAGCCTGGGTTCACATTATAGCGATGCAGGAACCAGCGCAATTCCAGTTCGAGTTCACAATGCCCTCTGTGAACCGATGTAGGTGTCAATACAATGTTAATGACATCCCCAGATCAGTTCACAGATCTCAGTGCAAACTGTGGTTTAGGATAGGAATCAGATTCCAGTGCGGGGAAAAGAAAAGTCCCTGCACCTTTTTTGTGCGAATCCAATGTGAGTTCAGCCATACAAACGGTATGGCTGAACTCGCATTGCACAGACATGTAATCGGCACAGCAATCGGCACATGTAATCGGCACAGCAATGCAGGTGCGAATCACATACGATGTCTGTGTTCACCTATGTGTGAACCCAGGCTGAAAGCAAAAAAAAAAATCAATCACATTGGTTGCATAAATCTGAAGTTGAATCTACTTATATTTTGCCTTACCTGGCTCCCTTCCCCCCTCATTAACATGCCAAAATTGGGCTGTATGTACAGAAAAAGAAATAGTTTGACGTGTCAGTTGCAGTTACACTTGCTTAAAACAGAGCTTTTCTTTTTGTGAATGGAATGTCTATTTTTCCCACAATATGACACTATAGCAGCGAATAAATATATTGTGTGCACCGATAAAAACTGTAAACTAAAAATTCTATTAGCCATGGTAGTTGCTTATTTGGAATATTTTTTCTACTGTTTGCAATAGTGAATTTCACTTAAAAGCTTACTGGTTTGTTCTTTCTTATTCATAGGAAAAACAATTTGTTTTAGGCTGCAGGTTTTAGACCTGAGGCTCGGCTCACACTGCTGCGGTGCGAATTTACCACAAATTCAGTACGATTGTGGTGCGAATTTGTCAGTGCGGGGGTTTTTGTGACAAGTGCAATTTCTAGATGTGTTCTTGAATTCGGAATGCACAGCACCGTACACGGATCAAATTCGCACAGGACCCTTTTTTTTCATGGATTAGATTCACAACGCATCTATGTGAATATCCCTGATAGAACACTATGTTATTGGAGATGACTTGCGAATTTAAGCTATCGCAAGGGCTTAAATTTGCAGTAGTGTTCGCAGCAGTGTGAACCGGCCCTTGGTGTCACCACGTGTTTTGCAGCACATGTTTTTGGAGCGTTTTTCACACGGCAGCCCATAGACTTGAATAGGCTGCCTGTCATACTGAGCCAAGCCAAGTTTTTCATGCATTTTGTTGTTCGGAAATCTTGTGTCAAAATGCGTGACTGCTACTCGCACTTGGGGTGCCATTAAGAAATAGGGACACAACAAGCGCAACACACCTTTTTGTGCATTTTTTGCATGTCTCTGGAAAATACTCACATTTCCGCCCAGGTTCCCATATCGCTCAGGTATGAATGCAGCTTTAGTGAGCATTTTGTATGTATGTTTAAAAGAATCCACTGACATGCAGTTGAATTTTCAAAAATAATTGTTTGCTTTCACTACGTGCATGTGCCTATTCATCCATAAATGATAAATTAATTATATTGCTAAATAATTCTAATTGTAATTATAGAAAATCTAAATCTAAAATGACAGAGTAAAATGACTCTTCCACAAGGTATTAGCGACGTGAAAAAAGTGGTCCAAAGGTCCATTTACCAGCTCATTTATGCATTCAGCAAATCCCCCATTTCTTTGGGTTAACCCCTTGCGTATATTACTATCCTATCAAAAGTACTATATTTTAGGAAATATATTACTTGCTTATTGGACCAGCTTATGCCACAGAAGGAGGTTATTCCCACTCCATGCTCTAAATGGGCTTACCAGTTTAAGATCTACTGCAGTGGTTCTCTACCACAGTCCTCAAGTACATGTCTATGTTTGCAGGTTGTCCTTTACCTTGCACAGGTGCTTTAAATCAGAGTCAATGGCTTGGCATTTTAGACAGCTATTTTATCTAAGAGAAATTCCCAAAACATGGCCTGTTGGAGGTACTTGAGGACTGAGGTTGGGAACCACTGGTCTACTGGATTCCTGCCTTCATGGAAGCCACTCTCTTAGGGTCCTGATTGTTCTTCTTAATTACTATTTCTCTGCTAAGCAAGCAGGGCCTTTTCACCACTTTGCTAATTTTCTTCCCACTTCAGTAAATTGGGTTTGCAAGCAATGTATATCATTTCTTGTGGGTGAACCTTGGCTTGGAGCAAACTAGAATTACTTGCTTATTCTGACTTAACTCTAGTAACCAACAGCGAACAATTCAAATGTACAAGGTGTGTCTAAAAAGTTTGGTTAATGGTCCAATATCTCAATGGCAACATGGGCCAGGTGCTTGCACATGGCTATCCAGAGACACGTTGAGAAGCACCAACTAGCATGGAGTACACATGACTGTCAAGTAGTCATTGTGAGCAGTAGGGTAACAGTGCTATGGAGCGATGAGTGAACTGCAAGTTCTGCTACTAATTGGAGAAAACAGTGATGGAGACGTATGAAATGTTGGTGCAAGTGTACTGGATGTAAGCCATGAGCAGAAAGTGTGTTCATGACTAGTTCAAACACTTTCACAATGGGAAGGAAACAATCGAAGATGAGCCACGTTGGGGTCAGCCGTTGACAAGCAGAAACAAGCGATTGATGGCAGAGGAATTGAGCATTAGCAAGGACACTGTGCGCACCATCGTCCACAAAAATTTGGGTAAGCAGATCTGTTCCCAGTTTGTGCCGCACAAGCTGACAGACCAACGGAAAGCAAAAGAATGGAAGCTTCTGGAGATTTTATTACCATGTGTGACCAGAATCCATCCTGCGCCTGTGCACTGGGCAATCCATTTGTTTTTTGATACTATTCACCAAACTTTTTAGACACATCTCGTATTTCTTCTAAATTTAAACTTCAGATAATTGATTGAATTAAATACTATTGGTTACTGCATTTGGCAGATCCTCATTACCCTTTGCATTATCTTATTAACTACTTAAGTACCAGCCGATATATACCCCCACATTTACCAGGTAATTTTTCAGTTTTCAGTACTGTAATATGTTGATGAACTATTACTTATTGCAATTGCGTACCCAAATTATTTTTTAAGACAGATGCAGCTTTTGATTGTATGTAAAAGCCACTGTTTTTTACAATAAAACGGAAAAAAGACAAAAGATTTTGAAAAAAAAAAGAAGTTTTACTTACTTTCTGTTCTACAACATAAAATGTCAGTACAGTAGAAACACCCCTAAAATCCTTTGGGAAATTAGACACCCCAAGGTGATCTTTTAATACTTTTTTTTTTGTTTTAGAAATGAAAAAACATGCTGCTATTGAGGTTACTAAAACATGCAGCTTAGTAATGGTGTGCTAGATACAGCAGCATCATAGGGCATACACAGAGGGAGGAGGAGATGAAGAGGATTAATGTATCTGTCACATACAGTGGGAGGATAGAGATGAAGGGGTTATTGTTCCGATGTACAAGAAAGGGGAGGAGAGGGGATAATTTACAGCATGCATAGAGGCAGCATAAAAATCAGATGTGCAAGGGAGGAGGGGAAGGTGAAAGGATTAAAAAAAAGATGTTAGAACCCCTTACTACCATGAATTTTCTGCTTCTTTTGCTCTGGAACAAATGAATGATAGTTTTGGATAGCGTAAAGAAAAGGTCAGAAACTCTGTCAAATTTTTATTGTTGTTTGAGGTCTTGTTCGGAGGATTCCCCCCCTCACCTTCTGTTCTGATGACATTATCATCATACACAGATTGCCAGAAAGGAACACAAACAGCAAAAAAAGACAGGGTTTCTAGCCTTCTCTATATACATTTACAGTATATTATATATAAATGTGCTCTGTTGTTTGTATCCATGTTGGAAATTTCCTCTCACTTCCTGCCCAGTTAGAATGTTAAAATTGGAATAGAAAGTGAGAAGAAAGTTCTCTAACAGAGTCCGAGGTGGTAGTAAAAACCTGACAGAGGTTCTAATCCCTACCTGCTTTAATCTAAAACTAAACACAATATAAGTTTTACAGCTGTGTAGGTGGAATGCCACCCAAACTGGGGATTATATTTTTATTAAATCACCTTCTTACATGTCTTCTGTCAAGATGCTACTCAAAGTGTTACTAAACCCACAACAGTAAAATCAGTCTGTACATGCAGTAAAGCATGCTTGTTATACTCACTGTGGAACCTAAGGAGTTAATCCTCTGCACTGTGTAAAAAGGCTGTTTGAACCTGTCTTCTCTGACCCCTTCCACTGTCTCCAATCCATCTCCTTATAGTACAGAGCCTTGGGGGTGTATATTGATGGTGTGTATCGCTAGAGAGTTTTTTTTTCTTGGGAGAGTGGATGTGATCAGCACAGGGCCAATCAGCACTGTCCAGACAGAGGGTCAGGGGTCCCACAGCCTCATAGAACAGCTTTAACCAGTTTAACACTGATAGAAGTCACAAGACTGCTATATACTGCTGATGAGAAAAGGTATTTAGCAGTATATATTTACTAAAATAATTGCATTTCCATGTTCTGTGTACTGTGGGAGACCAGATATAGTGACCACAGGGTCCTGGGTTTAGTAACACTTTAAAGGTCACTCTAGATTAGAATCACAGATTCACAGTACACAGATCTGCAAAAATCGGCATTCATTTGATTTAGTACTGCGTGTTTACCACAAATTCCTAATTCATTTTATAGCAAGATAAACACTAACAATTTATTTTAAAGCTTTTTGAATTCTTTTGTGAACAAGGACCAGTAATTTACAGAAGTAAATGCATTTTAGTAAGCAGAAGGAATGGAAGACAAGCAGAATGGAACCTACTGAATGAATGCGACTTATAGAATTACATTTAAAAAGAAAGATAGCAAAAGCAAAAAAATGCATTAAACAGCCAAAACAGACAGAGGAAAAGTCAGTTGGAGAGTGAAAGGACAAAAATATTAAAAAGGACAGCAAAATGACAAGCAAAGGCTGTTCCTCTGTAACAGCAGGACTGTGCCTTGTAAGTCCTCTTAAGCCTGAGGAAAGACGCAAACTGCAATACCTTTGGTTCCATTATTTCTTCTATTCTCTTTGGTTTTATTTCCCTTGTATATCTGCCTGTTATTTACCTAATAAGAGCTGTTGTAAAATAAACAGTTGTCTCTAATAATTATCCAAAAAATTACAACTGATGTTCCTAGGAAGCAATATGATTCTAGATATGGTTATACAGTTTCAAAAATATAGACTGATGCTTAGTAGAGGACTTCATTGCCCACCCCTAACTTTTTTAAATATACATATAAAAACGTATTTCTATTGTTCTTTTATGGTTACACAAGTACAATAGAGCAGTGAAGTGAAAAATTGAATATGCACTCCATCAGTAATAACCCATAAGTAATCTATCAGTAATCAAGAGAGAAAACAATATCAGTTTAGTGCTATCATGGAGAGTTACATGCAAGGCATAGTTTACTTAGCATGGTACGTCAACTCAAAACATTTTTTTTAGGTATTTTAAGTAAAATTGATTATCAACAACAAAACATATAGAATATGGAATAATAAAAACAAAGGAGACTGTTTGTTGGTGTCACCCACACCAGTGGAGATCTATAGTGAATAGACCACCAGCCATATCAAAAAGAGTCTGCCAACATCCCAATAGTCAATTGAAAAAAGGGTGTACTCCCCTGGTACATATGCAGGTCTTTTAACAGCAGTACATAAATGCCGGAACCGCCGTCTCCGTTTGTGAGGGTTGAAGATCTTGAATCTCTCCTCCACCACATATACAGTGTTTCCCCCTATTTGGGATTGTCACCTTTTGTCTGGGGCTCCCTCCCTGGTTGCGGCCTCGGCCGTATGTATGGGGGGTCCTTGTAGTGGTCCTGCTGACCTTCCCGCCCATTAGGGGTTGACCTTGGGGGTTGGATACCTCATTTGGTGTCCCCTCCGGGGCCTCCCTTCCCCTTTTGTGTGTTGATTGGACTGCGGTTCCCTTGGTGTGGCACATGTGCTCAACTCTGCAGTGTATGAGCACGTATCTTTGACCGTCCCTGAAGAAGGGCAACTGTCCCGAAACATGTTGGGCGTATGCTCAAGAAGACACCAGCTCTACGCTATATCCACAGGGTGCTAATTTAAACTGTGATTATGATTTGTTATTCTGGTGCCACATTGTGTGTTTTGTTTTATTAGTAATGTATGCATGTAATGCTCTTTTACATTTTGTCAAACAATAAATTTGATATGTTTTTATCAAAATAATATTCTCGTTTATGTACTGCCGTTAAAAGTCCTGCATATGTACCAGGGGAGTACACCCTTTTTTCACTCAAGTGGAGATCTATAGTGGGGGCATGTGGCTTGAGGAATCAATAAGACCCATTCCCTGTTGCATTTCTTATTTTGGTTCATTCTATATGCTATTATTCTCTCAAGCATTCATTGTATATAACATTTTCATTCCATTTGCTAGCAGCAAAAAGAATATGAATGGTTAAGTTCTGTTCATGGGCCCTACTCAATTCTGATGCTAAGAAGAATAAACTCCGTCAAAGAAGATACAAAGGAAGCAGTGGCCTCCGCCTATCAAATGGAAAATTGAATTCCAGTAACTTCAGGATGTGTCGACATTAGATCTAATTGTGCAGGTCCACTGTAATGAGGGATGTTTTCTCTAAGGCATTTTACCATTTCAGTAAATGTCACTTTAGAGTATGGAAGGTTATTAACCACTTCACCCCGGAAGGATTTCCTATGTTAGGACCAGAGCACTTTTTGCGATTCGGCACTGCATCACTTTAACTGACAATTGCGCGGTCGTGCAACGTTGTACCCAAGCAAAATTTGCGTCCTTTTTTTTTTTTTATAAACTAAAAAATAGAGACAATTTTGCAAAAAAAAAAAAAAATATTTCTTACTTTTTGCTAAAATACAAATCCAAAAAAAATATAAAAAAAGAATGTATTCATCAGTTTTCGCCGATTTATATTCTTCCTCATATTTTTGGTAAAAAAAAAATTGCAATCACCGTTTATTGATTGGTTTGCGCAAAAGTTGCCGCGTTTACATGAGAATTCATTTCTGGTGTTTTTACATTTTTTTTTTTTTTTACTGGTAATGGTGGCGATCTGCGATTTTTATCGGGACTTTGATATTGGGGCAGACATGTCGGACATTTTTGACACTTTTTGGGACCAATGACATTTATATAGTGATCAGAAATTTAAATATCCACTGATTACTGTATAAATGTCATTGCCCGTGAAGGGTTTAACCTGCAGGGGAAGATCTAGGGTGTGTTCTAACTGTGAGGGGGCTGGGCTACCATGGGCATAAGAGATCTAACTGATCCTAGTGACAGGGATCAGTAGATCTCTTACATGCCCATGACAGAGCGGGGAACCGCCGTGTTTACATTGGCGGTACCCTGTTCTTTCTCTCTGGCAGGTCATCGCGGCTCACCGGCGGACATAGGGTCCGCCCGAGCTGGGGGCACACTCCTGCAGAGTGCAGCGGGCACTAGCTACGCACGCGAGAATCACCATACACCATATATATAATTAATATAATAAATATGCTGCACACGGTCGGAAACCGGTTAAGTAAAATGGTTCAGAACAGTATGCAAAGGTTAGGTGTGGTACAGGTATCTGTGGATGGCAGTTATCTTTCATCAAAACAAGCTATTATTAAGTATGTAAAGTACTCCTGTTTAGGTAAAGCAGAAGATCTAGGGACAAGGAAGGAGAATGAGACTAACTTCTCTCGGTCAAGAAGGTCATTAGGAGTTTGTCTTTCCTATCTAGCCAAGATAAAAGACTGAGATCTACAATAAGGTATTCATATATATCTATGTGCATAAAAGGTGATGTCTCTTCATTATTTTCATGATTGACTTGTAGGAGGGTTTGCCATGCATATAATGTGGCTTGAATAGTACAGTTAATGAATAAACATCCTTTTTATTATCCACATTTGAAAGGAGAATTGGGCAAAGTCTTCTTTAAGTATTTTATTTTTTCCTATTGAGCAAGAATGTTTGCTTTGAGGGATGTAGAATTAATTTCTCATTTCACTGTTGCTAAGTAGTAGTCTTTCATATCATTAAATCCTATACTGCCTGTTTAAGTATAGTTTGATGTTAACATCTGGCTCCTCAGCTTTGCCACACAAATGTTTTGATCATGCAATAAATGACAATAAAAATGGAGGCAGGGAGAGGAACTGGTAAGGCTCTAAAGTAATATATATTCTTTGGTAGGGCTAGCATCTTGTCTGATAACTGTCTGCCTGACCAGGCTGTATGAAATTTGGCAAGTCTCTTGAGTTCAGTTTGGGTCTGTTTTAGTAGAGGTTCAAAATTGTATTTGTATAATAGGGAAGGTGTAAGGATAATGCCCAAATAAACTAGTGTATCAGAATTACATGTATAAAGGTAAATTGCTGATAGGTCTTAATAATTGGGTCTACTCCCATGTCCAGAATATACAATTTACTCTCACTAACCTTGCAATAAGATACAGTATTAAAGTATTTAATCAAATACTGCACCACAGAGAGGAAAGACATGACGTCTGATAATGATGATAACATCATCAGCAAATAAAGTCATTTTGTGAGGTTGACCATTACCAGTTATGATATTGATCTCCGAATATAATATAATATAGTCTTAATCAGGGGGTTCCATTAAGAGTGTAAATATAAGTGTAGACAGGGGGAAAACCTGACAATTTCCATTGTCTTCAAAAGCATATTGCATGTACTGTATGTATGTGGGTTGACAGAGATGTGTATAATGTTAATATGACAGCTAGGATATTGCCCCTGAAGCCAAATTCACGGAGATGGTATCCCCAGTGGACCCTGTCAAATGCCCTCTCAGCATACAGTGCAAGAAGCAGAAAAGGCATCTGATATAGCTTTGAGTATCTAACAATTAAGGATTTGTTTAGTGTCAGGAGCTTGTCACCCTTTGGAAGAGTATTAAGTAGCCTATTAGATATAATTTTGATATACATTTTCAAATCTGACTTTAAACAAGAGATGGGCCTAAATGTTGGGATGACATAGGCCCCATCCCTGGTTTTGCAGGGTAATTATAGTAGCTTTATGCATCTTAGATTGGAAGGAGCCAAAGGAAGCAGCGGCATTAAAAATGGTTAATAGATAGGGAAACAAAAAGCCATCCTCCAAAAGCCATCCTGTCCAGAGAAATTATAGGTAGGTGAACACCCCTCCCCCCCCCCCCCTCCATGTGAATGAGTATGAGGTACATTGTATCCCTACCCATTCTCAAGAAAAGTGTCAAAAATGAAATAAAGACAGGAAGTAGTGTTTGACGACTCCTTTATTAAAAAAATAAAAAACAATGTCCCCCAATGTAGATCCATTGACCCAAAAAAGAAAAAAAAACAACACTTTGCCTGTGATCAAATGCCTGCTCCACCCGGTGATGTCCCCTAATGATGACTCGGCATGCACCGCATCTACAACGAGGGACATTGTTTTTTTATTTTTTAATAAAGGAATTGTCAAAAACTGCCTCCTGTCTTTATTTATTTTTGAATAATATGAATGGATTTAAAATCCATACCAGTCCCGAAAGGGACTAAGGGCACCCCACCCCCCAGGCACTACACTTGCAATCAGAAATATTCAACCCCCCCTCACCTCAATAGACAATACAGTGATGTTGATGAAAGATAATGAAAATAAATGTATGGAACAAAAAAAAAAAAAAAGAAAATAAATGAAAAAAAAAACTCTTGAAATAACAAACAATATTTATTGATACATATTTGAGTTATTTTGTCAACAGAAGGCATCACTTTCTTCAAAATGACCTGGTATTTCTGGGAATCCATGATGCCAGGTACACAATCTAGATTGCCAGTTCCTGCCGCAGAAAACCAGCCCCACATCATTATTGACCCACCTCCGTGCTTGACAGTGGGAATGGTATTCTTCTGGTCATAAGCCTGACCTTTTGCACACCAGACATACCGCTGGTTCATATGTCCAAAAAGTTCCAATTTGGTTTCATCAGCCCATAGAACTGTCTCCCAGAACTCTGTAGTTTTGTCCAAATTCCTCCTGGCATATTCTAGTCGACTCCTGATGTTCCTTGAGGTCAAGAGTGGAGTGTGACTTGGGGTCCGGCCATGAAGTCCTTGATTATTCAGTGCACTTATAGTTGCCACTGAAGCACTTGTACCAGCCTTCATCATGTCATCCTGTAGCTGTCTTGCAGTCACACGGGGGGTTTTTTTAGCTGTCCTGACTAAGTTGTTAAGGGCCCTTGATTAAATTGTGAGAGTTTCAGCTCCACTTTAGGCCATAAAAACTGTCAGAAAGCTTTAGAAACAACAATATTATATAGGGGTTGAATAATTGTGACATGGCGATCTTAAAAAAATATACTGTTACACACAAATACTACATCATACATTTTCTGTGTTGATTTTATGTATCACTAAACTCAATAAGAAGCCATCCAAAGCAAAATCCTGCACTTTGAAAAGATTTTTATTTATAAATCCTTAAAACTCTTTAGGGGTTGAATATTTCTGATTGCAAGTGTATATGTAATGGGATTTTTTATTTTTATTATTTCACTTTAAGCATCATTAAAATCTCTGCTCCTTTAAAAAAAAATATTTTTTTAAAAAATGTTTGCATTGATACATGCTCCAACGGGCAGTACCCAGGCCCCCATACCCTTTTTATGGTCATATGAGCCTTCAAAATGGGCACTTTTGTTTTTTCATGTTCGGGTCCGATAGACTTCAATGTTTTTCGGGTCCGAACCTTTGCGATGTTAGAGAGTTCTAGCGAGAACTGGACCTGGGGGGGGGGGGGTTCTGCCCAACTCTAATTAGGATTATGTATTTGCCTGTTGTATTCAAGATTGTGTGCAAACAGGAAAGTGTATTTTTAAAGCATAACTGAAGGCAAAACTTTTCTTTTGTCTTGAATAGAGTGGAGAGGCATATGAACATCTGTCAGTCTTTTAATGCTGTCTGTTTACCCGTTAGGGAGATTCACCCTCTCTTTTTGACCTGTTTATCAATATTACTGAGAGTGAAAGAAAATCTTAAATTTTAGGTTGTTTCCAGAACAGGAATAGAAGGAAGCTCTTCCAATGGGGATACTAGCTCTGGTGACCCCGGTTGCAACCATGGTTTGCCTCACTTTGGAAGGATTTACTCTCACTTCCTATTATGGCTGTGGCACAGGAAGTGAAGAGGAATTTCCTAAATGTCACTAAATGTCAGGGAGTTATAACCCTCCCTTTCTCTAGTAAAAAAGGAAAAAAAAAGTTGTTGTTTTTTTAGCACTACTTTAATGGCAATCATGACTATAGTACACTGCTAGAAAAAAAAATAAACCCTTTCTATAATGAAAAAGAAAAAAAAAGTTTTTTAGCACTACTTTAATGGCAAGCATGACTATACAGTAGTACACTGCTAAAAAAAAAAAAATTAAAGGAACACTTTGAAAACACATTGGATCTCAATGGAGAAAAATATCATGCTGGGAATCTATACTGATATGGATTGGGTAATGTGTTAGGAATGAAAGGATGTCACATCATTTGATGGAAATGAAAATGACTAACCTACAGAGGGCTGAATTCAAAGATTTAGGTCAGGTGAGTGTGAGGGCCATCCAATGGTATCAATTCCTTCATCCTCCAGGAACTGGCTGCATACTTTCACCACATGAGGCCAGACCATCACTGACCCACCACCAAACCAGTCATGCTGAACGATGTTACAGGCAGCATAACATTCTCCATGGCTTCTCCAGACCTTCTTGTGTCTGTCACATGTGCTCAGGGTGAACCTGCTCTCATTTGTGAAAAGCACAGGGCACCAGTGGCGGATCTGCTAAATCTGGCGTTTATTGGCAATTGCCAATCAAGCTCCATGGTGCTGGGCAGTGAGCACAGGGCCCACTAGAGGATGTCGGGCCCCCAGGCCCCCTTTATGAAGTTTGTTTCTGGTTGTTTGATCAGAGACATTCACAGCAGTGGCCTGCTGGATGTCATTTTGTAGGGCTCTGTCAGTGTTCATCCTGTTCCTCCTTGCACAAAAGAGCAGATGCCGGTCCTGCTGATGGGTTAATGACCTTCTATGTCACTGTCCAGCTCTCCTAGAGTAACTGCCTGTCTCCTGGAATCTCCTTTATGCTCTTGAGCCTGTGCTTGGAGACACAGCAAACTTCTGGCAATGGCACAGGTTGATATGCCATCTTGGGGGAGTTGGGCTGCCTGTGCAACCTCTATAGGGTCCAGGTATCGCCTCATGCTTCCTGTAGTGACAATGACCCTAGCCAAATTCAAAACTAGTGAAAAACAGTCAGAAAAGATGAGTAGAGTAAAAAAATATCAGTGGCCTCCATCTGTAAAACCATTCCTGTTTTGGAGGTTGTCTCGTTGCCATCTAGTGCACCTGTTGTTAATTTCATTAATACCAAAGCAGCTGAAATTGATTAACAACCCCCTCTGCTGGCTTCTTTACAACGCTTCAAACCATGATCCCCCGCTTCATCTGGGGGAACAGACGCCCCAGAATCTCCAGAGCTACTCTCTTCCGCTCTAAGGGGTCTGGGGGTCTGGCCCTACCAGACTTGAAAATGTATTATTATGCTATTGTCCTAGGTAGAGTTTCAGATTGGAAATACCAGAGAGATAGCAAAATATGGGTCAGACTAGAATATGAACTAAGTGGTACAGAGTTGGATGGCATTCCTTGGATCCCCCCCAGGTACAGATTTCTTTCATCTTCTGCCTCCCCCTTAACGATTTCCTCGTTATCCTCCTGGGATACTCTGCACAAGAACCATGACTATTTCCTTCCGGGCAAACTGGATAAGGGATTCAATTCATGGTCCTCTGATCGCTGTCCTTGCCTACACCACGTCCTCCAAAACAACTCTCTTAAACCTTTACAGTGCATTGTCGGCTCAAGATCGAATATCTTCATAGAACAATGGAGGTACTCACAGCTTAAGCAGTTTGTTCAATCTCTACCACAACCACTAAGATCTGTTCGTGAGCTTACAGCCATCGAGGCCATCTTTCTCCCAAAGGAACCTCCGTTACATGTAATATCACAATTTTACAAGGCTCTCATCTTCCTACAATATCATGGCTACCCGGAATATCTGAACCGCTGGGAAACTGAGCTAAGCACTTCACTAACAGATATCCAAAAGGACAAAATACTAGCTCTCACCCACACTTTCTCCATTTCCTCAAAAACGGCGGAGACAAACTACAAATTGCTGGCAAGGTGGTATTACACACCAACCAAAATGCACCATATTTCTCCTACCAACTCTGCTCTTTGCTGAAGGAACTGTGGTCAAGTGGCCTCACATGCGCATATTTGGTGGCACTGCCCACTCATCAAGCCCTACTGGTCTGAAATCATCAGACTCATCAACTCAATCATGGGATCCGCTCTCCTACTGGAGCCTTGGACTGTACTCTTTCACATGACCGCAGAAACTATTGATCAACATAAATGTTCCATGACACCACACCTTCTTAACGCGGCCAAGTCCCTCATTCCCCTTATGTGGAACAAACCACAAACACCCTCCAGTAAACTATGGCTGCAAAAGGTGAATGACTTGTGCTATATGGAAGAACTTACATACCTGTCGAGAGGGGAATCTGGCAAACATACCAAAATCTGGCCCTCATGGTTTGAATTTAAGACCATATGCACCTACAAAGATACTATCTCATCCCCATCCCCTGACCCGGTGTTGATGGGGGGCTCCCCCGCATCATTGCCGACCACTCATCCTATAAAGTTATAACAGGCTACAGATCGACTATGGGTGATCTGACCGCTATATAGCCGCTATTAATATTCTTTGCTGTCCAACGTGATGTCACTATACAGACGACATTTTGTGGGGGGGGGGGCGGCTCCCCATTCGCCCGGCACAGTATGCTCCCGGTTGGGGTGCCGGCGGGGGGGACCCACCTGCTCCCAAATAATCAGGACACAGACAGCAGATTTTGGCCGGTTGTGGGTATCCAGGGCAGGCCAATGTCCCAAATTAGGTCAGACACATTTACATTAATATTTGTTTATGTATTCCTGTTTCATTGCCTTTGCCTTGTATGGTTATAAGTAACTTTGTATGTGCAACTTTCTTTTTGTCTTGAAAACTAATAAAAATGCATTATTTAAAAAAAACAACAACCCCCTCTGCTACTTTACTGACCAGATCAATATCCCAGGAGTTTAATTGAATTGATGCTATACTCTGTTTAAAAAGTGTTCAGTATTTTTGAGCAATGTATATGTATGTGGGACAGTTTTGGAGTGTAGTGAATAATAAAATGGGTTTCTTGGGTATCACAATGAGTAAGTCTAGCTTCTTTCCACATTGCAGAACCTTTTTAAGGAATATTTACTCATTTAGCATTGCCAGAAGTCATTTTAAGTTCCATCTTGTAGATCCAGAGAAATTGCAAATGGTAAGGAACACTGTGGGTTATTTACTAAAGCTGGAGAGTGCAAAATCAGGTTCACTCCTGCATAGAAACCAATCAGCTTCTAACCTCAGCTTGTTCAATTAAGCTTTGGCAATAAAATCTGGAAGCTGATTTTGCACTCTCCAGCTTTAGTAGGGTGGCATATAAGGTAATGCATTTAAAGCTCTCAAGGAGTACATGAGATCTCCCGACTGTGGAAGTTGTTCCTTCACATGGTAAAAGTGTATGTGTGTCAGAACAACTTTTAGTAGCTTGCCTGGCAGACAGAAGTGTTTTAGTAGTCTATGAATGCATTCAATGATCAGTTGGTACTGGTAGGGTCATACAGAAAGTCATGGAGTACTTTCGAAAAATCAGGTTAAGTAGGAATGGCTTGAGTTTGGGGCTAATTAATTTGGGATGATTGATTAAGGCATATCAGTAATATTTACGTTGTTGCTGCATGAACAGTCTTCTAGATTCACCATTTTCTATTTGAGCCATGTTATGTTATCTACCTTTTTTATTGGGGGGTCAACTAGCTTTTTGAAAGTGAACACAAAATAACTTATCTTGTTTTTAACATGGCTGATTTGATTTACAATCTCTCGTCTTTAGATTGAAGCATAAAATGGATCATATCTGAATGAAGAGAGATTTTTTTTTAGGGATAACAACATGTCTGTCCATTTAATGTCCAGTACGTGGTTGTTTAACATACAGAATTCATTTCTAGAATCCTGGAGTTTCCTGGTATCCTCCAAAAAGAGGTTGTGTGCTCACCTTTGAATCAGCCTGTCTGCCATCTGTGATGTGTGGCCTGGTTTTTGTTGGGCTGCAACTAGAGGATGCAGCCAGGTACAGAAGCCCTATGAGCCATGGGGTCTTTTTCTTGAGTTTTGAAGTCAAACCCCTTTCCTCAGAGCTCTGACGAAGGGGGCTTGATTCCCACGTTAGCTTTCCACATTAGGTTTCCGCGTTAGCTTTCCAACCAGATGGTTCTAGGACAGGACGCACCGCCCAAGACTGAAGGGTCTATGCTACACATCTTTTGTTTCTAATCATTTGTGAGTATCCAGTTGTCTTTAAGGATCTAATAAATTGTATGGTAGTAATGTATGAGGAGTTTGCTCCCTCTTGTGTGTGTCTTTTTCAGTTGAATGGAGATTTCTCGATCTGTGGGGGGTTGAACCTGAGAAGCATTACACACCATAGTATCCTGTGGAGTAAGCACTGGAGTGTTTTTTTCTTTAGTAAATATTGTAGTACCTGCATACATTATTGGTCATGGAGAAGTGTTCATTACATATGTGGTCAGTGTAATGTCCCTTACATCTGTGATCAGTTGAGAAGAACTCTCTTACAATGATATCCAGTAAGAGAGGTATCTACTTCAATTGGTGGCAAGTGGAAGAAGGAGCCCTATTTTTGGTCAGTGGAAAAATCTTACACTGGTGGTCAGTGGAAAGAATACATTGTAAAGGGGAAGCACAGTGGCTTAGTGGTTAGCACCTCTTCTTTGCAGCACTTGAGTCCTTTAATCAAATTCCAAGCAGAAGACTACCTGATTAGAATGTGTATGTTCTCCTTGTGCTTGCGTGGGTTTCGTCCAGGTACTGTGGTTTCCCCTATACACCTACGACATGCAGTTAGGTAAATTGGCTCCTGTCAGAATTGACTTGAGTATGTGTATTTCTGTACATTAGGTAGGGACTTTTAGATTGCAAGCTCTTTGAGGGCAGGGACTGATGTTAATACATAAATATAAAAAGAGCTTTGTAAACTGTTGGTGCTATACAGTAAATGCCTGTAATCAATAAATAAATACATTGGCAGTCAATGGGAAGAATGACCTTTATATTTGGCAATCCAATTCCCATTTAATGTGCATACTCATCGGTGGATGGAAAGCTTGTACTGGCTCCATGACATCAATAATTTTCTGAATTGAGAGACATGGTTGGATCAGTTGTAGAATGGCTTGAAAAAAAAACCCAATGATAAAAAGCAATATCTGCATCTCTCTGTCTACTGAAATAGCTTTTACTAACTTGTATTAAAACCAAAAACAATAATAATAAAAAAAATTGCACTTTACCAATGCTTAAAGCCAATCCCTAGCTTCAATTTCTCTTTAACTAGTTCATTTGGGCCAGCTGGGCCCAAATTAACTATTTCCTACATTAATAGACTCACCTGCTGGATGCACTGCGTGAAATGTATGTAGCCTCAGCTACATAAAGTATACAGCCTTGTAATCCTACACTTGGAACAGAGATAGTAATATTATCCTCCCACCCCTCCCCCTAAACCAATAAGAGGAAGCTTTCTATTCATTCACAAATGTTGCCCATGAATGGCTGAGCATCATTCAGCCTGGCACTATTTTGTTCCAGGTGTGAGATAGCAAGGTCTCATCTCACACTTGGAGCACATGGCTGTATACTGCATGAAATAGCAGATTTAGATGGACTTAAAAAAAATTAAAACTCCAGATAACACTTTTTAAGCATTGTCAGCAACTTTTTTTTTTATTCCTTTTATGATAAAGGTTTACATAAATAAGACTCTACCATTGTGGGCAACCTTGTCAGTGGTAAATGGTTTGGCTCACCACTCTAACTGCCATTTTTGCTGGACAGCTTGGTCTGTCAAATGAATTTGAAAAATAACAGACTTGTTGGCTGGATCAACAGGTAGAAATAAAATATAAAAAACCTCAATCACATCTATGAATTGGTAAACTGCAATAGATACATTTTTGTTTTGAGTTTAATGCTGCTTCAAATATGTAAAACCAGTGCAAGTAAAAACTCTCAACAGAAGGCTATAAGTTCAATGCACATATTTCTACATACAACAGTTGAAGTTGGAGGGCAACATTCCGTTTTCTGGCCTGTAGATTAGGGTCAGCCAAAAGTTATAACATATACATTATAAATAATCATGTAGGCCACCTGTGTCTGAAATGAAACCTCTCTTTACCCATAGCAGTCAATCAGATTCAAACTTCCACAGACACCCATCACACTCTCCATCCAGTGCAGGCTTGAATTTGATTAATTTTTTGTTGTAGAAGGAACCATCCTTGTTCCAAACACTCGAAAGAATGTTTTTTTATGGATTTGGATTTAAAATATAAATGTAAATGGATTTACGCACCTAAATTTTTAATTTCATAAAGCATCATTTCCATATAGTCAAACATAATTCACACTTCTGCCTGACTCCTGGGTTCCTAATATAGGAATCTTTTCTTCAAAACTTGATGATTCACAACTAATCTCCCACATAACATTTCTATACAGAACTATTGGTGCATGTCATTTAATGTAAGAAGAATCATATATACTGTATGCATAGCATAGAAACTACATAAAAAAGAAATCAAGCACTGAAAGTAAAATGCAAAAAATCCAAATATAAATTAGAAGATAGTTTACTAATGTGTGCATTTATATTAAATATAAGTATGTATTATATACTATATATATTGTTTATACTTGCAGAAAATTAAACTGGAATTGGAGTAGAATCTGCTTGGCATTTTTAATCTAATCATTAAAGATTACAGTTGGCCTAGAATGGCAGTGCTTGTCAGTTCACTTACAGCTGAAGATTGCATCAAAATGAGGGTGTCTTTGCCAAGCTACTTGTCAAGTGCTATAGAACAGACGGCGCTCTTTGTCTCTGAGGCCCTCAAGAATGGAGCTGTGTGCAAATGTACCATAGTGCAGAAAGCTTGGAAAATGGAAGTAGGAGTTTTTGGAGACAGAAACGACATTGAGTGGGTGGAGATAGGGGAGCGATCATTAAAACTTTGCAACCTGCTGCCATGCCTTACTTCTTTCCTATAACTACTTTACTCTGTGGAGATTGTAAAAAAAACTGACAATCACTGCAGTAAAATTTGAAGCTGAACTCAAGGCAAACAGCTAAGTAAACAATTACAATACATATAGTGGAGCAGTTTTATCTGTCAAAAAAATTGTAATTATGGCTAGACAATCTTGAGATTAACACAGCCTTACCTGAAAGCAAACCAGCTTGGTGAACTCCTCTTATATAGTTAAAATTAACCTTTGACTGCTGGGTCACTTTTTCCAATGAACACCCTATAAAGAAATAGGTAATATACTTATCTTTCCAGAGGCCTATTGTTGAAACTTTGCCACTTCATTTCCCTCTTGATTGTAGCAACTATTCAACCAGGCAGATTGGTCAAATATCTGCTACCTCCCACTGCAAGCTATGATTTCTCCCACCAGCTCATATATCCTGTACAGACACACAAACCCCCAGAGGAAGTACAGTGAACAGTGAAGCAGCTGCATTTCCACAAACAGGCTGCTGGAAAGATCAGTATATTCTTTCTTCTTTTAAAGTGTGATTAATCAATAAATATGACCTTGCTTTTACAAAGTCACTCGAAGTCATAATGTTTGGTCATGTCTAGAGTTGAGCGAACTGTAAAGTTCGGGTTCGTACCGGACTTTAGGGTGTCCGTGTCCTGAACCCGGACATTTGAGAAAAAGTCTGGGTTCGGGTATTTTTTCGTGCCTGTTGAATAGCTGCAAGGCTTGATTTGTCCAATCAACAAAGGTTTCACTTGTTTGCCCTTAGAAGCCATCACAGCCATGCCCACTAATGGCATGGCTGTGATTGGCCAGTGCATCATGTGACCCAGCCTCCATATAAGCTGGAGTCACGTAACGCTACATGTCACATCATCTATAACTACTATAGGGAGAGGATCATGCTGCTACTGTGAGGGACAGATTAGCTTGCGAAAATCATCTCATACTAGTATAGGGAGAGGTTCCTGCTGCTGGTGTGAGGGACAGATTAGCGTTATAAAATCATCTCATACTGGTGTAGGGAGAGGTTCCTGCTGCTGGTTTGAGGGAAAGATTAGCATTATAAAATCATCTCATACTGGTGTAGGGAGAGGTTTCTGCTGCTGGAGTGAGGGACAGATTAGCGTTATAAAAAATAATATGAATTTGTGCTAAATAGTACATTTCCATCCAGAATGAGGAGAGCGTCAAATAAGGGACGTGGTTGTGGTGCTGCTGGTGCTACTGATGTTGGTGGTGTTGGTGAAGCTCCTGTTGCAAGGAGAGGACGTGGTCGATCTGTGCCAGCTACACGCACAAGTGAAACACCTTCCTCAGGTGCGAGTAGCTGACAGAACCTTCAACCTTATATGGTAGGCCCGAATGCCGCTCACCGAATGGTGAGGCCAGAACAAGTACAGGCGATAGAAGATTAGGTGGCAGACAATGCCTCCAGTTCCTTCACATTATCTCCCACCTGGTCCCTTGCTGAAAGCTCAGAGTTGGCACCTGAACCTCATGACCATCTGTCTTTCACCTCAGCCCCTTGTAAATCAGCCAAGCAGTCTGAGCTCCAAGTCATGCAGCAGTCTCTTATGCTTTTTGATGACTCTGCTGGTGTGCATTCCGTGGGCCATCCACATAGCCCTGCCCTAGAAGTGGAAGACATTGAGTGCACCGATGCCCAACCACTTCTGTTTCAGGATGAGGACATGGAAAAACACCACCGCAGCACGTCTCTGATGTTGACGAAACAC
>BLSH010311216.1:114985-134040 GCA_018402905.1 Glandirana rugosa
TCTGTTCTCTTTTTATTTATTTATTATTATTATGTTTATATATTACGATAACTTGATATATAACTAATGCATATATCATCTTCTAGTTCTATAGGGTCAGGTTCCTGCTGTTGCTGTAAGGGACAGATTATTGTTCTAAAATCATCTCCTACTCCTATAGGGTCAGGTTCCTGCTGTTGCTGTAATAGACAGATTATTGTTCTAAAATCATCACCTACTCCTATAGGGTTAGGTTCCTGCTGTTGCTGTAAGGGACAGATTATTGTTCTAAAATCATTTACTTCCTTTTGCAGCCCTCTAGCACTTTCCAGGACTTTTTTACAGTCATTTTTGTGCCGAAAAGTTTGGGTCCCCATTGAGTTAAATGGGGTTCGGGGTTTGGGGTAAAGTTTGGGTCAAGTTCGGTACCGAACCCAAACTTTTTTGCTAATTTCGGCTGAACCCACTGAACCCGAACATCCAAGTGTTTGCTCAACTCTATACGTAATCAATATATAGTTCAATAGCATTATATATTTGTATTATTATTATTTATTTATTTTTCTCTTGTCTTTTTCAGGTCTGTGCATATTTCTTACTTTCTTTGCTTTATTTCCTTCAAGGTAGACACTTTTTGTAAACTATATACTGTATATATATTGTGACAGGAAGCTAGGAAAATCTATGGGTTGTGTCCAGGATGGGAGATATATTTGTCCCAGCCGGGTTTATTCTGTACACTGATTGCTTTTGTGTTTGTGCTTTGTAGTGAGCCTGTTTGGGCTCAATGAGGGTTAACGAGCTAAGGTGTAACAGATAAGCACTCAGGGCTCTATAAAACTCACAGGTTGCTTCAACAAGGGGCTCCAACCTGGAACCAGATCTCTGTGCATTGCAGACTGGGGAGCAGCAATACCTCTGAATGGTGAGATTTGTGTGACTAAAAACCTCTGTTTATTTCTGTGTGACTGCCAACTGTCTGGGCAGTAGTAGGCTGTGGCAGAACAAGTAGTTAGGTTCCTGTATCTTTGTATTTAGATGCCCAAAGTGGTAAGGGTTTATTAACCTGCTTTGATGCCTGCACTTTGTAACCACAGACGTGTAAATAAACCATAGTTTTTGCTTTCACAAAGACCCTGCTGTCTGTCCATGCCTATTTCACTATGCCGTGACCCATACAGGGGGTCCTGCGCATCCCACTACTGAGCTAATCGCTCACAGGCGGTGGAGGATTGTGGGCAGGTGAAGTAAGCCCAGCATGGAGGAGATACTGAGACAGCTGGCTCTGGCAAATGCAAATCAACAGCAGGCATGCAGGTTTGCAACAGAGCCTTGCAGCCCAACAAAAGGCTCACCAACAAAGCCTTGCAGCTCACCAACAGAGCTTAGCAGCCCAGCAGCAAGACCTAGAATAGGCGGAGACCCGCCATAGGGAATTGCTGATACTGCAGGAAAAGAGTCACCAGCAGAAAATTGAGGCCATCATGAAATAGCTTCAGTAGAGGCAGCAGACTGAGGTTGGGAGTCGTGCCGGTAACATACCGAATTTTCAGGTAAGCCACCTGTTGCCGAAAATGACTGCAGATGATGAACCAGAGATGTTTTTGACCACCTTTGGAAGAACAGCGGAAAAAGAAAGTTGGCCTAAAGAACAATGGGCTGGACTAGTGGCCCCCCTACTATCTGAAGAGTCCCAAGAGGCTTATTTTGACTTGGAGCCTGCAGATGCAAAGAACTATGATCATTTGAAAACAGAAATATTGGCACGACTGGGTGTAACCCTGGCTGTCTGTGCTCAGCGTGTCCACAATTGGAGTTATCGACAGGCAGGACTCACCTATTTTCCTGTCTGCAGCGTGCTGGCTATGCGTAGGATTGCAGAGTGTTGAGGAGATCAGGGAGCCGCAGCAGGCATCATCCAGATGGGTTCTTCACACATGGCAGGAGACAGGGGCATATCATACAATGAGTGGGTCCCTGTGCAAGATAAAAAGTGGCCCTAGGGAGTGACAAAAAAAATGCGGTGCTCGCAGCGTGCTGCGGTAAGATGTGGGCGTGGCTTACATTGCACTAACGATTGGGCGTGGCTTAAAGGGTGTGGCTTAATAGAGTCTGAGATGACTTACATAGCGCAGAATGCAGTAATGTTAAATAGGAAATGTACAGTGCAGAGTGTATGGTGGCGGGTAGTATGTGCAGGGAGAGGGGTGCGGAGTGTATGGAGGTGAGTAGTATGTGCAGGAGAGGAATGCAGAGTGTATGGAGGTGGGTAGTATGTGCAGGTAGAGGGGTGTGGAATGTATGGAGGTGGTAGTATTTGGAGGAGAAGAGTGCGGAGTGTAAGGGTAGTATGTGCAGGAGGGAAGTGCAGAGTGCATGGAGGTGGGCAGTATGTGCAGGAGAAGAGTGCGGAGTGTATGGAGGTGGGTAGTATATGCAGGAGAAGAGTGCGGAGTGTATGGAGGTGGGTAGTATGTGCAGGAGAGGAGTGTGGAGTGTATGGTGGTGGGTATAATGTGCAGGTGAGGAGTTTGGAGTGTATGGAGGTGGGTAGTATGTGCAGGAGAGGAGTGCAGGGTGTATGGAGGTGGGTAGCATGTGCAGGAGATGAGTGCAGAGTGTATGTAGGTGGGTATAATGTACAGGTGAGGAGTGCGGAGTGTACAGCGGTGGGTAGTATATGCAGGATAGTGTCATTAGGGCAGTGGATGGTGTGGTGTCAGTAGTTCTTTATTTTTATTATTTTATTTTATTATTCTTTTACAATTTAATTTTTTAGTATTTTTTTTTTCAATTTTTCAAAATGCTTTTTGGCGGCAGTGGATGGTGTCAGTAGGGCAGTGGACAGTGTAAGAATTTTTTTTATTAGTATTATTTTTTACAATTTTATTTTTTAAGTAATTTTTTTACGATGTTTATTTGTATTATTTTTTTTCCACAATGATTGGGGGGTAGCGGAAGGTGTCAGTAGGGCAGTGGACGGTGTCAGTAGTTTTTTGTTTTTATTGTTTTATCTATGTTTTTATTATTTTATCTATTTATTTTTATTTTTTTTATTGTTTTCACAGTGCTTCTAGGGAAGGGTGTGTAGGGGTGGGGCTGGAGGGTGGGGGGATATGCAGCAGTGGACGGTGTCAGTAGGGCAGTGAATTTATTTTCTTAATTTTTTTCACAATGCTTTTTGGGGGAGGGGGTTGGGGCAGTGGATAGTGTCAGTAGGGCAGGGGGAAGTGGTGCCAGTAGTTTTTTATTTTATATTTTTTTACAATCTTATTTTGTATAATATTTTTAAAAAAATGTTAATATGTATTGCAATCTTTTTTTAGCAGCCCTGTTGGTGGGCTTTGGATGAAATACCAGGGGTCTAAACAGACCCCTGACATCTCACCTTTGAAACAAAGAAAGGGACTGAGGACAGAAATTCCCCAGTCCCTTTCTCAGCATTGAAGATGAATGAACAGGAGGCAGAGTCTCCTGTTCATTCATAAACTGAAGCAGAGTTTACTCTGCTCAGTTATCAAAGGACACAGCAGCATTCGCTCACTGTGTCCAATTGAGAAAAGGAAGGGGCTGGTAAATGACATATTTACGGGTCCCTTCCTCTGCTCTGCATCCCAACACATCCCCCCCGCAGCCGGAGGGAGAGGAGAGGAGGGAAGCCAGTTGTAGGGCATGAGGAGGGGGGGTGTAGGAGCAGGACAGGGAGCCAGAGGATTACAGGGGACCGGAGGAGAGGCTGAAGCACACAGGAGGCGGAGGAGGAAGACAGAGGACCAGAGTAGCAGCCGGAGCACACGGGAGTGGATCTCCCTGCATGGCTTTTCAGCTGAGAGCCGTGGGAGAGAGAGAAGGAGAAGGATCTGTCAGTTAAAAAGCCATGCAGGGAGAACTGTGCTCACAGCTGTTCCTCCCCCTCACCGATCATTCCCGGCAGAGAACCAGGAAACAAATGTGTGCATGGTGGGTTACAGTGCTGCGCTACAGCAAATCGCCGGGGACGGTGTGCGGGACTCGGGAGACAGCACTGGGAGTACCCCCTATTCTTGGTGTACCCTGGGGGGTACACATACCATGGGTTGAGAAACACTGTACTAAGGAATCCTCTAAGGGTGAGGATTCTCCTGAGTTTCCCTTGTCAATATTGCCTAGGGAAGAGCCTGCAACCTCAGAAGAGAACAGCAACCTCTAGTGTTTGATGTTTTAGAGGTACACAGAGAAAGTTTTGCCCCTGAACAATTGATGGACCCCACATTACTAAGGGCCTGGGAGAAGGTAGTAAAAATAGATGGGGAATTTTAACCCTGATGAGTGGATTGCTCTCCCTTACTTCATCATGGAAAGGGACCTGTTATACCGGGTGTCCCAGAAGGTAGAGGAAACCATTGAGCAACTGGTGGTGCCCAAACCTTACTGCAAGTTGGTCTGGACTGGCCCATGAGCGCATTCTTGGGGGACATTTAGGAGCTGAAAAGACCCAGGACAGAATCACCCAGAGGTTCTATTGGTCTGGGATCATTAAGGAAGTAGAAATGTATTGTTTCTCCTGTCCAGTGTGTCAGATTTCTGCACCTATACCACATTTCCACAGTCCTTTGGTACCCCTGCCCATAATTGAGGTCCCTTTTGAGAGGATATCCATGGATTTGGTTGGCCCCTTGGTGAAGTCCGCTAGAGGGCACCAGCACATCTTGGAGATAATGAACTATGCCACTCATTATCCAGAAGCGATTCCTCTCCAAAACACCTCTGCCAAAACCATTGCCAAAGAGCTATTTTTTAGGTTTTCAGCCGTGTGGGCCTTCCTAAAGCAGTACTAACTGATCAGGGCACCCCATTTATGTCTAGAGTAGCCAAAGAGCTTTGCAAACTTCTTAAAGTGACCCAATTACATACTTCAGTGTCCCTCAAACAGATGGGCTGGTTGAAAGATTTAACAAAACTTTAAAACAAATGCTGAGGAAGGTGGTTGATAAAGACGGAAAGAATTGGGATTGTCTACTACCTTATTTGATGTGATTGCTATCAGAGAGGTTCCCCAATCATCCACAAGATTCTCTCCTTTTGAGCTGCTGTATGGGAGGCACCCACGGGGACTACTGGACATTGCCAGGGAAACATGGGAGAGTGAGAGTTCCCCTCATATAAGTGTGATTGAACATGTGGCACAAATGCAAGACAGAATTGTGCAAGTGATGCCTATTGTGAAGTAACATTTGGCACAAGCCCAGTTGGCTCAGCTGGTCCATTATTTTGCACCTGGTGATATGGCATTGGTGTTGGTCGCCACGGTCGAAAGTAAATTCCTAGCCAAATGGCAGGGTCCCTATGAAGTATTGGAAAAAATGGGTGATGTGAATTATAAAATTAGCCAACCAGGAAGATGGGAAAACCTTAGCAGATATATCATGTGAATTTGTTAAAACCATGGAAAAATAGGGAATGCTTGGTCGCTGAGACTACCCTACTTTTTGCTCCACCTAACCTGGTAAAAATGCGTGAGCTGGGGGTTATTGAAGGGTCAAATAGTTATTGGTCCAGTCCTATTGTGTTAGTGCCCAAACCACATGGAAGTTGGCGGTTTTGTAATGACTTTTGCCACTTGAATAACATCACTAAGTTTGACACTTATCCCATGCCCTGCATAGACTAACTGATTGATCGCCTAGGGACAGCCCGGTATATGAAGATGTTAGACCTGACCAAAGGGTATTGGCAAATTCTTCTCTCGGAATCAGTCAAGGAAAAAATGGCATTTGTAACTCCAGAGGGATCTTTCCAGTATCGGAGGATGCCTTTTGGGTTATAGAATGCTCCGGCCACATTTCAATGGGTAATGGATACAACCCTTCAGCCTCATCGAGCCTATGCTGCTGCATGCCTAGATTATGCGGTCATCCATAGTGAGAACTGGGACTCACTCTTCCAAAGGTTCCGTCTGTGTTAGATTCCATCTGGAGACATAGGTATCGCCCTTTGGGACTTTATATGAGGTGTGCACAATTGGCCAATGAAATAAAAATACAATAAAAACATTTATTGCAGAAATGATCACACATGAAAGAGTAGCATAAACAAATGTCCTTGATGACGTCCTGGGGGAGGGCAAAAACGCGTTGACGTATTTCTGGTACTTGGTTGAACGTGTGATGCCACTTCCGGTACCCGTGGAACACACGTCGGTGACTGTAGAGGAAGTTTGGCACTGTTTGAGATTACCGATAGACCGCTCATTGTCTTTGGATTTCCTGTAAGTGTTACTTTTTTTTGTGCAATAAACTATTACTTTTGCAATATTACACTATGTCCGCCTTATTTATTCCTAAGGAAACTGGCTCCAAGTAACTCTGCAAGGCACCACGCTCTTAAAGGCGACCGCATCTTGCTGCATACCTACTACAAACAAGATAAAGCCAGTTTGACCCCAGACTGCAAAGATGGTGGTCATCTAGTTCTGGTGAGTAGGGTAGGAGAGGGGGAGTGTGGCACGGAGCACGTGTGGAGTGATTTGCAGCACTGAAGCACTTTCTCTTCTATTTAAAGGAGCACCAAGCACTTTATTTTATGTGGACTTGTATGAACTGTTATTCACTCAAACACTAATATTGTATGAGAGTAAAGCATCCAGCACATTGATTTGAATTTACATATTCACCTGGAACATTTTTTGGAATTCTTGTGTTCCTGAGTGTCACTTTTTGCACTTTATTACTCATTAGTTGGGAGTACTCATCGTGTTAACATAAGTAAATTTCTATGCTAGCACTTTTTTATAATTTTTGATTATTTTGATATTGGTTTATTCACATACATGCTATTATTGTTGTAGTATTACGGTATATTTATCATACCAGTATATGCATTGCACCTTTTTTTTAATGTTTCACATTAGTGGGGATTGCAAGCACTGTGTTTTCATCCTTCCCTTTCGTAGCATAAACAAAGGCAAAGCCAATGCAATTTTGAACATGGTTAAAGATTGCATTGCATTTAAAATACATAGGCATACATAAGATCTAAAAGACCCAACGTGTTTTGCGAGATGTGACTCGCTCTTCAGTGGTGGATGCATGTAGGATATATCTGAAAATGAATGACCAAGAAAAAGATAATGTAACATATGAATAAATAATGGACAAATGGTAAGAGGGGTTTTACAGAGAAGGAAAAGACCTCATATTCACCAATCAGCAAGGTCTAGGTGCCCGTGGCTATTTTCACTGAGGATGGCAGCAATATATGCTTGGGAAGGGAGCTGATGGAGCGGAGCCAACCAAAAAACCCTGACCAAGGAACAATTACATAGTTACATAGTTGGTAAGGTTGGAAAAAGACACTAGTCCATGCAGTCTAACCTGTGTGTGCTTATTTATTAATAGTACATTGTATACCCCTGTATATTGTGGTCGTTAAGGTGCCCATCTAAAAATGTTTTAAAATTATTGATGCTCCACGCTGACACCACGGCGTGTGGAAGGGAATTCCACATCCTTACCTCTCTTACAGTAAAGATGCCTTTACGCAGTGTGACAGTATGCAAGGCGAAGTGGTAGATGGACGCTACCTGTCGCCTCGTATGCGTTCATGTGGACTGGATTAAACAGAGTCCGGTTCGGATTTTGCCAGCCACCATGGCAGGGCTGGTTCTGGTCCAGAGCTTGTGGTCCACTGGAGTCCACCATCAGGTGGCTTAAATGATCAGGAAGAGATCTCACTAGAGCTCTGACCTGGAACTCAGAGAGGGGTCTGAGGGAGCTCTGTGTCTGTTTGGACTTTAAAAGACAAGGTTTGCATTGTGGCTTATGTTTTGTGGGTGTCGCGGGCCAGTCTCACACCGTATAGTGAGGAAATTATACTGTTTAGTTTAGCGCCAGACGGCAAGGATTTATTTTTTGTTTTGTTTGTTTTTACTCTGCAAATCTTTTACCATTAAACCTAGCAAGCCGCCAGATGTTAAAGAAAGTTATCTGCATGCTGACTATTTTCCTCAGAAAAATTGATCCCCAAAAGCTAATCTCCCACAGCAGTTTAAGGTTAAAATGCTTTTCTTCTAATTTTAGTGAATGGCCGCGTGTCTTTTTAAATTCCCTTTCATGGAAAAGCTTTTTCCCTATTGTGGGGTCACCAGTACGGTATTTGTACATTGAAATCATATCCCCTCTCAAGCATCGTTTCTCCAAAAAGAACAAGTTCAATGCTTATAGTCTTTCCCCATAGCTGAGATCCTCCAATCCCTGTATTCATTTTGTTGCCCTTTTCTGAACCCTCTCCAGTTCCACCACATCCCTCCTGAGGACTGGTGACCAGAACTGGATGGCATACTCAAGACACAGCTGGACCAGAGTATTGTATAGTGGGAGAGTTATCATTTTATAAAATCCCCTTTTTAATGCATGCCAATATCCTGTTGGCTTTGCTTGCAGCAGCCTGGCATTGCATGCCATTGCTGAGCCTGTCATCTACTAGGACCCCCAGATCCTTTTCCATCCTCGATTCCCCCAGAGGTTCTCCTCATAGTGAGTAATTCATATTTTTGGCACCCAAATGCATTATTTTACATTTTCCAAAATTAAACCTCATTTTCCATGTAGAGTATTGTTGAATGGTATTGTGGCACTAGAATTATTTGCACCTAATCCAGTGTAAACCATATGTATAAAGAGGATGGAATCAGAGAATGGGGAGGGAAGGGGGGAAAAATGAATTTTAGGGATATAGGATTATAGCGGTGCTTCCAGAACACAAGAAATGAACGTATTAAATAAAATCAGATTTTTATTGTATACATATTAAAATAGGGCTACCATGCCCAAATAGTACATATAGCAAGATAAAAATCAGAAACAGATACAGACGCTTGTATTGGTGGGGTACAATTTTGGCTGTAACAGCACTGTTCAAAGGCTTAACGTCCTACATGTTTCGCCTAAACAAGGCTTTCTCAGGGACTTAGCAGGCCATGTGTTACATATCTAATGTACATATAAAAGAGAGAAAAAGTTTTATAATAAATCATGTACCAATACAGTATATACAACCAGCTTTCCATTTATATCAAAATGAATAAACATTCACCTCATTAAGATCAAATGCCTGCCCCGACCCCAAACCTCAAAGCAGTCTACCCACCGCCGCACGTCACACCGGGGAGGGGGACGCTGCGTGTCCACAAACAGCCACATGAAAGGCTGGATAGTATGATAGAAATATATAGCATGTGCATATAAATAATGGGCAATTCTAATGTTTAAATGTCAGCATGTTATTGTATTCAAAGAAAAAGAATAAGGATTTGTTGGCATAAGGACTTACGTATAACAGGCTGATTGCAGGAATCAGACTTGGAAGGTGTAAAGAGAGCCTTCCTCACTAGATGGCGGCGTATATGGCGTTGGCTAAGGGTAAAGATAAAATAAGCCTATGACTGACTAAATCATAGTAAATAAGAGTGTTATCATAGAAGGTAAATAAACAATACTCTTAGTGGTGCAAAGAGAGTTCCAAATAGATAATAATAATAGCGTATCACAATTAGGTCACCTGCTGAAATTTAATATGCGACCAATGGAAATAGCTAGAGTAAAGCATATTGTAAAGCCTCATGGCACTGGTGGAATATTCAGACAATTTCATAATATATTCAACAATGCGGCATATTGCCAGTCAGGGGAGGGCTACCTCCTCCAATACAGATGGGCTATGAGAAAACTGAATTAAAAAGCATTGCCCAGTAGATAATACATTCATTAAATAAAGAGATACATTTCCAATAGTATATCTTTTAGAGTGACATATGGCATAAGCCCTCCAGAGTCTGGAGAGGGCTAGAAGCATGGATCTGGCTTTATGGGGCGTGTGACGTCACCGGACACGCTTGGACTGATGGGTGCCCCCGCGCATGCGCCAGTGAGGCACCCTGTGTCCGCATAAACCCATAAACCCAAACGTGCGGGCGCATGCGCGGGAGCTTCTGCAGAAAAATATGTCTGCAGGGTTGGGAGCCAGGGGGCAGCCACGGAGCAGAGGCAGCCAGGCACTGCTGGGCGGGAAGCACCCGGGGCACTGCAAAGGCAGCTACAGCACCCATGCGTGCAGACGCACAAATGCTCCCACACACCCCGGAAGATACAGTCAGCAAAGGGACTGCCAGACCGACCGAGGGGCAGAGAAGGCACAAGATACAAACAGCATCAGAAGAGGTCAATGGGGCGATGAATAAACATTCTGTTTAACAGAACATTATTGTACATAATACATGTAAATACATGAACATTGGCAATACAATATATAAGGTGAAAATGACCAATATTAGCACAAATAAACTTGCTATAGTAAAAATAATTAGCAGGAACATATTAACAAAAATAAAAGGAAAGAAGAGGGGAAAAAACGAAAATAACATTAAAGGGGAAACTACTCTAATATTTTATACCCTCAAAGAGATCATGAATGAATCATAGAGGGATGCCAGAAATAGGGGGGAGAATCTGTAGAAAGGGGACTGATGGATTTGTACCTATTGACAGGGCTATTATACACAAGATTGGTTGTGTATACATTTATTACAGACATTCACAGAAAAGACAAAAAACTTAAATTTTCATTTAACTCAGCATATACTGTGGCCCTAAGGGCATGTACCCAACGTGCCTCCAATTGGAGCGTATTGTCAATGCTCCCTCCTCGGGGGGCTGGATGGCACATGCTCGAGGGCCACAAACCTAATCACATTAGGGTCAAAATTGTGGCATTTGGCTACATGTAAATTTAGTGCTGTTGTAGTTTGTTTTTTATGAATAGGCAGTATATGATCTTTAATGCATTTTAAGAAGGGCCGCTTTGTCTTGCCTATGTAATAAGCTCCACATAGGCATAGAGCCAAGTAAACCACTCCCACCGTCTGACAAGTTACTTTATATTTAATCTTATGTGTTTGTCCATTTGGCAACTGAATCACTTGAGAGTTAACTAAGTAAGGGCAGTACTGACATCTACCACAAGCATATGTAACCCAGGTTTTAGGATTAGAAACACTGTGGACATTGAAATGACTTCTAACCAATCGGTCTTTGAGGGACCTTGCACGTTTATAAGTGATTTGAGGATAAGATTCCAAATGATGGCTGAATGTTGGATCTGATAGTAGAAGTGGCCAAAATTTAGTTAGGATTGCCCTGAATTGTTGAGGCTGTTTGGAATATTGGGTAATTATTCTAACTGACTGAGAGCTTGCTTTGTATTTGTTAGAGAAAATAAGGGCGTGCCTGTCTTGATGGTTAGCTTTTTGTTATGCTTTCTTAAGGCAAGATCGACTATAACCTCTTTTACGTAGCCTAAGAAATAGGTCATTAGCTGCTTCTTGAAAGTCTGTATCTGAGGTGCAATTTCTTTTAAGTCTTAAATACTGGCTGTATGGTATGCTGTTTATGAGGGGCTTAGGATGGGAACTATCTGCACGCAGTATAGTGTTACCGGCAGTAGGTTTCCTGTATAGTGTGGAACCTAGCATGCCGTCTGGGCCGATATAGACCTCGATATCCAGAAATGTAATTTTTTGTTGACTACAGTCCATGGTGAATTTAAGGTTGTAGTCATTGATGGAGATGTAGTTCATAAAGGTGGTAAGTTCCTCTCTAGTGCCTGTCCAGAAAAACAGCACATCATCTATGTACTGTATCTGTGCCAGGATACTATATGATTGAGAATATGTGATATATTATCATCAGAAAACAGATTCCTCTCCCACCCCCCCAGGTACAGGTTTGCGTAGGCAGGGGCACAGCGAGTGCCCATGGCCACGCCCTGCACCTGGAGTTAGTGGGAGGATCCGAACATAAAGATGTTACATGTCAAGATATAGCTAAGTAAATTTATGACAAAGTCATTATAGTTTGCTGATATGGGGCCCCTATCTGTTAAGCATTTTGCAACTACCTCAACACCTTGATGGTATGGGGTTTCATATTATAGAGACTCTCTATATCGATAGCTACTAGCCACATATTTTTCGGAAAATGCAGTCCTTCAACTATTCTTAACAGATCGATCGTATCTTTTATGTAAGAAAATAAAGATGTCACATGTGGTTGGAGGTAATTGTCAACTAACTTGCTAGCGTTCTTTGCTATGCTTCCACAACCCGAAATGATGGGTCTTCCCGGTGGAGAGGTAAGTGATTTATGAATCTTGGGCAATGCATAGAACGTCGGGATTGCTGGGTCCCTATTGTCCAAGAATTGCCTTGTACTCTTGTCTATGATGCCTCTCCAATAGGCACCAAAGACAAGATCATTAAATGATGCATGCATATTGTCAACGACAGACTTGGTGCTAGGCCTGTACCATTCTCTGTTGGAGAGAAGATCATTAGACATAGAGGTATATTGCCCAAGATTCATACCCACTAGATTACCCCCCTTGTCAGCTGGCTTTATAATGATTTTGGAGTTTTTTTGAAGGGATATATCTGTGTAATGGCTACCATGGTAGAATCTGTGTTGTCTGTGGTAGGTTCAATCACCTTAGATGCGATGAACCTATCACAGACAACGCAGATTCTACCATGGTACCCATTACACAGAAAGATCCCAAATTGGCTCCCATATTTTTAGCCAAAAGTCTAGATGTGCCTCCAAATCCTACCTCTGAACTGGTGCTCTCACAAAGCCCACTTTAGAAGAGGAAATGAAAACTTCTTGTCCCAGTGAAAGCTTTGACATTATCAATCTATCTTCCTACCCACTGTCTCCAAGTGACATAGAGGTCCTAAAACTAGAGCTTTCCTTTTGTTCTGACCAAAAATTAGAAAAGTTCCAACTAATTAAATATGTACACTTATTTGCCCGCAAACTAATGTACAAAGTGATCTATGTTAAAGTACCTCGAGAGAATATGCAAGCTAGTTCTGTATCTACTTTTCAGCAACAACCATGTCCCATGAATCCAAATGATGACCAAGTACTTCATGATCTCATGGATCTATGGGAGAAGGCCAATGTGAGTCACTGCCAGCTTTTGTTGGCGGCATCTTGGTGCAGGGGGTCACGTTTCTGCCTCCTGTGTCTTTTAAACCTAAATCCAGAGTTTTTCCCCAATTGCAGTCTAATCCATACATTTGGGCATTTGTCCAACAAACTTGTACAGAAATTGAAAAATTAACCCTTGTCAATTCACAATCCTCTAACTTGTCTCAAGCATAGAAAGATGCCATTATATCCCTTCAAAGAACTCCTAAATCATAATAAAGCCAGCTGACAAGGGAGGTAATCTGGTGGTTATGAATCTTGGGAAATACACCTCTATGTGTAATGATCTTCTCTCCAACAAAGAATGGTACAGGCCTATCACCAAGTCTGTCGTTGACAATATGCATGCGTCATTTCGTGATCTTGTCTTTGGTGCCTATCGGAGAGGCAACATAGATAAGAGTACATGGCAATTCTTGGACAATAGGGACTCAGCAATCCCAACCTTCTATGCATTGCCCAAGATTCATAAATCACTTACCTCTCCACCAGGAAGACCCATCATTTCGGGTTGCGGAAGCATAGCGAAGAACGCTAGCAAGTTAGTTGATGAATACCTCCAACCACATGTAACATCTTTATTTTCTTACATAAAAGATACGATCGATCTGTTAAGAATAGTTGAAGGACTGCATTTGCTGGAAAATACATGGCTAGTAGCTATCAATATAGAGAGTCTCTATAATACGATACCCCATACCAAAGGTGTTGAGGCAGTTGCAAAATGCTTAACAGATAGGGGCCCCCTATCAGCAACCTATAATGACTTTGTCATAAATTTACTTAACTATATCTTGACATGTAACATCTTTATGTTCGGATCCTCCTACTACCTCCAGGTGCAGGGCGTGGCCATGGGCACATGCTGTGCCCCTACCTACATGAACCTGTACCTGGGGGGGTGGGAGAGGGATCTGTTTTCTGATGATATATATCACATCTTCACAATCATATAGTATCCTGGCACAGATACATAGATGATGTGCTGTTTTTCTGGACAGGCACTAGAGAGGAACTTACCACCTTTATGAACTACGTCTACATCTCCATCAATGACTACATCCTTAAATTCACCATGAACTGTAGTCAACAAAAAATTAAATTTCTGGATACTGAGGTCTATATCGGCCCAGACGGCATGCTAGGTTCCACACTAATTACAAAAAAAAACGAGTGGAAGGACTTAGCTCGGGGTATTAAGTCTGAGGGGGACAACAGAGACCGGCCCCTCTCTTGGGGGGATTCCACTCACAACATATATGTGTGGGGCTCCGTAGCACCAAAAGAAAAGCTACGCCAAAAAGCAATGCAAAAACGCAGACACCCAAAGAGAGGGGTGTGAAAAAGAGCCACAGGCTGGGAGCCACTGGGAATAAACCCCAAACCAATTAAGTGATGCAACAATTCAATAGAAATCAGTACAAAATGTATTGGGCTTAGATAAAAAAGTCAAAAAGCACAAATATAAAAATGGAACAAGACAACACCTCCCCACCACCAACATGACAACGTTGTGAATTAAAAGAAGGTCCAGGCGTCTGGCATGTGTTACCCACCATACTCACCATACATACACATCCTAACCAAATGCCTATACCAGGTGGACTTCAAGAGTCATCATTAAATTATAGTCCGGAAGTGTCATGAGATTTCTGATAGTAGCAGGTAAGGGGCATAGGGTGAAAATGGCAGGTATTACACTACACAACAGTCATAAAGCTGTTAGTTGAAGTGATGTTTAACACCAATATATCAGTGGGTACAGGAGCATTATGAAGGCAATCAGTGTTTCCAGTGACTTCAAATATATAATGAATCATGGGGATCCAAAAATTGGTTCCACATTATACAGGAAACCTACTGCTGGTAACACTATACTGCGTGCAGATAGTTCCCATCCTAACAAATAAATTCAAAACTTTTGCCATCTCTCCGTCCTTTGAAATTAGATTCCCTTCCTCATCCTTTATTGGGCCACTCTCTATTGCTATGTGCCTTTCGTGTTCTATCTTAGCCGCCCTGATTGCACTCTTACATTTCCTATTGCCTTCTTTGTAATGTTGAAATGCTGACGATGACCCCTCAGCCTTGTATTTTTTGAAGGCTTTTTCCTTTGCTTTTATATGCAATTTTACGTTGGACTTAAGCCACCCAGGACTTTTGTTAGGTCTTTTGAATTTATTTCCCATTGGAATGCACTGGCCAATACCTTTATTTAATATATTCTTAAAGCACTCCCATTTTTCCTCCAAGCTATTTGTTCCTAGGATTTTGTCCCATTTGATATCTTCTAGCAAGTTTAGGGAAGTTGGCTATTTTCAAATTCAGTGTTTTTGTATTACCCTTGTGTTTCCTATCTGTGTGATTTATACTGAAACTAATTGACCTGTGGTCACTGTTTCCTAAGTTGCCCCATACTTCCGCTATTAGGTCTCTATTATTGTAAACAGTAGGTCTAGTAACGCTTCATTTCTTGTTGGTGCATTTACCATTTGACCCATTAAATTGTCCTGCAAGACATTCAAGAAATGGCGAGCCTTAAATGAATGTGCAGTTACTTCCGCCCATTCTATATCTGGATATTTAAAATCCCCCATTATAATGACACTTCCCATCCTTGCTGCCATTCCAAACTGCGATAGAAGGTCCGCCCCCCCCCTCCTCTCTCTGGTTAGGGGCCCTATATCATACTCCCAGTATTACTTTTCCCTTGGTTTCCTCCATATGAAGTTCAACCCATAATGATTCCACCTCCTCCCTTTCTCCATTTGTGATATCGTCCCTCACATATACTTGGACATCGTTTTTGATACACAAGCAATCCCCTCCCCCTTTTTTACCCTCCCTATCTCTGCAATATACGGAATACCTCTTAAAGGTTGCCAACCAATCATGAGAGCTGTTAAACCAAGTCTCTGAAATTCCCACAAAATTGAAATCCTCCTTGAACATCAACAGTTCCAATTCTCCCATTTTGTCAGCCACACTTCTGGCATTAGTGAAAAAGCCTTGTAGTTTTGCTGTCCACCTACTGTCTCCTTGTTGGTTTTTTAGAGGCTGCTATTTGAATTTGGCAAGTTTCTCATGTTGGGTTTAAGTACTCTAGTTACCCTACCACTAATGCCCCCAATACTACCCTCTGAAACTCGTTCCATGCTGGCTATCTCTACATCTGGACCCACTCCCCCATCACCTAGTTTAAAAGCCCCTCTAACTTTTTGTGGCCAAACTGCACCCTCCCCATTTATGTGCAGTCCATACCTGCTAAAGAGTCGTTAGCCGACCGAGAAGTTGGCCCAGTTCTCCAGGAACCAGAAACCCTCCTTTCTACACCAGCTCCTCAGCCACTTGTTAATTTCCCTAATCAAATAATGGGAAGGTGAGCATGGTATGGGTAGAAATTGTGACCTTGGAGGTCCTAGATAATCAGTTGAGGTGTCAACTATAATATAATCAAACATTGCTAAATTGGCAAAATAATCATAAAGTATATAATGGAATGCATGTATAAACCAACCTGTTGCAATGGTGGGACGGACAATGCCAAGGAGGAAAATGTGCATGACTCAGATATGTGAAAGGGGTGTCAATGTTGGGCTAGAGGAGGCAAAGTATCTGGTATATACCATTGGGAGAGGTCTAATAAAGCCTCAAGTAAACAACGTTGAGGCTATTTAGAGTTGGCCACGCCCCACCAACAAGAAGCAGGTTCGAGCATTTTTAGGAATCCCTGGCTATTATCGCTGCTTTATTCCCCATTTTTCCTAACCTGCTGCTCCCCTGACCAAAAGGTAAGGAGTCTGTCATGATCAAATGGACCCCTGAAGCAGAAGCAGCTTTTGAGGCCTTAAAACAGGCCTTATTTAGTCAGCCAGTGTTGTACTCGTCTGACTTTTCAAGGGACTTTGTGGTCCAGACTGATGCATCAAATGTTGGGTTAGGAGCTGTGTTGTCTCAAGTTTTCAAGGGGGAAAAACAACCTGTGATTTACCTCAGCCAGAAATTGAAGGCCCATGAAGAAAATTATGCCACCATTGAGAAAGAATGTTTAGGGATAAAATTGGCTTTAGATTCTCTCCGGTACTATCTCTTGGGTAGACAATTTGAACTGGTAACAGATCATGCTCCATTAAAGTGGATAGCACAGAACAAAGAGACCAATAGAAAGGTGAATAGGTGGTTCCTAGCCCTTCAAGAATTCGGTTTTGCCTGCACTTTGTAACCATAGATGTGTAAATAATCCACAGTTTATGCTTTCACAAAGACCCTGCTGTCTGTCCATGCCTATTTCACTGTGCTGGGATCCATCCAGGGGGTCCTGCACACCCTGCTACTGTGCTAATCGCTCACAATATACAGTATCTCACAAAAGTGAGCACACCCCTCACATTTTTGTAAATATTTTATTATATCTTTTCACGTGACAACACTGAAGAAATTACACTTTGCTACAATGTAAAGTATTGAGTGTACAGCTTGTATAACATTATATATTTGCTGCCCCCTCAAAATATCTCAACACACAGCCATTAATGTCTAAACCGCTGGCAACAAAAGTAAGTACACCCCTAAGCGAAAATATCCAAATTGGGCCCAAAGTGACAATATTTTGTGTGGCTACCATTATTTCCAGCACTGCCTTTACCCTCTTGGACATGGAGTTAACCAGAGCTTCAAAGGTTGCCACTGGAGTCCTTTTCCACTCATCCATGATGACATCAAAGAGCTGGTGGATGTTAGAGACCTTGCGCTCCTCCGCCTTCCATTTGAGGATACCTTACAGATGCTCAATAGGGTTTAGGTCTGGAGACATGCCTGCCCAGTCTGTCACCTTTACCCTTAGCTTCTTTAGCAAGGCAGTGGTCATCTTGGAGGTGTGCTTAGGATCCTTATCATGTTGGAATACTGCCCTGTGGCCCAGTCTCCAAAGGGAGAGGGTCATGCTCTGCTTCAGTATGTCACAGTACATGTTGGCATTCATGGTTCCCTCAATGAACTGTAGCTCCCCAGTGCCGGCAGCACTCATGCAGCCCCAGACTATGACACTTCCACCACCATGCTAGACTGTAGGTAAGACACACATGTCTTTGTACTCCTCACTTGGTTGCCGTAACACACGCTTGACACCATCTGAACCAATAAGGTTTATCTTGGTCTCATCAGACCACAAGACATGGTTTCAGTAATCCATGCCCTTAGTCTGTTTGTCTTCAGGTTGACTTCTGTTTGTGGGCTTTCTTGTGCATCAGCTTTAGAAATGGCTTCCTTCTGGGATGACAGCCATGCAAACCAATTTGATGCCGTGTGCAGCGTATGGTTTGAGCACTGACAGGCTGACCCCCACCCCTTCGACCTCTGCAGCAATGCTGGCAGCACTCATGAGTCTATTTCCCAAAGAGAGCCTCTGGATATGACGTTGAGCACGTGCACTCAACTTCTTTGGTCGACCATGGCAAGGCCTGTTCTGAGTGGAACTTGTGCTGTTAAACTGCTGTATGGTCTTGGCCACCATGCTGCAGCTCAGTTTCGGGGTCTTGGCAATCTTCTTATAGCCTAGGCCATTTTCATGTAGAGCAACAATTCTTTTTTTCAGATCCTCAGAGAGTTCTTTGCCATGAGGTGCCATGTTGAACTTCTAGTGACCAGTATGACAAAGTAAGAGTGATAACACCAAATTTAACACACCTGCTCCCCTTTCACACCTAAGACCTTGTAACACTAACAAGTCACATGACACAGGGGAGGGAAAATGGCTAATTGTGCCAAATTTGGACATTTTTACTTAGGGGTGTACTCACTTTTGTTGCCAGCAGTTTAGACATTAATGGCTATGTGTTGAGTTATATTAAGGGAACAGCAAATGTAAAAAGTTATACAAGCTGTACTCTCACTACTTTACATTTTAGCAAAGTGTCATTTCTTCAGTGGTGTCACATGAAAAGATATAATAAAATATTTACAAAAATGTGAGGGATGTACTCACTTTTGTGAGATATTGTGTGTGTGTGTGTGTGTGTGTGTGTGTGTGTGTGTGTGTTTGTGTACACACATATT
>BLSH010311216.1:134050-144828 GCA_018402905.1 Glandirana rugosa
TTTATATATATATATATATATATATATATATATATATATATATATATACTGTATATTCTCTGGCTTTTGATAGTATTGTATTATTGTCACATGTAGACACAAGTGAGGTCCTAAAGAAAACGGAGATCCCACAAAACACGTTGGCCCTTACAATGCCAACCATATTGACATTTCATTTGGGATGTATTGGAGATAGGTTGTTGTTGTAATTTTGACCTTGGATTGTTTTTATACAATTGAATGTAATAAATATGTTTTTTAATGTCTGTATACAATAAAAAATTATGATACTTTTATTTGATATGTATTTTCTATTGGAGGCCCCATGAGTTTGGTTTTCTCTTTGGATATGCCCTTTTTTTAATGAAGCATGCCATATTATTGTGGAACGATTTAGTCCACAAAAACACTGCAGTTTCTAGTGTACCCAAACACAATACCCTCCACATACAGCTCTTGCCATAACTGCTAATAAAAGGAGGTTATTAGGCCCACATTAACAACATCATGTCTAGGAGGGCAAAAAGAAAGCCAGAAGTGGTTTCTATGCAACTATCAGGGCCTGCTGCATCAGTATCCACAAGCCAAGCAGTGTGCAGGATGCACCATCCAGGGTGCAGCATCTAGAGGCAAGACACATGTTCCTTTCTTTTCTGGTAGTGGGTGCACTATACACCTAGAGCACACTGAGGAGGTGGTGTGGTGGGTAATGAAAGTCTTCATCATCCTCCTTCACTGTCTCCCAGGAGCAAAGTAGCTTGAAGTCATCATCAGCTGCTAAAGTACTCTGTTCTGTCTCCTCACCCACAGCTACTCGGAGGAGTTGACTGAGTTATTTGAACATAGTATCAGCCACGTGGTGCAAAAGGACACACAGTAATTAATTGCATCTGAGGTTGAGGAAGATGGGAGCCAAGAGGGAGGTGACAACAGGCAAGGAGAACCAATTGACACAGATGTTCCTGCAGCTTCAGCCTACTGCCAAGTTTGTGCCAGTGATGAAGAGAAAGGAAATGATAATAAGGTCTTCCACTGTACTTGGGTGTTTATCTGATGGCTCTTCCATCAGGAAAGAGGGTTGGCATGGTGCCATGCAAAGTAGGGGCAAGCATAATTTGCAACCTTGATTTTGCCAACTCCACCCTGCCATCTCCAGCTGTAGAATTTAGCAGGCAAGCCTCTGTGCCCCAGCTGTTGGAACAGAAGAAATATGCCTCCAGTGCCCAGTGAATTAATGCCAGGTGGCAAAATTTCTGGCTTTTCATAAGTGGCATTTCACACAGGGACAGATAAATAGAAGACATTATTTACAATCTAGGTGTGGTGTACCACCCGAGGATCATGCAATTAAATGGGCTAACCCATTTGAGCCAATGGTAGTGATATAGTGTTGCACATCTTCTTGGTTGGGTCTGCGAATGACAACACTGTCAGAGCAGATATGGCGACCATAGTCCCAGGTTTGTAGAACATTTGTCTACTTTCCGCATGTCTAGGTGACTACTTCTTTAAATCAGTGAATAGGAATTTTCAAATATTCTTGAATAGCAGCATCAACCCACTGTGCCTGTTTGCTTTGGATTTCAGCTTCCAGACTTTCAGGCACATATGGGCACAGATAGCCATATTCCTTGGCCACTTTCTTCATAACAATTCTTTGTAACTTTGACAGTCCCAGCAAAAGTTTAGGGTAAGACCTGTGTATCTGGTGCACATTTAACCCAATATCCGGCAATTATGTCCAGCTTTCGGGATACTTTAGTGGATAATGAGGACACTAGCCTTAAAGATTTAGGGGTGTGAACACAGTATGCCCACCTCTCTTCTTCCAAAGTACTTGCAGGGAAAAGTACAGACAATGCAAAGGCGGAAAATTCAGGCTTAGTTTTGGAGGTTTAAACAGCAGAGATAATTTCCTCTTCCACAGACTCACACTGTTGCTCAGCATCACTTTGAGACCACCTCTCAGGCCACGATATCTGAAAACAGTTCAGAGATCCGATCTGACAAGATATCGGAATCTGATTCAGTGGAACACTCTTCCGCCGGGAGCAGATTACGTTTTAAACTAGTAGCAGCAGACTTTCCTAACTCTGCTACCTTAGTGGCCACAGGTTTCACTGCCCCCACAGACACACTGTCTTCACTCAAATCAGGCTTACCAGGTTCAGTTGTCTTCTCCCCAGGAGGTTCCATCATCTGGGAACGTGGGTGGGCCTGACCGCAGCCCCGGGAGATAACTGGGATACCTGACTTCGGAGCAGCCAAGATAGCTAAAGGAGCAGCCACTTCAGTAAGCCGAGCGACGGCAGCATGGTTCTCAGGAGCTTCCTTAGCTGGAATGGTGACACAGTTGTCCCAATTTACCTGTAGCACCCATGGGGTTAAGGCTGGTGAAACTAACTCTAGTAGGGGTTCTCCGCAGTGCCTGCAGGTAATCCAGGCCTGAACATTTGTAGCTAGGCCAGAACACTTTGCACACAACAGCCCGATTGCTTCATAGCCTCCCACTGTGTAAAGCGCTAGGCTGCCTTTTGGTACATACCACACTCCAGTAATAGTAAGGAAACCTTTTGGCCCACTCAGGCCATGACCTATGCACGAATGTAGACTTTCCAATCCACCAAAGAGACTCCAAATTGCACAATGTTCTCCGCTGGGTAGCAGTATCACAACGCATGTACCGGTAATGACAGTGTGCACAGCAGCATCTCCTTCTCCTCTTCTACAGAGTGACAACTCCCCCCCGCCAAGGGATTGGTTCACATGCTCTTCAGGAACTTCAGTACCCACCTCTTCTCTCCAGCAGTGCGCCAAAACTTTTCTGGAGTCTGCCTTAACCTCTGCAGCACTGGTGTAAAGTGACAAAAGACCAGGCTGACATTCTCCCAGGAGCAAAAAGACACATTGGTTCTGCCCCACATAATTTAGGTGGATAATAACACAGTCTCTGAAGAACAAAGATGTTACTTGCCACTTTCCCACGGAGCCAGACAAAACTTCTGTGTAGTTGCAGTCCGTTGCTAGGGGCTACCACAGCAAAAATTACAACATGCCCCACGTTGGACACCAAAATGTAGACCTCCAGAGGCCTGATGGTGACCCCAGGGCACTCCTCAGGGTGCAGGTTACTAGGCATAGTGGGTGTAATGCAAGATGGAATGATGGGCACTAGTCACTTTTTTTGTAAAAATGAACAAAGAGAGTTTTATTTCTCTTAACATGAACAGGGGAGAGAGGGTTAGGGCACAGGACACCCTTAGGTAAATGCAATGGCAAATTGGCAGACTCCGCAGACAAAAATAGAAATCGTCAAACAGCAATACAGGAAAAGGGCCTTTAAGCTGAATGCAGCAATCTGTATCTTTATAGCAAATGATGTCTCCTATAGCAATGCTTCACTCTCAATACCTCACTGTAGATGTGCCCACAGTATCCCACTGTAGATCTTCAAACTGAGCGCCCCATCTTTCACTAGACTTCTAGAACTCCCAGACACCTGCTGGATCCCCTGAGCTATTCTCTCAGCTAACTGCTGTATCCCTCAAGCTTCACCCACACTACCTGCTGGGTCCCTGGCTTGACTCACAGCTACCCACTGTACTTATCTTCAAGGTGCACCCACGTTGCCTGCTGGGTTCCTGGATGAGTCTACTGAAGCTTTCCCACTTCTCCACTGGCTAGTGAAGAGTCTGCTCTGGTACTTCTTCAAAACTCCATCCTTTCTACACCTGCCTCTGGTAACAGGAGTGGTCATCCCTTTGTGGCAACTGCTTATCCTTTAGCGGTGGCACTGACCAGCTCTCTCTCAGGCAGAGCCTCCTCCATTTGGCTAGGCCTCCGACTTGAAGCCTAACGCAATGCTGCTGCTCAGATATCTGAATAGGCCATCGGACAGATCTAGCAGCCAGGAGCTCCCGGGGTAGGCCTCAGGCTTCTGACCTAGCAACCCGGAGTGATTCAACACACATCCACCCAGGCAGACTGTCCCAGCATGCTTAATGGCCAAAAGAAACTCCTGCCAATTGGCTGAGATAACATATTTACTCATAACCTGAATTCACTGTGATCCATCATCCTAATGTCAAAGTCAGTGCCACCTTTTGACAGAAGGGAGAGACTACACACCAGACCCAGGCTTAGGACAGAAATCAGTGGATCCTAACTACCAATTAGCCAGGCTAGTTATCACCTAGCACAACTAAATTTGCTAGCAGCCCTGTTTAGGACCAGGGTGCTAAACATGGATGTTTATTAGCCCCTACGTGCATAACTTTACATTTATCAATATTAAACCTTATTTGCCACATAGTTGCCCAATTAAATAGTGCATTGAGGTTGGCTTGTAAGTTGAAGACATCCTGCAAGAATTGTCTTCCACTACACAGCTTGGTGTCCTCTACAAAAACAGAAACAGTTATTTTAATCCTAAACTCTTTATCATTTATAAGTAGGTTAAAAAGGAAGGGTCCCAACACTGAACCTTAGGGCACACCACTAATAACCTTAGACCATTCGGTCACCACTCTCTGAATATGGTCTTTTAGCCAGCTTTCTATCTATTGTGATGGGGCGGTCCCCTGTCATGGTATTTTTCCCCCAGGATTGTTAACCTGGCAGGTTGACAGGATCCAGGACTATTGCTTGTCATGGAAGAATTTGTTTTGGCAGTTTCTTCCAGGCTTGGTAAAGTTCAGTTGGGAGCCTGGAGCTTGGAGATTTCTCAATAATCTGGGAGGCAGGAATCTCCAATCCTGGTAACAGGGTTTGAAAGCAGCCAGGACTTTGATTTTCCAGGTGTGTTTGGGCCTGATAGCAGAGTCAGGACCATGGTTCTGGGCTCTACCCTCCCAAAGGAGTCCAGTAAAGCAAGGGAGTAGCATGCAGGTCTGCACGAGTCTGTCTGAGAGCAGACAGGAGGCCCTATCTGTTGAGCCAGAGCAGCAAGAGTGAGTGTCAGCCGGGGTACAGAGTGTGTACGGATCCAGGACACGGTTACAAGCTGATGAGACTGAGGTCTGGGCGTGAGCAGCAAATGCTGACCTGTAAGCCAGGAGGCTTGGTATTTTTCTGTGAGTGTTTTTCGTTCCTGCTTTGAAGTGAAACCCCTATGTGGGAAAAACCCTTATGTTAGACTGCAGAACAGCTTGTAGCTGAACGTGTGGTGGCTGATGCAGAGGTTAACCCTCAGGAGAAACAAGGACCAGATAAGGGCGAACTCACAGCAGAGATTTTGTCCATGACTCCCAAAAGTAATGTTGATATGGAGCGTCAAAGTGACATTGTCACTGGTAATGTTCTGGAGCAGTTCACTGCTTTGCTGAGCCTGAGAAGTTGGATATAAGTCCAGCATCTGGTAGCACTCTTTTAGAGCACCGGGCTGTGGTTACCTCTGGCTGGGAGGAGCTTCTGTTAAACACTGCAACTTCTCAGGTCACATCAAGTGAGTCTCTCTGCATTCCCAGTGTCATGGAAGTCCCCAGGATGGACATGGGTTTGGAATCAAGGGTCTGGTTTGTAACAAAAGCACTCAAGGAGATGCACTAGGTGGAGCACTGGGTGGCAGGCCGTACCGCACAATGAAAAACAAGACAGGAATGATTTGTTACTGAATTTGTTACTCTTGTTAAAAGTTGCACTTGGGTATGCTGCTGGTTTAATTCCTGTGAAAGTGGTATATGGGAGAGGCTTTAGAGAGATGGAAAGTGAGGAAAAAGTGCCTGAAGTTTCACCTCGTAACAGCCAGGTGGAAAACATTTTTGCTCCTATGGTCCCAGGTGATGCTAATCAATTGTAGGTGAAGGGCACGTATACTGTACCAGTGCCCAAGTTACATGAGATGGAAAGGCCGAGCATGGACCAGATAGCAACAGAAATCCTGATTGGGGCTCAGGCACATGTGGTTAAAAATACTGGGGTCCCCAGTATAACAGTAGGTTTATGTGACAAACCCAATAAGGTCCCTGAGACAAGGGCACCGATGAGAAATTCTGTAAAAATGGCAAGTGGAACAGACGAGAGCTCGCCTTTTCAGCTTGTGGATAGAAATCCAGATGACACTGGAAAAGGTCAGGCGGTGGGACAGCTGCCTGCAGAGTGAATGACACCAGAGGAGGTGACGTCTGGTGAGGTTCCCATGGAGGGTGGCTGTCCTCTTGTATATGCCCTCTGCGGACTCTGCCCTAACCAACACTAGAAAAATGGAAGTTGATAACAGCTGCAACCTTGAGTCATGTAATGTTGGTCTGAATAGGTCTGTTGGTGAACCAAGCAATGTATTAATGCTACGTGAGAAGTTGGTTTTCAAAGATAGCAGTAAACGGGGCAAAGGATTAAGGCTAGGGCGTGTATGGAAACACACCCAGAAGAAAGAGTGGGCCCACGCAGCTGACAGCTGGTGCAGAGGTACCCCACTCAACAGGTGGCCTTTGTGTGTTCCCCCCTACAAGTTCAAAACAAAGGGGGTGGATATGTGACGGGACGTTCCCCTGTCACAGTATTTTTCCCCCAGGATTGTCAACCTGGCAGGTTGACAGGCTCCAGGACTATTGCTTGTCATGGAAGAATTTGTTTTGGCAGTTTCTTCCAGGCTTGGTAAAGTCCAGTTGGGAGCCTGGAGCTTGGAGTTTTCTCAGCGATCTGGGAGGGACGAAATCTCCAATCCTAGTACCAGGGTTTGAAAGCAGCCAGGACTTTAATTGTCCAGGTGTGTTTGGGCCTGATAGGAGAGTCGGGACCAAGCTACTGGGCTCCACCTTCCCAAGCAGTCCAGGACGGCAAGGGAGAAGCGTGCAGTTCTGCACGGGTCTGTCTGAGAGCAGACAGGAGGCCCTAACTGTTGGGCCAGAGCAGCAAGAGAGAGTGTCAGCCGGGGTACAGAGTGTGTATGGACCCGGGACACGGTTACAAGCCGGGGAGACCGAGGTCTGGGCGTGCGCAGCAAATGCTGACCAGTAAACCAGGAGGTTTGGTATTTTTCTGTGAGTGTTTTTCATTCCTGCTTTGAAGTGAAACCCCTGTGTGAGAAAACCCCTTATGTTACAGACATTTTGCCTTTTAATAAAAATTGGCTGCCATGCCCTCAAAAAGAGATCCTGACTGTCGTGAACTCACTCAAAACGCATCTACCACGAGAGCTAAACACCCCCAATATCACACCATATGCAAACTGAATTTTCTGAGCCTAAAGAATTCAACTTACACATTAGTTGTGTGTTGGGAACTGTGTTAGACCCTTTTGCAAAGTCCAAATATACTAAATTCACAGTCACACCTTTTTTGTTTACTTCCTCAAAAAAAAGAGTATATTTGACAAATGTGTTCGGCTTTGAATTTATGCCATCTATTGCTTAAAATATTGTTCTCTAGAAAAACCTCTTCTCATCTTTCATCAAACTCTCAAATATTGTCCTGACTATAGAAGTTATAGAAACTAACTGTTCTGTAGCCACTAGGTAAAGCTTTTGATCCCTTAACCAGTTCCCGCCCAGCCTAAAGCAATTTGACAGTCGAGTGGGTCTTTCATCATTCTGGGTGGACATCATATGATGTCCTCCCACAAAAAGCCTTGCGCATGGCTGTACGGCTGTGCTGTTGATGTGATCTGTCACTGGCTGTGTCCTCTGGACACAGCCGATGAATGGTCAGTGTACTGGCCTGCTGCCGGTACCATGTGATTTCTGTGACCAATCACAGCAGACCACATGACAGTTGTAAACAATGAATGACTTCCTTTCATGCCATTCAATCTTAGAAATTGTGTTGTTAGCTGTAATTGGTCACAATAATCACATGGTACAGACAGGGCCAACCACAGTCCATCTGCACCATGTAATTAGCTGGGGCCAATCACAACAAAACACACTGAATGAATCAATTTCATTCAGTAAAATGATTGCTTATAATTCACTGCTATAAGCAATCATAATGTGTAAAAGAAAAAAAAAAGAAAAATCCTGATTACTTCTCCAGAGCAGTACAATATTACTATGGTAACATTATATTGCTCTGGTCACAGTGTGATAAAAAAATGTAAAAAAAAAATATATAAAAAATATTTCAATGATCACTACCACACTAGTTATATAATGATGCTGTACTACACTGGTGACAGTATGTAAAAAAAAATTGTGAATAGTTTTTTTTTTTTTATTTCTTCATTTTTCAAAACAATTATGACAAAAATAATGTCTCATCCATGTCTTTATGGACCTTTCTATGTGCACTGGTGCGCAGTCATGTGGGAACAGGAAGGAGCCACCCCCAAACTGTTCCCACAAAGTTGGAAACATAAAATTGTCCAAAATGTCTTGGTATGCTGATGCCTTAAGAGTTCCCTTCACTGGAACCAAGGGGGCCAAACCCAACCCCTGTAAACAATTCCAAACCATAACCCCCCCTCCACCAAATTATTTGAACCAGTGCACAAAGCAAGGTCCATAAGGACATGGATGAGCGAGTTTGGGGTGGAGGAGCTTGACTGGCCTGCACAGAGTCCTGACCTCAACATGATAGACCACCTTTGGGATGAATTAAAGTGGAGACTGCAAACCAGGCCTTCTTGTCCATATCAGTGCCTGACCTCACAAATGTGCTTCTGGAAGAATGGTCAAACATTCTCATAGACACACTCCTAAACCTTGTAGACAGCCTTCCCACAAAAGTTAAAGCTGTTATAGCTGCAAAGGGTGGGCCAATTCAATATTGAACCCTACAGACTATGACTGGGATGCCATTAAAGTTAATGTGCTTGTAAAGGCAGGTGTCCCAATACTTTTGGGTAATATAGTGTATGTTTCTGTGCATATTCATTTAAAAAAAATCACTGCTGATTGTTTGTTCTTCAATATATAATAATTGCAAATTTATTATTAGTCATTAGGATCAAGATTGCATTTAACATAAATGGATTTTAAAGCAGCCTTGGGTCAAACTGAGTGATTATTGGTAATATCTGCAAGTTCTGAAAATGTAAGACACAACTGACATAACATACTGAGCTTACAAATGAAAAACCTGGCTATTAGAATACTTTTACAATTAATATAAAAATGTAATTAAAATACAAATTGTTAAACACATTAGAATACAAACAATCAAACAAAAACATACGGAATGCAGTTTGAAAGCACATTTTAGTATTACACTATATTCAAGCTATAAATTAAAAGCATATTAGGCTTTCAGTGACCATATCAATAAAGACGGTTAAAACACTAAGTACACTGTATATTAAGAGTATTGAAATGTGTAGTGAATTTATAGACAGGTAGCTATAAAAGACACAACTTAATGAAGCTTTGCATTCATTAATACATCATAAAATGTATCTGTAAATAATATGTTTTTTAATGCAAAACGTGTAAGTGCCTAATTTTGCCTGGGTATCAGCCTCTTGCCTTCCCTGTACAGCAGAGCTCCGAATGAAAGAGGGGAAAAGCAACAGAAGGAGCCAATCAGTTTTACTGCAGTGGTCGTGTGCTGACAAAGGGCACCCTGATGGAGGAGAGAGCACAGTAACCGAGATATGGGATCATGAGTCTGTTGCTGCTCCTTTCACTAAGCTAGGGGAGGGACAAGACCTGAAAATGTTACCTAACTGCAGCAGAAAAAAGCAGGTATCCTGCTTTGTCAGAGCTATGTAAATTTCAGGACAGCAATACAAATTCTTTGGTAGGTAAAATAGCCCCCATATATTTATATATACATAAACTGTGTTTTAGTTGTTTGCCTAGAGTTCAGTTTTAATACTTACCATAAGAGGGGAACATTAATCTCTGTCATAAAGTAAAACACATACTGACAGGAAGATATCACATTAACATGGTTCCAAAACTTAATGGAGTCATTCCCATTTTGGTCTTAAAATCCCTGAACATATATCTGCATTAGGGGTCAACCAATATAGTTTTTTCAGGACCGATACTGATTTTCGGCCACCTTTCAGACCGATAGCCGATAACAGGTGCCAATATTCTGTACATCACCTGCCACCACATGCAGCATATCACTTGCCGCCGTCTCCTGCCAAGTGGGCATTAGGAGATGATGTAAAAAAATGTGAATATCGGACCTCAATAATCGGCCATTCCGATAATCAGTCGACCCCTAATCTGCATGTCCCCAAATTTCACTTGGAGTCCACAAGATCTGTCACTCTTTCTCTCAGATCAGCGGAATATCTGAAATCAGTGGACATCTAAGATGCCTATCTTCACATTCCCATCTTCCACCATTGCTTAATATACTTTGCTGTAGGAGACTAACATTTTCAATGTATCTCTCTACCTTATGGGCTCTTTTCTACACTGAGTCTTCGGGTTTGCTTGATCTGCTCCTGACCATGCTAATATCTCAGGGCATCCGTGTCTTGGGGTACCTGGACAACCTGCTATTGAAAGACTCTTCAGCCAGTCTTGTCTTCCAACACCAACATTCAAAGGATGATCCCGTCCCTTCAAACTTTTGGATGTGATCAACTTTAACCACTTCCTTACTGGGCACTTAAACCCCCCTCCTGCCCGAACCAATTTTCAGTTTTCAGTGCTGTCGCTCTTTGAATGACAATTGCGCGGTCATGCGACGTTGTACCCAAACAAAATTTGCGTCCTTTTTTCCCCACAAATAGAGCTTTCTTTTGGTGGTATTTGATCCCCTCTGCGTCATTTCTGATCGCCGCTATAAACAAAAAAAGAGCGACAATTTTGAAAAAAAAAACAATATTTTTTACTTTTTGCTATAATAAATATCCAAAAATAAAAAATAAAAAAACAAATTTA
>BLSH010311216.1:153949-167896 GCA_018402905.1 Glandirana rugosa
CACCCGTCTACGTGACTATCCCCGGTAGAGGTACCACCAGATCCCACCGTAGACTTCCACCGTGCCTCACGGTAGGTATAACCCGTGACACGGGGAAAGGACCACCAGAGGGACCACCAGGACTAGTCGAGGGAACACCAGGGACCACCCGAGGGACCACCAGGACCCACCCGTGTAGGGACCACCAGGGACCCGTCCGAGGGACCACCAGATCCCATCGCTAGTTTCCCTCCGACGTGACTATTTGGTAGTCGTGTCTGGGGGGGTAGTCTTCTCGTCGGCTAGCCGAGAGGTGACGAGTCCAGACGTCTCCTTTTCGGCTATTTGTCGAAAGGACAGATGTGACACTGGTCAGTATTAACCAGTGTCGACTAGTGAACCATTTCACGAAGGCTACCTTCGCAAAATGTCTCTAGCCATTACGCTCCCCAGTCTGACTGGGGAGTGTGGTGGCTAGAGGTTCTACGCGCGGGGGGGGGGGGGGGGGCGCGCATCTTGGAGATCGGTGGTGTGAGGGGTCAGTCTGACCCCTCGCATTACCGATCTCTGTAAAACGCTTCCATCGGAAGCACTTTACCAAGTGATCAGCTGTGACCAATTATGACTGGTCACAGTGTAGACAGGAAAGCTGTTTATCGGCTTTTCCTCTGCAGACCTGAGCAGTGGAGAGCCGATCGGCTGCTCTTCTGATGGGGGGGTCTGTGCTGATGGTTTATCAGTGCAGCCTCCCTTTGATCGCTACCCTAGACCACCAGGGAGCCTGCCCAGGGACCACCAGGGATGTGCCCACCCAGGACCACCAGGGAGCCCACCAGGGACCACAAGGGAGCTGATCAGGACCACCAGGGAGACCACCAGGAAAGGGGCACAGTGCCCAATATGGATGGCACTCCGTGCCACCTTCAGATGCCACCCTAGACCACCATGGAGATGGCCCCTATCAGTGCATCTGCCCACCAGTGCCCCTATCAGTGCATACCAGTGCCATCTATCAGTGCCCACCAGTGCCCCATACCAGTGCCACCTATCAGTGCCCATCAGTGCCACCTATCAGTGCCCAGTGCCGCTTATGAGTGCCAATCTGTGCCGCCTATGAGTGCCCATCAGTACCTCTTATCAGTGTCCATCAGTGCTGCATATCAGTGCCCATCAGTGCTGCATATCAGTGCCACCTATCAGTGCCCGTCATTGCTGCTTATCAGTGCCGCCCATCATTGCTGCATATAAGTGCCTCATCATCAGTGCCCGTCAGTGCCACCTCATCAGTGCCTTCTCATCAGTGCCAATCAGTACTGCCTCATCAGTACCCATCAGTGCAGCCTCATCAGTGCCCATCAGTGATGGAGAAAATGTACTTATTTACAAAGTTTTGTGACAGAAACAGAGATTTTTTTTATTTTAAAAATCTTTTTTTTTTTTTTATTTGTAGCACAAAAAATAAAAACCGCAGAGGTGATCAAATACCACCAAAAGAAAACTCTATTTGTGGGAACAAAATGATAAAAACTTTGTTTGGGTACAGTGTCGCACGACCACGCAATTGTCATTCAAAGCGCAACAGCACTGAAAGCTGAAAATTGGTCTGGTAGGAAAGTGTTCTAAGTGCATAGTATCGAAGTGGTTAAGGTGCAGCACACTGTAATTAAGTTTCAGTGATTGTGTAAACAGCTTCAGCTGATCACTAAATCGAAGGAGAGTGACACCTTGTCTGAATGTAGGTCCTTCCTGATGCTGTGACACAAAAAACTGGTGTATATAGAAAATACAAACATCATTGTAAAAACAGACTGATCAAATAAAAATATATACGATGGATGTGTTCCTCTATCCACTTTTAATGAGAGTATATATCCAAGATAGTTGTTATGTATTCATAAATCCATGTTAAATCCATATAGATATTCCCATAAGGCATAATGAAGAAATAAGAAAATGAGAAGAAAATAGAGAAAATCTTTAAATGATTTAATCTTAAGGCAGTACAGTTGGCTTTCCCCTCCTGGACTGATGAGGCTCAGGCCCCCTACAGGAGGGCCGGTTGTACTGCCTTATCAGCAGCCATGCACATAAGAGGGGCATGGGGAGCTGAAATAAAGGTTTCCCTTAACAAACCAGGGCCCATAGTCAGTAGGCAAGAGGCTAGCATTCAGTCCCCTCCAAAATCCTCTGTCCCGGGTGAGTCTGTCACAAGGTGTGCCAAGATTGTACACTGAGCTGCTCATGTACAACCTAGAGCACATTCTAAAAAAGATTGCGAACAGGCAGGTAAGTTTGTTTTATTACAGAAGAAACCTAGAAAGTCTCTTCTGCTATAAAGATCCTGCCTGCTTTCATTTTTTTTTAACGGTTTAGTCCTGCTTTAGGAAGATGACCTTAAGGAAAAAATGCATGCATATAGAGTACCTAATTTATATGGAAGATACAGTAAGACATTTAAAACCCATATCCAAGCTATAAACAATTATTTGCAGTTTATTAGCTCTCCTCTGTTTAAGATAACTGTTTTTAAATATTTATTTTAAAAGAAAAGGACATATTATAAACTCACACAGAAAGGCTTTTAAGGACTGTGTTACGTTGGATAGAATGAACCAAATGATTATTTAATTCCATGATTAGAATAAATCTTATTGATAATTTTATAAAAAGGTTTGCAAAGGGTATTGCAGTGCAATCTCTTTTTAATAAATATTCTGTATTTGGTAAAAAAATAAATATAGTATCTCACAAAAGTGAGTGCACCCCTCACATTCTTGTAAATATTTTATTATATATTTTCATGTGACAACACTGATGAAATGACACTTTGCTACAATGTAAAGTAGTGAGGGTACAGCTTGTATAACAGTGTAAATTTGCTGTCCCCTCAAAATAACTCAACACACAGCCATTAATGTCTAAATAGCTGGCAACAAAAGTGAGTATAGCCCTAAGTGAAAAATGTCCAAATTGGGCCCAATTATCCATTTTCCCTCCCCGGTGTCATGTGACTCATTAGTGTTACAAGGTCTCAGGTGTGAATGGGGAGTGGGTGTGTTAAATTTGGTGTTATCACTCTCACTCTCTCATAATGGTCACTGGAAGTTCAACATGGCAAAGAACTCTCTGAGGATCTGAAAAAAATAATTGTTGCTCTATATAAAGATGGCCTAGACTATAAGAAGATTGCTAAGACACTGAAACTGAGCTGCAGTATGGTGGTCAAGACCATACAGCGGTTTAACAGGACAGGTACCATTCAGAACAGGCCTCGCCATGGTTGACCAAAGAAGTTGAGTGCAAGTGCTCAACATCATATCCAGAGATAGTCTTTGGGAAATAGATGTATGAGTGCCACCAGCATTGTTGCAGAGGTTGAAGGGGCGGGAGTCAGCCTGTCAGTGCTCAGACCATATACCGCACACTGCAACAAATTGGCCTGCATGGCTGTCGTCCCAGAAAGAAGCCTCTTCTAAAGATGATGCATAAAGAAAGCCTGCAAACAGTTTGCTGAAGACAAGCAGACTAAGGACACTGATGAGACCAAAATAAATGTATTTGATTCAGATGGTGTCAAGCATGTGTGGTGGCAAGCAAGTGAGGAGTACAAAAACAAGTGTGCCTTGTCTACAGTCAAGCATGGTGGTGGGGATGTATGAGTGCTTCTGGCCCTGGGGAGCTACATTTCATTGAGGGAACCATGAATGCCAACATGTACTGTGACATACTGAAGCAGAGCATGATCCCCTCCCTTCGGGGACTGGGCAGCAGGGCAATATTCCAACATGATAACGACCCCAAACACACCTCCAAGATGACCACTGCCTTGCTAAAGAAGCTGAGGGAAAAGGTGATGGACTGGCCAAGGATGTCTTCAGACCTAAATGTTATTGAGCATCTGTGGGACATCCTCAAACGGAAGGTGGAGGAGCGCAAGGTCTCTAACATCCACCAGCTCCATGATGTCATCATGGAGGAGTGGAAGAGGACTCCAGTGGCAACTTGTGAAGCTCTGGTGAACTCTATGCCCAAGAAGGTTAAGGCAGAGCTGGAAGATAATGGTGGACACACAAAATATTGACACTTTGGGCCCAATTTGGACATTTCACTTAGGGGTGTACTCATTTTTGTTACCAGTGGTTAGACATTAATGGCTGTGTGTTGAGTTATTTTGAGGGGACAGTAAATTTACACTGTTATACAAGCTGTACACTCACTACTTTACATTGTAGCATGTACTCAATTTTGTGAGATATTGTGTATCAGTATATATATATATATATATATATATATATATATATATATATATATATATAGTACGTTGCAAGTTTTAGGCATGTGTGAAGAAATGCTGTAAAATAAGAATGCTTTAAATATATATATATATTAATTGTTTTTTTAACTCGATTAACAATATGCAAAGTGAGCGAACTGAAGAAAACTCTAAATCAAAGCAATATTTGATGTGACTGCCCTTTGGCTTCAAACCAGATTCATTTCTTACGCTTACACACTTTGCACAAAATCAGGGATTTTGTAGGATTAGAGTCGAGTGTACGATCAGCCAATTATATCAAGTAGGTGCTAATGATCATCAATTTCATACGTAGGTTGAAACACAGTCATTAACTGAAAAAGAAACAGTTGTGAAGAATGCTTAAAACTGTGTGAAGAACAACCAAACTCTTAAATGGGGGTTCGTGGTAGACAGTTTCATGTCACAAGTAATACAACTTGGCAAGACTGTGCACAGCAACAGACACAAGGTAGTTATACTGCACCAGCAAGGACTCTCCCAGGAAAAGATTTCAAAGCAGACTGGGGTTTCAAGATGTGCAGTTCAAGCTCTTTTGAAGAAGCACAAAGAAATGGACAATGTTGAGGAGTGTAGATGCAGTGATCAGCCAAGGAAACTTAAAGCGGAGTTCCACCCATGTAAAAGTCAGCAGCTACAAAAATAGTAGCTGCTGACTTTTAATAATCAGACACTCACCTGTCCCTCGCTCCAGCAATGCTGTTGCCCGAGGGCTCGCTTTTTGCCCCCTCCCCTCGGCATCATAGGTGTGGGCGCTGGCTTTGGCTTCAAAGCCGGGCGTGCACTGTGCATGCGCGAGTCGCATTGCGCCTTGTGACTAGCCGGCGTATCTTCTGGGACCTGTGACGTGTCCCAGAAGATCACCGAGAGGGAGGGGGGGTAGACTTCCTTCCTGGAGCCGTGGCTCCAGGGGAGGAAGTGGACCTTGAATCCAGTGAAAACAGGGTCCCTGGTCCAGTGTTGCCAACCTCCAGCAGCGTTTTTTACTGACAAAACATAGAAAATTTACTGGCGGAGCACATTTTTTACTGCCAACTTGAAAAAAAGTAGAACTCCTATTAAAAACGAAGACAATAGATATTTAAACACAACATGGAAACACTGACAATACCCATATCAAACACAAACACCCCCGGTTCACCTGAGCCACCTACCATCAGACTCAGCCTGGACCTGGGCTCAGTCAGTGGGCTGTGATTGGGAAATTTCCTGGGCCTGCTGCACAGTGCACTGCACATACATCACACACCCCTGGACTGGTTTACCTGAGCCAGAGCCACCCACCCATCAGATTCAGCCTGCCCTGGACCAGGGACACAGAGGTAACTGACTGAGTTAGAACTCAACTCACGCCTGCAGTGCAGTACAGCCCTGCATGTCCGACTCCGTCCCCCCCCTCTCAGTCCTCCACATGTTCGTCCCATCTCCAGCGTCTGCTGCTCTGTCAGTGTGTCAGTGGTGCGCTCCAGGCAGCCCACTCTGTCCCACGTCCACGAGGTTCCTCCGTCCGCCCGCTCTGCTCCTGTCTTTCTATAGGCTGGCGGGCAAAATCCAATGACATCATGTGCTGTGCGCCACCATGCGTATCGGGCGGTTCAGGTCAGGATCGGAAGTTCTCGGGGATTTCTGGCACAAATCAGCAGCTACGGACTTGTACGGACGGCAAAAATATGCCCTGTTTTTACTGGCTGTCCGTAAATTTACGGACGGTTGGCAACACTGCCCTGGTCACCCCCCCCCCCAAAAAAAAGACATGCCAATTGTGGCATGCCGGGGGGTCGCACTTTAGGGTGGAACTCCGCTTTAATGCAGTAAATGAAAGACACCTCATTTCCTCCCTTCAACACTGACAGTGCCATTGACACAGAACTGGCAGAAACCAGTGGTCCCTAGGCTGTGACTCAAGTATGCATGAAAACACAGGGACTGGCATGCAGAAAAATGATGTGTGAAAATTTGAAATATTTGGCTGTAGCAGGAGGCAGTTGGTTTGCTGAAGGCCTGGAGAGCACTACAATAATAAGTGTCAGCAGGCACCAGCAAAGCATGGTGGAGGTTTCTTTTCCATCTGGTGGAGTTGAAGATTTGGACCGGATCAATGGTGTCATCAGCTCTGAGAAACACAGGCAGATACTTGTCCATCATGCCATACCATCAGGGAGGTGTGTGATTGGCCCCAAATTCTGCAGCAGCGCAACGACCACAAACATACAGACAATGTCATTAAGAATTATATTCAGCGTAAATAAGAACAAGGAGTCCTGGAAGTGATGGTTTGGCCCCTACAAAGCCCCGAGCCTATAAAATTGATGCTGTTTTGAAAGCAAAGGGTGGCCACACCAAATATTGATTTGATTTGGATTTCTTTCTCTTCTGTTTATTCACTTTCAATTTTGTTAATTGACAAAAATAAACTATTAACACTTCTGTTTCTGAAAGCATTCTTAACTTACAGCATTTGTTCGCACCTGCTTAAAACTTTTGCACAGATATACACTATATATATATATATCAGGCAGATAAATGCAAAAAGATGGGAACAGACACCAAGAGACAGATTCTAGCAAATCTATATGTGAAAGAAAAGATAGATAGATAGACAAATGGATAGATAGATAGATAGATAGATAGATAGATAGATAGATAGATAGATAGATAGATAGATAGATAGATAGAATTATTCAGAATTCAAACATATGTCATACTGATTTCATAATTCCTTCCATATTTAATAATGAATTTCTTTGTTTATCTGCATGATGGCTGTACATGTGTGTGTGGGCATTTCACTTCCTTTTGATTGAAAAAAAGTCAATAAAATCAACAGACACACATTAACAGAACAGATTTCTGGTGAAGGAAGCAAGGATATTGTTAAGAATATTTTGGCAGCATTTTCAGACAATGCCCTGTTGCATGTGGAGGTGGTGAAAGATGTTGTCTCACTGTTCAATGCCAATACTGAATGTCAGTTTAATGAAAGTATTATATTTCAATGCACACTGTAACACATGCAATGAATTACTGAAAGTGCTTAGTTTATTGTTGTCATCTACTTAGAGATAAAGAAACTTTGCAATCCATTTAACAGCATGTACGTGTACATCCATTGTGATATTATACAGTAGAGATGTTTTTTACTGTATCGAAAATGCTCCCTTATGCATTTAACCCTATTTGACCAGAACACATCCCTATAAATATAATATATAAATATCATATAGCTGGAATGTGATTTGTTATTATGACCATCATCTACATTATCCTCTCTTCTGTTTTTTTTTTAAGATGTTGAATATGTAATTTTTTTCCCCTAGCAGATTATATGCATTACATAAGTTTTAGTTTTGGGGTCTGGGTGGTGACCCCTTTCCTTTTAGCCAATCAGCAGAACACTCCTCTCTGCTGCAGCTCATTGCTCCCTCCCTGGTATTGATAGACAGTGCATTGGGGAAAAGTGTCCCCAGTATAGGGGATTGGTTGCCATTTGTAGAAGGCCAATGCTGGAAGAAGGCTGCTATTGTCTGCTTTGGCAGCCAGACTGTGAGCCCACTCTTGGTAACAGGAAGGGCAGGACTCCACCAGAGCTGCAGCAGTTGCTAGAGATGGAATGCTCCCACCGGACTCGTGAAGGTAAGAGGAGGACAGCCTATGCTGTGTGGAACTGCGTTGAGCCATATGGAAAGTAGTGCTGGGAGAGGTTGGACTTCTGGACTGCCGTATAGTGCCAGGAGTCTGGAGAGTGCCACTAGTGGTGCTGTGTGGCATTGAGGGGAAGCTACAGAGAGATGTGAGAACTGTGCAGAGCTGCTGTATTGGCCCTTCTAGAGACTTTGCTGCTGTTAGCTCAGCTGTGACTAGTGCTGTTGTATTGTGCCCACCAGGGACTTTGTTACCTCTCCAGTGCTGTCACTGCTCCTGTAGTGCTGTAGGGAGAACTGCCATACTGCACCAGCCCAAGACTGAGCTACTGCAGGTTCTGCTCTGTGTCGCCACTGAAAACTGTTGTCATTATGATTTAAAAAGAGTAAGCACAGTTGATTGATAATAAATGGCTTCAGCCAAACACTAACCATGAGTGAAAGAAAAGTTTTTGTTATCATTCATATTCTCTGAAAAATGGCCATGAAATCATAAACTCTGCCAGGGTATGTAAACTTATCAACACAACTGTGTAGTCACTTAGGATTTATCCTCTACAGCAGGGATATGCAATTAGTGGACCTCCAGCTGTTGCAAAACTACAAATCCCATCATGCCTCTGCCTCTGGGTGTCATGCTTGTGCCTGTCAGAGTCTTGCTAAGCCTTATGGGACTTGTAGTTCTGCAACAGCTGCAGGTCCGCTAATTGCATATCCATGCTCTACAGAGTTAAGTGAATCAAATTTAAAAATCTTGCCTGACTTCTACCCTTTCTCTTGCAAAATAAAAAAGTCTAGTAGAAAATAAAATAATTTATCTAAATGCTCTAGGTCAAGTAAAAATCTTCATTAACCACTTGCTGTCTGCCCACCGTCATATGACGGCGGAGCGGTACGGCTCTCGTTCTGGGACGATGTCATATGACGTTGCACCTTTAACCCGGAAGTGCGCGCGATCGGGTGCGCACATCCCGGCTCTGTCGGTGGCGGCGTGCCCCCAGGACACAGCTCGTCACCGACTGGGGTGAACAGCCATTGGGCACGGCTGTTTACCACGTGATCGGCCGTGACAAAGTCACAGCTGATCACAAAGTGGTATTCCCCCATTTACATGGCGCATGCGCTCGATTGGGAGCGGCCCGCGTGTATGTGGGTGGCGGTGTGTTCCCAAGGAAAGATCGGCTGTGATCCATTCACAGCCGATCACAAATGTAAACACAGACTGGTAACTAGCTGTTACCAGCTCTCCTCTCCTCACACACCGTTTCCAGTGTGAGGAGAGGAGAGCCTGGATTAGTGAGTTACCAGTCTGTGTTTGTACTGTACTCCACAAACACCTGCCACATCACCTCTGCCCCCCCATTGTACCTGTCACCCAATCAGTCACCACATCTGCCCCAATAAAGTGCACCTGTCATCAGTGACCTTTAGTGCACCTGTCACCCGTCAGTGACCATGGCCTGTCCCCTATCAGTGACCACCGCCTGTCACCTGTCACCCATCAGCGATGTCACCCATCAGTGATCACTGCCTGTCACCCATCACCCATCAGTGACCGCCGCCTGTCACCCATCATTGACCACCACCTGTCACCCATCAGTGACCACCACCTGTCACCCATCAGTGACCACCGCCTGTCACCCGTCACCCAGTGATCACCGCCTGTCACTCGTCACCCAGTGACCACCGCCTGTCACCCGTCACACAGTGACCACCGCCTGTCACCCGTCACTCATCAGTAACCACCACCAGACACCCATCACACATGACCACCTGTCATCCATCACCCATCAGTGACCACCACCTGTCACCCATCTCCCAGTGACCACCACCCATCACCCATCACACAGTGACCACCGCCTGTTACTCGTCACCCAGTGACCACTGCCTGTCACCCATCAGTGACCCCCACCTGTCACCCGTCACTCATCAGTGACCACCGCCAGACACCCACCACACATCAGTAACCACCACCTGTGACCCGTCACCCATCAGTGACCACCACCTGTCAGCCAGTGACCACCGCCTGTCACCTGTCACCCAGTGACCACCACCTGTCCCCATCAGTGACCATCACCTGTCGCCCATCACTCATCAGTGACCACCGCCAGACACCCATCACACATCAGTGACCACCACCTGTCACCCATCACCCAGTGACCACCACCCGTCACCCATCACCCAGTGACCACTGCCTGTCACCCGCCACTCAGTGTCCACTGCCTGTAACTCATCAGTGACCACCACCTGTCACCCGTCACTCATCAGTGACCACTGCCAGACACCCATCAAACATCAGTGACCACCACCTGTCATCTGTCACCCATCAGTGACCACCACCTGTCACCCATCGCCCATCAGTGACCACCACCAGTCACACATTAGTGACCACCACCAGTTACCAATTACCCATCAGTGACCACCGCCTGTCACCCATCAGTGACCACCACCTGTCACCCACCACTCATTAGTGACCACCACCAGACACCCATCACACATCAGTGAACACTGCCTGTCACCCATCAGTGACCACCACCTGTCACCCATCAGTGACCACCACCTATCACCCATCAGTGACCACCGCCAAACACCTGTCACCTATCCGTGACCACCACCAAGCACCCGTCACCCATCAGTGACCACCACCTGTCACCCGTCACCCATCAGTGACCACCACCCGTCACCCATCAATGACCACCACCTGTCACCCGTCAGTGATCACCGCCAGACACCCGTCACCCATCAGTGACCATTGCCTGTCACCCATCAGTGACCACCACCAATCACCCATGACCACCGCCTATCACCCATCAGTGACCACCGCCAATCACCCATCAGTGACCACCGCCAATCACCCATCAGGGAAAGTCACCTGCCATCCATCGCACAGCCAATCAGTGAACCTCACCTGCCATCCATAACACAGCCCATCAGTGACCATCACCTGCCACCCATCTACCACTGTCGCACAGTCCATCAGCTGCCGTCACTTGTCATCCGTCGCACAGCCATGTCTAAATGTGTTCATACCAGTGAGGAGGCATTCTGGATTCTGTCCATGACCGATGAGAGCAACGGGGAGCTCTCATCAGAATCTGATACCCATTCTGACTCCAAAACTGATTCTGCATTTTAAATAATTGGCAGCAGTGGATCAGAAGATGAATCAGAGGAAGAATTGGTTCCTTCTCCTAAAAGGGCATGGCACTCTGGAAACCAGGCAGCCACCAGCAACCAGGATCACATTGCCAGGCCAAGTACCAGCGCTGCCGCTAGCAACCGTGATCACATTCCAAGGCCCAGTACCAGCGATAGGCCCCGGGAACAAATACCCAGTACCAGTGCTGCCACATCACATCCCCCAAGAGCCAGGGCTGCTACACACCTCCCAGACGGTCTTGCCAACCCAACATGGCTGCCTTCCAGCTCGGGAGCAGCAAGAATTCCCCCTTTCACTGCACAGCCAAAATTTCGAAGAAATTTATTTTTTTTCTCTATTTTTGCCCGACACTTTTCTTCAGATGATCGTGGACCAGACCAGTTTATATGCCTAGCAATTTATTTCAAACAACCCCCAATCCTCATATGCCCATCCATTTGAATGGAGAGATGGCACCTTGCAAGAGTTCAAATTGTTTATGGGCCTCACCATAAACATGGGGATTACAAAAAAAATGAACTAAATGCCTACTGGCCCACCCACCCCATGCACCACATGGATACCGATACCAATTGATAATGAGGTTCCTTTATTTCAGTGACAACACTCAGTGCCCTCCCCGTAATCATCCAAATTACGATAAATTAAATAAAATTCGCCCACTCATAAGATTCTTTTCCCAGCAATTTTCAGAACTCTATGTCCCCAAGCAACATATTTGTGTTGATGAGTCCTTGGTACCCTTTTCAAGCTGGCTAGGAATAAAACAGTATATTCCTAGAAAAAGAGCCAAATATGGAGTGAAATTATATAAGCTTTGCAAGAGAGCCACGGGATATCTGTATGCATTCCGCATATATTAAGCAAGAGATTTCCAGTTCCAGCCCCCTGAGTGCCCGACCTACATGGGCACATCTGGAAAAATTGTATGGGACCTCGCCTACCCACTGCTCAACAAAGGATACCATGTACAGTCAGGTCCATAAATATTGGGACATCGACACAATTCTAATCTTTTTGGCTCTATACACCACCACAATGGATTTGAAATGAAACGAACAAGATGTGCTTTAACGGCAGACTTTCAGCTTTAATTTGAGGGTATTTACATCCAAATCAGGTGAACGGTGTAGGAATTACAACAGTTTGTATATGTGCCTCCTACTTTTTAAGGGACCAAAAGTAATTGAACAGATTAACAATCATAAATCAAACATTCACCTTTTAATACTTGGTTGCAAATCCTTTGTAGTCAATTACAGCCTGAAGTCTGGAACGCATAGACATCACCAGACACTGGGTTTCATCCCTGGTGATGCTCTGCCAGGCCTCTACTGTAACTGTCTTTAGTTCCTGCTTGGTCTTGGGACATTTTCCCTTCAGTTTTGTCTTCAGCAAGTGAAATGCATGCTCAATCGGATTCAGGTCAGGTGATTGACTTGGCCATTGCATAACGTTCCATTTCTTTCCCTTAAAAAACTCTTTGGTTGCTTTTGCAGTATGCTTCGGGTCATTGTCCATCTGCACTGTGAAGCGCCGTCCAATGAGTTCTGAAGCATTTGGCTGAATAAGAGCAGATAATATTGCCCAAAACACTTCAGAATTCATCCTGCTGCTTTTGTCAGCAGTCACATCATGTGGTATCTTCATACTCAGGAGGAGTAGCAGAATGTATTTTGGGGTGTCATTTTTGCTATGTACATGCTATGTGTTGGAAATATCTTATAAATGGACGACTTTTTGCAAAAAAAATGCTTTTTCATTTTTTTCCACATTTTCCAAAAAATTCTGTAAAAAAATGAACCATTCAAAAGACTCATTATAATTCATATATTATACCTTGGGGTGTTTGCTTTCCAAAATGGGGTCATTTTGTGGGCAATTCTATTGTCCTGGTGCTACGGGGCCTTCAAAAGTGTGATAGGTCGTCATGACTAGAGTTGATTGAACCTCTGGAAGTTCGGGTTCTGCTGGTTCGGCCGAACTTCGGGACAAAGTCTGGGTTCGGGTCCGGACTGTACCCGAACTTTGACACGGACCCCGAACCCCATTGAAATCAATGGGGACCTGAACTTTTAGGCACAACAATGGCTGTAACAAAGTCCTGGAAAGTCCTAGAGGTCTGCAAAAGAAGGAAAATGGGGGTAAGAGTAGGGCAAGTGCCCTACAAAGAAATGGGGATAGGGAAATAACATAAAATTATTTTTAAGCTAAAATCACATAAAAAAATAAAAAATGGAGGTGGATATGGAGTTGGAGGTTGAGGAGGCGGTGAATGTGGCGGTGGAGGAGGAGGAGGTAGCCAACACTGTTTTTTTTATTTTTGGAATTTTTTGTTCGTTTTTTAAACCAGCAATGTAGATGCACTTTTTAATTTTGTGCAAGAAACAATAATCTGTCCCTTTAAGCAACAGTAGGAACCTCTCCCTTAGAACTAGGAGATGATTTTAGATTCTAAAATCATCTCCAAGTTGTACAGGGAAAGCCTCCAGCTGTTGCTTAAGGGAAAGACCAGTGTTCTAAAATCATCTTCAAATTGTGTGGAAAATCCTTATATCATCCACAGAGAAGCCATATTAGTGTTTTAAAATCATCATCAAATTGTGTGGAAAATCCTTATATCAGCCGCAGAGAAGCCATATTAGTGTTTTAAAATCATCATCAAATTGTGTGGAAAATCATTATATCAGCCGCAGAGAAGCCATATTAGTGTTTTAAAATCATCATCAAATTGTGTGGAAAATCCTTATATCATCCACAGAGAAGCCATATTAGTGTTTTAAAATCATCATCAAATTGTGTGGAAAATCATTATATCAGCCGCAGAGAAGCCATATTAGTGTTTTAAAATC
>BLSH010311216.1:172103-201780 GCA_018402905.1 Glandirana rugosa
TTAGGAATATAGTCGGCGTCTCTTACACAATTTGATGATGATTTTAAAACACTAATATGGCTTCTCTGCGGCTGATATAAGGAATTTCCACACAATTTGATGATGATTTTAAAACACTAATATGGCTTCTCTGCGGCTGATATAAGGATTTTCCACACAATTTGATGATGATATTAAAACACTAATATGGCTTCTCTGCGGCTCATATAATGATTTTCCACACAATTTGATGATGATTTTAAAACACTAATATGGCTTCTCTGCGGTTGATATAATGATTTTCCACACAATTTGATGATGATTTTAAAACACTAATATGGCTTCTCTGTGGATGATATAAGTATTTTCCACACAATTTGAAGATGATTTTAAAACACTAATATGGCTTCTCTGTGGCTGATATAAGGATTTTCCACACAATTTGATGATGATATTAAAACACTAATATGGCTTCTCTGCGGCTGATATAATGATTTTCCACACAATTTGATGATGATTTTAAAACACTAATATGGCTTCTCTGCGGATGACATAAGGATTTTCCACACAACGTATTAATATGACAATTTTGTAAAATAAATAAATAAATAATCTTCATTTTGCAAAGAATTGTGGGAAAAAATTACAACTTCAAAGAACTCACCATGCATTTTACTAAATACCTTGGAATGTCTACTTTCCAAAAAGGGGTAATTTGGGGGATATTTGTACTTTCTTGACTTGTTGGGTCTCAAAAAAATTAGATAGGCCTTCAGTACATCAGGTGTGATCAGGTATGATCAATTTTCAATGATTAACACCATAGTTTGTAGACTCTATAACTTTCACAAGGACCAAATAATATACACAAATTTGGGTTATTTTTACCAAAGATATGTAGCAGTATAAATTTAGAATAAAATTTATGAAGAAAAATTACTAATTTGCTAAATTGTTTGACAGAAACAAAGAAAAAAGCATTTTTCACAAAATTTTCAGTCATTTTTTATTTATAGCACAAAAAAAAAACCCAGCGGTTATTAAATACCACCAAAATAAAGCTCTATTTGTGTGAAAAAAAGGACGCAAATTTCATATGGGTACAGTGTTGCATGACTGAGTAATTGTCATTCAAAGTGTGATAGCGCTGAAAGCTGAAAAATGGCCTGGACAGGAAGGGGTTTTCGTGCCCAGTATTGATGTGGTTAATATAAGCAGCACACTGAAATGTTGCACACGGGAACTCTTCTGCAGCCAACAATCTATGTAGTGTTTTTTCTGCACGTGTGAATGCAGAGTTGTGTCACAGTGTATTGGATTGACTTGCCGTATTCCTTATTGTAATAGGTGATAATATGTGCTGTATTGTCCATTATTACAAGAATCGTAAGGAGTACATAAAAGTGGCTCAAACTAGCATTTGTGCAGTACGATCTGGTCTAAAAAATTAATGTAATGAACAGCATCTGGTTTACTGTCTTCTACTGTTCACTTTTAGGCAAAACTGTGTGTATTAGTCTAGATAGACATGATTTCTACAAATGTCAATCAATATTGCCGTTATTGCAGTGATGTGCTGTCTCCAACTTACTCCCCCCTCAGCTGATATTGAACAGAAAAATGATAACGAAGCACAAATGTGAATTTCCCGTGGGGTTGACCAGAAACTTCCTTGATGGTGTTTGCCCCTCCGCTACATCCTTGCCAAACATTTCTTCCATAGAGACGATCTTCTGAACCGTGCCTCCCTAGCTTCCACTATGCTAGGACAAACCTTCTCACATTGGACCTACGTCCAAATACATAATTTCCTCAAACGCCCGGATTATTGGAATCAAAAATCGCCCTCTTACCTCCTTCAAATCCATCTGCTCTAGCTCATCGACTCAAAGACACCTGATATCGACCACCTACTCACTACTTTTCAGCACGCACTCGCCTAAAGGGAAAGAGATATAGGCGCTACCCTGTCGGAGGCAGACTGGGAACATATCCATGCTTTTACCCATAAAAGTTCTGTCAATATCACAACCCAGGAGAATGTATATAAAATCCTCTCTCGCTGGTACAGATCTCCAACGAGGCTCCACAAGTCCTCACCCTCAGTTTCCAACCTCTGCTGGTGATGTGGATCGAGTGTAGGCTCCTTACTACACATCTAGTGGGAGTGCCCCCTAATTCAGGCTTACTGGTCAAAGGTTCATCACATTATCTCTTCAGTTTCCACCCTCACACTGCATTTTACTCAAGCCCAATTTCTGCTTCACCACACTTCTCTCACCAAGTAACTGTACTCCAAGTCTTTGGCTATGCATATGGTCAACGCAGCTAGGCTCTGTGTTCCTGTCTTATGGGGTTCGACTTGCTTGCCAACTGTGCATGACTGGCTCACATGCCTTCACAAAATAGCAGATATGGAAAATCTCATCACAAACAACTCTTCCAAGTTCACAACTACATGGTCTTGTTGGATCCCTTTCCAAACAATGGGGAACCTTCCATAACCGACTGCTCTTCCCAGAAAATGTTTGCTCCAATTCAAGCAAATCGGTTTACTGCCAAGGTGTCTCTCTGAGTATGAACTCTTTTGCAAAAGGCTGGGGAGTGAGGGGGGAGGCAGGGTGCCCCAAGTGGTGCCCCAAATCCACCTGTCACTCCCCTCCTTCCCCTCACCCCTGCTGCTTTCCCAGATCACATACCTCCATCCCACTTGGCTCTCCTGTTCCTCTCCACCCCCTCGACCCCCTACACCTTCATCTTTCCCTCTCTTTCTTGTCTCCCTCCCCCTGGCCAATTGGACACCAACCCCCACCTTTGGTATTCGACAGCCAATTCACTCTCTACTACACCTCTCACGCAATCTACATCAGGGTATTTCCTGGTGTACATTCAGTACAACCCAAAAGCCTTTGTCTGTCAGACACTTAGGCCCCCACAACATCGGGACTACGGCTCAGTTTAGGGGGCCTTCCCCCTCCATTTTCAATGGGCCTTATTAGCTATAGGTCAGGTTACCCTAAGTATCCACTCCTGTTCATAGGTTGCTTTTGTAATTGTTAAATAACTTTGTAAGGCTCTTTTGGAACTACACTCCATCCATGTACTTTGGATAATTTGTATGTTATTGGCTCTGGATCATCTCTCATCCCTTTCACATGTGTCCGTATTATTTCAATAAAACTCCTTGAGGAAAAAAGAATCCCAATTGTTCACGTGACCTCGTTTTCTCATTCTAGTTTAAAGGTAGAAAAAATGTTAAAATTAGTACAGAAAGTTGCACAACAAACAGGGGTGGGAGCATATAAACTTATAGATTGCTGCATACTGCATCTGTTTTAATTTGAACTTTTTCATTATATTGTGTTATTTCTATGGAAAATGGAAAATAATGAAACTAACGAAGAGCTGCTTTGGCACAAGAACAGGTCCAAAGTAAATAAATGGAGCTTCTATAACCCTCAGTAGACATTTAAAGACCGAAACCACCAAAACATATTTAACCACCTCGCGTCCGCGCTATAGCCAAATGACATATATTGACAGGAGGCCGTCAATAGATGTCCTCCCAAGCATGCGCTGTTTGTGCGTCCCTGCAGGAGCACACACGGCACGCTCTGTGATCACTGAATCTATGAGGTCCAGGCCCCTTACCATGTGATCAGCTGTCAGCCAGTAACAGCTAAGCACGTGATATAAACAGAAGATCGGTGTTAGTTTTTTTTCCCCTTGCGCCTCACCGTGAGGAACAAAAAATACGATCACCGGCATCTGTCAGAGGGACATCGGCCCTTCACACAGAAAGCTGCAGGTGCCTTGTCTGTGCCCACCAGTGCCAACTGCCAGTGCTACCTATCATTACCCACCATTGCCACCTACCAGTGCCTACAGTGCCACCTACCAGTGCCCACAGTGCCATCTAACTTTGCCCAGCAGTGCCACCTATCAATGCCCACCAGTGCTGCCAATCAACCCCCATTAGTCCCTCATCATCAGTGCTGCCTATCAGTGTCACCTGCCAGTGCCTACCAGTGCCCATGAGTGCCTATCAGTGCCACCTGCCAGTGTCGCCTAACAGTGTCACCTATCAGTGCCCTTCAGTGCCACCTATCAGTGCCCTTCAGTGCCTCCCATCAGTGCCGCCTATCAGTACCACCCATCAGTGCAACCTCTCAGTGCCCATCCATGCCACCTATCAGTGCCCATCAGTGCAGCCTTATCAGTGCCCATCAGTGCAGCCTATCAGTGCCCATAAGTGCAGCCTATTAGTGCCCATCAGTGCAGCCTCATCAGCGCACATCAATGAAGGAGAAAAATTACCTGTTTTTAAAAAATTATAGCAAACCATGAAACAGTTTTTTTTTAATGTTTAGACTTTTTTCATTTTTTTAGCAAAAAATAAAAAAACAAGCAGTGATTAAATACCACCAAAAGAAAGCTCTATTTGTGGGGGAAAAAATGATAAAAAATCTCATTTGGGTACAGTGTAGCATGACTGGGCAAATGTCATTCAAAGTGTGACAACGTTACAAGCTGAAAATTGGTCTGGGCAGGAGACAGATTGAAGTGCCCAGTAGGCAAGTGGTTAATTTCACTATCCCCACTGGCAAGAGGGTGACATTTTGTTGAAATATCCATAGAAGCAATAAAAATGCATTAGAAATAGCTTGTCCTACCGAGTCCTTCTGCCACATTAACTCATGCAGCCTTGAGCATACGTAATACCGCTTATTACATAATAACAAATAACAAATTGGTGTAGCTATGCATTCACTGCCATCACCAATGCAACATTAATAGATGTATGTAAAGTTACCAGTAGCGATAGATTCAACTATACTGGAGTACTGAAATAGCTACTTATCCGTGATTTCTGATGGCTCTACAGAAAGTTTTAAAGTTGAACTCCTGACTGATTTAAAAAGTTCAATTAATGCAGCTCATACATCATTAGATGCATTTTTAAATGCAAGTGTTACTAAACCCACAACAGTAAAATCAGTCTATATATGCAGTAAAGCATGCTTGTTATAATCAGTGTGGGATATAAGGGCTTAATCCTCTGCATTGTGTAAAAAGGCTGTTTGATCCTGTCTTCTCTGTTACTCACCTTCTTCCACAGTCCCAAATCAATCCCCTGATAAGACAGAGGCTAGGGGACAAGCTGCACATGCTCAGTTGTGTGTATTGCTAGAGTATTTTTTTGGAAGGTTGCATGTAATCAGCACAGGGCCAAACAGCATTGTCCAGGCAGAGGGTCAGGGGTCATGCAGCCTGATAGGACAGTCAGGAGCGAGGGGGGGCAAGAAGGAAGCACCGGGGTCAGAAATCCATGCTCAGGCCTATGCAGGAAGATTGTTAATAAGGATAAATCAACACCGCGCTAACCAAAAACACAAACAGCTGCAGCTCATATACTCAGTTTCAGTATAAGGATCAATAAATAACACAGGAGCCGCGCTAGTATATCATAAATAGGGGTAAGTCCTAAATTCTGATTCAAGAGGGTTGATCTCTCAGATAAACTCAGATGAGGGTTTAACAGGTCACAAAATTGTCCTCAAAGTCCAAAGTATATATATAGCAAAGGAATATATAATGGGCAATCCACCACCACCCAAATTGAAGGCTTACCAAACAGCAGCCATCATCGCGCTCTAAGTAGATGGTAGATCCTCCTTTCTCAGTCTGGTCAGGTGAAGGTGAGTCCCCTAGAGGCCCCACATCAAGGAACTCCCAGATATCGATGTCATATGTGGGAGAAAAAAGGAACCATATAGTGTAGTATGTAATAACAGACCACTGGTCACTAAAAACCAACCTACACCAAACACCCTGCGTGCGCAGTATTAAGTGCAGCCCACCACCGCCAGAAATCAAGGCTTACCAGCCCGCCAGATAAATATCACTGTATATGAAGGGGGGATTTTTTATGGGTCGGCTCTTTCTCTGCCCACACCGGACGGATAGACCTCGCCAAATCGGATACGCCCAACAGAATAGCTGGTTCCAAAAGGTTGCGGCTCAATAGCGACATATGCAAAAAAGGAATGGCCACATAGTACAGTACCATAGGAACTTGTTTATTGGATCATTAAAAGATAGTAATCTACTCACATAGATGAAGCAATATCGTGCAATAAAAACAGCCGGCTTGTCCGAATGGTGACGTCAGCGCGCCCTTTCCGACGTACGTTTTGTCTGAATAGATGTCGTCATAGGGATGGGCACGCCATCACCACGTCACCATTTAAATAGCCACCCTCCCCCTATCCGAGGTGAGGGCGGAAATGTTCGATCCGCCATTGTTTTATCTGGCGGCGGACCGCGGGAGTACCACAAAGGGACCCTAAAAAAACTTATAGTAATCATTAGCATATTCCACACCCTGAGAGCATATTTAATAAAAATTACGGCGTACTTAAAACTACCAGTAAGCCTGCCTTAAAGACAGATAACATAAAAAATATGTAAAAAATATATATATGGTTGTGTATCATAGCATTCATAGAAACCACCAATACAATAATACCTTACAAGACAAATAGCACAAAAAGGCTTTTTATTTCCAAAAAAACTAAAATTTCTGTCTAATTATAAACCCCTTACAGTATCTTTATTAGTTGATCCGCCCTCAACTCGAATATGGTTTACATTTCGTTGGTCATAAAAATATTAATATATTCGTATATTAGCAAGATATCACATCTCATTTCTAATTTGTTTGACAAAACTCTAGACCAAAATAGTGATAAAAATAATGATAAAAATGTCATATAACATACACTCGACCCTGGTATAGGCCTAATATAGGATGGCACTATCAGTATCCCAAATCCAATATGACTAAAGATAGATCCTTGATATAGACATAAGCCCAACCGGGAAAGCACACCAGGGTGTACCCATAGATGCTAAGGACCAATGAAAAAAGTGAAAAAAGTGAAAAAGAGACACCAATCTGGCCCCCCTAATAAACCCACTACAAAAGAGTGGGTAATGACCGGAGGATCAGGTTAGTAAGCCCGGATCCCACTCAAGAAATCCCAAGTTACTGAGTTCCAAAAAGAACAACAGCAATGTAGGCACAAAGAAAAAGATGGTTGGCCATAAACATATTCCCTCCATATTAAATCCCAAGACACTCAGTTTCTAGGAATTGTCTATGAATGCATTGACATCAATATCGATGTTAAGACCAAAGGGGGTATAGGTTTTTAATTTATGAACCCATGCCATTTCCATCCTTGAAATGCTTCTAACCAAAGAGCTACCCCGCTAGTGGGCCTCATACTTGTCGATGCCCAAATAGATAGTATCCCCAGGATTTCTATTGTGGACCAATCTATAATGGTATGATAAAGAGTGGTTTTTAAAACCCCTGATGATGTTGCTCACATGTTCATTAAGTCGCACACTGAGGGGACGCTTAGTCCTCCCCACATATTGCAGTCCGCAAGGACATTGAATCATATATACTACACCTTTCGTGTTACATGTAATAAATGATTCAATGTTGAAATGTGAGGACCTTTTGGTGGAAGAAAAGGAATTTGTTTTACATTGTGTGATCTTATTAAAAGAACAGACTCTGCATTTCCCGCATCTAAAAAAAACAGTCATGTTTTGAAAAAACATAGGCCTCCTAATGGGAGGGTCAATAATGTTAGGGGCTACAGAGTTTCTTAGAGCGGGGGCTCCTCTAAAGATGATTGAAGGCTTCTCCGGTAAATTATCCTTGAGTACCCTATCATTAGTCAAAATATGCCAATGTTTCTTAATCACTTGTTTCACCTTATTAGCCTGACATGAAAAGGTAGTGATAAAAGAGGCACTGGACCTAAACTGGTCCCGTGTGTCTCTCACACTAGATTTATCTTGAAGAAGATCATTCCTATTCATATTAGTGACTTCCATAAGGGGTTCCAAGAGGCTCTCCTCCTTATATCCCTTTTCCCGAAAACGCTGAGTAAGGATCTTGGCCTGTTCTTGGAAGTCCGTCAAGTGCGTACAGTTACGCCGCAACCTCATGTATTGACTCTTGGGGATACCCCCCAGCCATGGTCTATGATGGAAACTGGACTGGGGTATATATGCATTCCTATCTGATGCTTTAAAGAAGGTGGAGGTAACCAAAGTACCCTCCCTTCTCTCAATCACCAGATCTAGAAAGTGCACCCTATGGGGACTGACCTCATATTTTAATTCAATGCCTCTATCGTTGTTATTGAGATTACCCAAGAAATCATGTAGTGACTGAAGGTCACCCTCCCAAAGGAGGAGGAGGTCGTCTATATATCGTACCCAGAGGACTAGCTCAGGTCTCTTCTGGGGATAGACGACATCCTCCTCCCACAGGGCCATAAACAAATTAGCCAGGCTAGGGCGGTACTTAGCCCCCATGGCCATGCCCCTAACCTGGTTATAATACTTTTGATTGAACCAAAAATAATTATGAGTCGCTGCAAACTTGAGTAGGTTCATAATGAATCCTATCTGTTCCCTTTGCAACTCAGAATCTCGGCTCAAAAAGTGCTTGACCACACATAGGCCCCAGTCATGTGGTATGATTGTGTAGAGAGACGTGACGTCTGCCGTCACTAATAATAAGTCATCATAAGTCACAAATTAGACATGAGATGTGATATCTTGCTAATATACGAATATATTAATATTTTTATGACCAATGAAATGTAAACCACATTCGAGTTGAGGGCGGATCAACTAATAAAGATACTGTAAGGGGTTTATAATTAGACAGAAATTTTAGTTTTTTTGGAAATAAAAAGCCTTTTTGTGCTATTTGTCTTGTAAGGTATTATTGTATTGGTTGTTTCTATGAACGCTATGATACACAACCATATATATATATTTTACATATTTTTTATGTTATCTGTCTTTAAGGCAGGCTTACTGGTAGTTTTAAGTACGCCGTAATTTTTATTAAATATGCCCTCAGGGTGTGGAATATGCTAATGATAACTATAAGTTTTTTTAGGGTCCCTTTGTGGTACTCACGTGGTCCGCCGCCAGATAAAACAATGGCGGATCGAACATTTCCGCCCTCACCTCGAATAGGGGGAGGGTGGCTATTTAAATGGTGACGTGGTGATGGCGCGCCCATCCCTATGACGACGTCCATTCGGACGAAACGTACGTCGGAAAGGGCGCGCTGACGTCACCATTCAGACAAGCCGGCTGTTTTTACTGCACGATATTGCTTCATCTATGTGAGTAGATTACTATCTTTTAATGATCCAATGAACAAGTTCCTACGGTACTGTACTATGTGACCATTCCTTTTTTGCATATGTCGCTATTGAGCCGCAACCTTTTGGAACCAGCTATTCTGTTTGCCGTATCCGATTTGGCGAGGTCTATCAGTCCGGTGTGGGCAGAGGAAAAGCCGACCCATAAAAAATCCCCCCTTCATATAGAGTGATATTTATCTGGCGGGCTGGTAAGCCTTGATTTCTGGCGGTGGTGGGCTGCACTTAATACTGCGCACACAGGGTGTCTGGTGTAGGTTGGTTTTTAGTGACCAGTGGTCTGATATTACATACTACACTATATGGTTCCTTTTTTCACCCACATATGACATCGATATCTGGGAGTTCCTTGATGTGGGGCCTCTAGGGGACTCACCTTCACCTGACCAGACTGAGAAAGGAGGATCTACCATCTACTTAGAGCACGATGATGGCTGCTGTTTGGTAAGCCTTCAATTTGGGTGGTGGTGGATTGCCCATTATATATTCCTTTGCTACATATATACTTTGGACTTTGAGGACAATTTTGTGACCTGTTAAACCCTCATCTGAGTTTATCTGAGAGTTCAACCCTCTTGAATCAGAATTTAGGACTTACCCCTATTTATGATATACTAGCGCGGCTCCTGTGTTATTTAAGGAAGATTGTTAAACCTTAGGCCATCTGGACCGAATTTTCCCATATTTTTTGGGACACTGTCGGCTTTCATAAGTGAGTTTGTATAAGGGTAAAACAGAGGTAACTGCCCTCTTCCAAGTTTCACAAGTAGGGGGTTCAGCCAATTTGCACCTCAACATTATCTCTCATCTGGCGTAGAAAAAGGAAAACGTTATACAGAGCTTATTGTATCTGTCACCCTCTGCGCCTTCCAATTAACTAAGTAAAAGAACCATGGGATCTTTAACCACTTCCCGACCGCCGTATGCAAAATGACGGCCTGGAAGTGGCTCGGTTATCCTGACTGGACATCATATGACGTCCTCGGGATAACAAGCCGCCGCGCGCCCGGGGGGGCGCGCATCGCGGCGATCGGTGGTGTGGGAGGTCAGTCTGACCCCCCGCAATACTGATCTCGGTAAAGCGCTTCGATCTGAAGCACTTTACCATGTGACCAGCCGTGACCAATCACGGCTGGTCACAGTGTAATATAGGAAAGCCGTTTATCGGCTTTCCTGTACTCAGGTCTGCAGACCTGAGGAGGGGAGAGCCGATCGGCTGCATTCCTGACGGGGAGGGTTTGTGCTGATGATTTATCAGCACAGCCCTCCCTCGGGTTGGCCACCCTAGACCACCAGGGAGCCTGCCCAGGGACCACAAGGGATGCGCCCACCCAGGACCACCAGGGAGCCAACCAGGGACCACCAGGGAGCCGATCTGGACCACCAGGGAGCCCCCCCTAGACCACCAGGTAAGTGACATACTGCCCAATGTGGATGGCACTCAGTGCCACCTGCAGATGCCACCCTAGACCACCAGGGAATGAGCCCCTATCAATGTATATGCCCACCAGTGCCCCTATCAGTGCCCACCAGTGCCCCTATCAATGCATGCCAGTGCCACATATCAGTGCCCGCCATTGCCACCTACCAGTGCCCACCTATCAGTGCCCATCAGTGCCACCTATCAGTGCCAAGTGCCGCCTATGAGTGCCAATCAGTGCTGTCTATTAGTGCCCATCAGTGCCACTTAGCAGTGTCCGTCAGTGCTGCATATCAGTGCCCATTAGTGCTGTATATCAGTGCCACCTCTCAGTACCCGTCAGTGCTGCTTATCAGTGCCGCCTAACAGTGCTCATCATCGCTGCATATAAGTGCCTCATCATCAGTGCCACCTCATCAGTGCCGCCTCATCAGTGCCAATCAGTACTGTCACATCAGTGCCCGTCAGTGTAGCCTCATCAGTGCCCACCAGTAATGGAGAAAATTTACTTATTTACAAAGTTTTGTGACAAAAATAGAGAATTTTTTTTTTTTTCAAACTTTTCGGTCTTTTTTTATTTGTAGCGCAAAAAATAAAAACCGCAGGGGTGATCAAATACCACCAAAAGAAAGCTCTATTTGTGGGAACAAAATGATAAAAAAATCTGTTTGCGTGCAGCGTCGCACGACCGCGCAATTGTCATTCAAAGTGCAACAGCACTGAAAACTGAAAATTGGTCTGGTAGTAAAGTGTTCTAAATGCATAGTATTGAAGTGGTTAAGCACCTGTGTGTCACAGATATCACTCAGTGATCCAGCCACGTCCTCCCAATATGAGCTAAGCTTGGAGCATGCTGACTTTTAATAATCGGACACTCACCTGTCCCGCACTCCAGCGATGCAACATCATAAGTGTGGGCGCCTGGCTTTGAAGTATGTGCATGCGCGAATTGGGCTGCACCTTGTGGCTGGCCAGCGTATCTTCTGGGACATGTGACGTGTCCCAGAAGATCACTGAGAGGGAGGGGGGAAGGTGGACTTCCTTCCCTGAGCCGCGGCACCAGGGGAGGAAGTGGACCTGTGACCCTGTGAAAACAGGGTCCCTGGTCACCCCCCCAAAAAAAGACATGCCAATTGTGGCATGTCAGGTGTCACCTTCCATTAAAGCGGAAGTTCCTCTTTAGGGTGAAACTCCGCTTTAAATGCAGGAGAGAAAAATCAGATCTTTTCCCCCTCCATATAGGGCTGTGCTGTGTGTCAGAGCTGTGTTAAGCCTCGTACACACGACTCGATGATCGTATACAACAGGTCGTACGAACGACCATTGTATGCAAAATCGATCGTTAGTACACGCGATTAGAACAGCCGGCGTACGAAGGTCGTACAATGGGTGTTGTATGAGCAAACTAGAAAACTTGGTAGTACCAACAAGTGGTCGTACGACCGTTGTATCGTGTGTACAGAGAAGTTGGTCCAACAAGTTGTATTGTGCAAAACACGCATGCTCAGAAGTCAGGAATGGCCGGGTGCTAATTACACGCACCTGAACAATCTTTCTTTGGTCGTACGATTGTGTAGTGCAGTCAGTATGCTAAATACAACAGCCAACATACGATTTGGTCCGTTCGGTCATACGACCGTCGAACCGTGTGTATGAGGCTTAAGTTTCAAGACTGGATTGACAGAAATCAAAATCCTTTGTCTAGTAAAACATTTCCTTATATTTATTTAAACTGTGCTTTTAACCTTGAGTTCAGCTTTAAATGATAAGCAGCTGATCACTCTAAATAACCTGCAGCAGCGTTAAACTCTCTGATAAAGCAGACATGCGGGAATCCACAAATTATGTGTAATGTAGATAGTTTGCAAATACCTTTGGTTGCCTGTACAAGGCACAAGCCTGCAGAATCAGTTTTTAGGGGATTTATTTATACTTACTTTAAATTAGGATACCAATGTACAGTGAAATGATCATTTGTGGGTTAGGTTTTATATCAGTGTTTCTCAAACTTTTTTGTCTTGCCGCGCACCAAAAAGATCTAAAAAATTTTCCACGCCACAACTGAAAAGATTTAACAATTTTTTTGGTGAAGAACTTATTTATTTTTACATATATATATTTAATTTTAAATTCAATTGGAAGGATGCTTTCGAGAGCAAATCAGATTGAAGCGATTGCAATCTTCTTTGCACTTTTGCTTGCTTCCTTGCTTTTCATTTAGCAGTTTCTTATTCAGAGTTCCAGACTTGATTGAGTATTTCTCCATCCCTAAATAATGAACATACTTTCTTAATAAGCATCGAAGTTGGAATGAAACCGTCTCTATTATTATAATATAATTTGAGCGATCGAGTTCTCCCGAGATCTCTGACAAGTCTGGCGTTACGAAAGGAACCAATGAATGGAAGACTGAGAGAAATTGCTTTTTTTATATACTATATGTTACTTTTTTTAACGCTTGCAACATTGATTTACCATTTAGTTTTTAGATATGGTTAAGGTTTCAAAACACTAGCAATTTTAAATATTTTTAAAAGCTCCCACTGCACACCTTCAAATCGCACACATCACACAGTTTGAAAATCACTTTTTTATGTACACAAGCAAAAAGTCATATGAATTGCTAGCTTAAAACGAATACATAATCATATATAGCGCTACCTCCATAAGAGCCACTTGAGTATTACCCAGATAGTCCTTACGTCTGTGCTAGCAGCCAGGCACAAGGTATTTTCCACAGCCAGGTACACACACTTAGGGGAACAGTCTAGCGGTGTTGTTTTGTAGTTTTAGTTTAGAGGAACTTGGATAGGGTAGGGGATTTGCAGTAGGATACCCTAGAACAGTGGTTCTCAACTCCGTTCCTCGGGACCCACCAACAGGCAAGATTTTAAGTATTACCTTGAGGAGATGCAGACTAGAACGCTGCAATCACTGAGCAGCAAATGATATCACCTGTGATGTATTTCAGTTATCCTGCAAACCTGGCCTGTTGGGGGGTCCCGAGGACCGGAGTTGAGAACCACTGCCCTAGAACAAAACTGCACAACTTGAGGACTCTAGCTGATCTAGAATTGAGCAGTAGGTGAAGTCCCTTCTCCTGTATAGCAGTGTAGCAATAAAGATTATGAGTTCTTTGACTGGACCCTTATCTGACTGTCTTAGCACAAAGATCTTTGGCCTGTCCTTACAGGAGTCTCAAACAGATCCTCTCAGGCACAGCTCCCCTTCAGTCAGCTCTTTAGAAGCACCAGGGCCACTCCTCCATTCCAGGGGTGTCAACCCTGCCTCACCCCTGGCTGGTGCAATCCACTATCTGGGAAGGACCCAGAGCTCAGGTGTTCCCTGTAATTGGTCAAGACTGGATATATATTCATGCTGCCTATTTGCCTAGCTCTCCCCCATGTTTCAGAAAGCTCTTCAAGTTTCTAGAAAGCGGGAGGAGCCAAGGCAACTTCAACAGCACCAGAACACCAGGAGCAGCCCTAACTAATGAATTGCAGCATTCTGTTAAGCAGAAATGCTAAGAATAGATTTGCCTCTAGCTCCACCATTAGGCAGAGGGGCAAACTACACTAGTCTAACAATTTACACCTAGCACCTATACTAAGAAGGTGCTACACATATTTTCATCTATAGCCATGTTAGGCAAGAACAGCAAAGAAACAATGATCACAAAACTGTAAAAAAAAAAAGTAATCCCATGATTTTATCTTTTTCTGTGGTATGATATCTTTATTACTACCGTTTTTTTTTTACCAATTACTAGAAAGAACTGAACTGCAATAGAGTTACTGTAGGTTTTAAATAAAGATATGAGAGAAAATTACAGTGCGGCTGAAACAGAGGGCTCTGTGTTTGATCAGTTGCGTTAGCTAATCCATTTTCCTGAGGATAGCTGGCCTGACATGACATTAGATTAGTTTAATGAGAATTAAATTGGACAGAAATGTTTAGCTCTGTATTTAGAGTGTAAATTTAACATCTATACATTACTCGGAAAGATAATTAGCCTTAGAGGGAAGTCATAAAAACATGAATCAAGCAACAATTTTTTTTTTTGGCTTCTGCTAGAGCATGTGATATTTATTTTGTCGAAATTCACAAGCCTGTGGATATGGAGGTGTAATGGATATTGACATACGCTGGTGTTGTCTTTTAGGCTGTTTTGATGTAACAGCAGAATTTACAAAAGGCAAGTATTATGATGTTTGCTGCATTTAATGTAACCTTATAGCCAGTGATGTTATATTTTTGCAAGGCATACATAAAATGTTGATTAACCCTCAGTCTTTCTTATTACTAGAGACACTGGTAATAAACACATAGGGCAGGACCAGAGTTATTATGTTTAAAGGTTACTTTAAAGTGCGTCTAAGGACTGCAGTGTTACAGGCTAATGCGATCTCAAATCCACTTTCTATGTAATACACCAGCCTGATAAAAGTAAAAAGAAAAATATCTGCAAGCCAAATCCTCCTCCCCTTTTGTGCTTCACATGCTTCCCTTCCCTGACAGTACAGCCTGCAGAGGGAGGGTTTAACCACTTCAGCCCCGGAAGGATTTACCCCTTTTCTGACCAGAGCACTTTTTGCGATATGGCACTGCACCACTTTAACTGACAATTGTGCGGTCGTGCGACGTTGTACCCAAACAAAATTGATGTCCTTTTTTTTCTCACAAATAGAGCTTTCTTTTGGTGGTATTTTATCACCTCTGCAGTTTTTGCGCTATAAACAAAAAAAGAGTGAGAATTTTGGAAAAAAAAAAATCTATATTTTTTACTTTTTAATATAATAAATATCGAAAAAAAAAGTAGAAATACAAATTTATTCATCAGTTTAGGCCGATATATATTCTACATATTTTTGGTAAAAAAATCCCAATAAGCGTATATTGATTGGTTTGCTCAAAAGTTATAGTGTCTACAAAATAGGGGATAGATTTATGGCAGTCACTAGTAATGGCGGCAATCAGCGATTTTTATTGGGGCTGGACAGATCGGACACTTTTGACACTTTTTTTGGGACCAATGACATTTATACAGCAATCAGAGCTTTAAATAGCCACTGATTACTGTATAAATGTCACTGGCAGGGAAGGGGTTAAACTGTAGGGGGCGATCAAGGGGTTAACGGTGTTCTAACTGTGTGGGGGCTGGGCTGGCAGGGATAGGACAGATCTCACTGTTCCCGATCACTGGGAACAGTAGATCACAGTCATGTCCACTGACAGAACGGGGATCCCCCCGTGTTTACATTGGCAGATCCCGGTGCTGCCTCTTTAGTAGGCGATCGCGGGTCGCCGGTGAACATTGAGTCCACCCGACCGGCGGGCATGCTCATGCCTGCAAATCACGCATGCTTCTTCCTTATAGTGGGAGCAGAGTCACCGGACACCATGCAGACACATGGGGGAGATTTACTAAAACTAGTGCACACAGAATCTGGTGCAGCTGTGAATAGTAACAAATCAGCTTCTATTTTATTTTTGTCAAAGCTTAATTGAACATGCTGAATAATGTGCCTGTATTCCATAGTCTGTTCAGCCTGAGGCAAGATGCAGGCTGTGTTTTAGTGTGGGGGAGGAGGTTGCTTGTTGAAGAGGCAGGCTGTTAATGGGAGAAGGTATGTGCCAGAGGCAGGCTTCAGTTGTTCAGGGGTGTGGTGGCTGAACAAACCACCCAATACATTCTGTGTGTCTGCACAGTGTTCTATACCTCTGAATGCCCAGACAAAGGATGAAAACTGAAGAAGAAATTATAGGAGGTCCCACGCAAATGGCTATGAGTTAGTAAATGGAACTGCTGCCCCTACTAATGCAAACACCTGAGTGCAGTATATGGTGAATAATTCGGTAAAGTAGTAAGTGTGGTGCTGTTCTTATGAATGAAAACAATCCTTTACCAAAAATCTGAGTGTTCCAATACCACACTGTAACCAGTGCTGATAAACCCAAATCTTTATTTGGTGTGTAAATGAATGAATAAATCTTCTTTGGTACATCTTATATGAAAATAAATAATAGAAATTTAAAATATATAAAGTGAATGGTGCTTGAGAAGCAGCTAATAATCACTCAATTGATATAAACTTATTTTAGTACCATTTATTAAAAAAAATTATTTTGATATGCACAGTCCTTTTAAATGCATAAACACAAAATCTTTTGAGAAAAGAAAACAAAAAGTCTTTTGAAAAAAATAACAGGTGCTCTTCAATCATTTGTGCTTAAGTGCTGGTGCTTCTTATGGCGCTCCCCTATATGTGTTGCACTCACCAGAAATATTCACCCCTCGAAGGGGTATTTCACATTCACAGTGTATGCCACTGTGCGTCAGATCCCAGATCCACGCCTTTAGATATCTCTCCTTTCTTTGTTCCCTTTAAAAATTCATCCCGTCCGTCTCATCCACATGCAGAGAAAAAGGATGCTTCCATAGCATAATATTCACTTGTCTTCATCCATGTTTCTAAACGTATCCATTCACGGATACTAGTCACTTTATTTGATATTGCACAAATGTCACTGTATGTTAAATTATTTTAAAATAAGTTTATATCAATTGAGTGATTATTAGCTGGTTCTCAAGCCCCAGTCACTTTATATATTTTACATTTCTATGATTTATTTTCATATTTTCATATAAGTTGTACCAAAGAAGATTTATTTATTCATTTACGCACCAGATAAAGATGTGGGTTTAGCAGCACTGGTTAGAGTGTGGTATTGGAACACTCAGATTTTTGGTAAAAGATTGTGTTCATTCAAAAGAACAGCACCACACCTACTACTTTAACCAATTATTCGCAAAGGATGAAAACTAAACACACTAATACAGATCAGCTTCTGTGCTTTGTGTGATCAGTTTAGAACAAGCAAGAAAGGTGACTGGCAGGATCCTTGGTTTGTGAGTAACGTGGTACACGAGCGTTTTGCAAGACGAGCAATATTTTTTTTTTTACTTGTAACTTGATATGCGAGCTCTGTCTTGTAAGTCGCGCAGTAGAAGAATCACAGTTTCAATGTAAAAAAAAGTGGAATTGCACTCACAATGTATATCCAGTGTTAAGGAGTCTGGTGCTCATCCATGTAAAGCCACTGGTGTATAGAGTAAAGCCACTGGGGTATACAGTACTGTATGTGGCCAGAGGTCCGGGGGCGCTTGTGGCCCAGCACTTCCAGGAGAACTTGGAGACACTCAGACAGCGCATGTTCAGAGCACCCAGAAGTGTCAACAGTTCCAGAGTGTCTCTGAGTGTCTCCGAGTTCTCCAGGAAGTGCCTGGAGCCACCAGTGCCCATCTGGCTGCATACAGTAATGTATACATCAGCAGCTTTACTGTATACACCAGTGGCTTTATTGTATACACCAGCGGCTTTACATGGATGAGCACCAGACTCCTTAACGTGGGATATTGTTTTTAACATTGTCAGTGTAATTTCACTTTTTTTTTTTTTCAAATATAATTTTTATTTAGAAAAAAGAAGTCAGGAAGGGGAAAAAATTAAATTACATTACGTAAAACATATACAGGCTTCTCAATTCCACATAGCAGGTTTAAAACAGACATAACACATGTTATCTTTAATGTTTCCTGTTTCCCCTACGGGGATGGAAAATTGTTTGCCAGGTTTGATTGGAATGGAAGTTCGAACTTCACCCTTCCTTCAGTTTTTGTTTTTTCTGGAACATATTAGGAAGGAAAGAATGGATAAAACTTGAGTTGGAAAGAGAGAGTAGGTGAGGTAGGGAAGGTAGGTAGAATGGGGGGGGGGTATGTGGGGCCCAGGTGGTGACAAACTCCATCTGCCTCGTCACGCTTAGCAAGACAACTATCAGTGTCCTCCTTATGAGCTGAGTAGGGACAGTCCCTCGTCTGATAGTATAAACATGTTCCATAATCTCCATGTTTTGGAGTACTTTGCATGCTTATTTTGTGCTGTAAGAATCAAATCCTCTATTTTGTTAATTTCTTCTACTTTGCGCAACCAGCTGCTGACAGTGGGGGGGGGGGGGCCTGTTTCTTCCACATTGAGGGAATGCATGACTTGACCGCGTTCATTAGATGACGTACTTTTGATTTGCGATACTGTTTTGCTGGGATTGAGGTAACATGTAGCAGGAAAAATGCGGGGTCGTCTGTGATCTTGTGTTCTGAAAACTATCGAGTGGCGATACGCACCGTTTTCCAGAAAAGTTTTAGTTTAGGGCAGGACCAAAAGATATGAAGTAGTGTGCCTCTGTCCATCTGGCATCTCCAACAATGATCTGAGGTGGCTGGGAAGCAAATGTTTAGCATCTGAGGCATATAGTACCATCTAGTGAGGATTTTATAATTGGTTTCTTGGAGTTTGGTGCACGTAGATGATTTTTAGGAGAATTGGAGGATATTTTGTTGTTGGGCAATCGTAAAGGTGCGAGTTAAATCTCCTTCCTATTTCTGTAGAAAAGGAAGTTGGGGTTGTTCTGCGGGGGTATTTACCAGAACATACGTTTTGGACAGTACTTGTGTCAATTGTCCCTCTTCTGAACAGTATTCTTCAAACGTTGTGAGGTCACGAGTGTAACGTGTCGGGTTGGGGAGAGAGTGGGGAAGTGAGGAAGCTCTATTCCTTTCCAGAAGGGAATTTTGAACTGGCCTAGAGATCTAGTCAATCTCGATATTGATGGCCAGTGGTCAGTCTGCACATAATGAGAAGCACGTACCCGTCCCTCCTGCCAGAGGGTCCAAAATGTGGTTGTTCCAAGACCAGAAGGAAACCTTGGGTTGCCTAGAATACGAAAAAGTGTGTGGAGAGAGACATAGAGAAGACAGTTATAGAACCTACCCGCCCACTTTTTTTTAACATTAAAACTGTGATCCTTCTACTGCTTGTATTGCCCCCGGACCTCTGGCCACATACTGTATACACGATATGCTTTATACTGTACTGTATTTTGTATTGCCGTAATCATTTTTATATGAATAAATGGTTGTGGAATGAATCATCTGAGTTTCCATTATTTCTTATGGGGGAATTCGCTTTGATATACAAGTGCTTTGGATTACAAGCATGTTTCTGGAACAAATTATGCTCACAATCCAAGATATTACTGTATTTCTGATGGAAGGTAGGTACATGAAAATGGTAGTAACTGTAATTTATAAAATACACATTTGTGATAGAAAAAAAAAAATATTTAGTGTAACTTACTCTTTAAGAAGCAGATCTAGAAAGCAGTGGGCAGGGCTGGATATAGCTGCTGATTGACATGCTACAGGTTTGTGTATCAGCAGTGACAATGCTGATAACACCCCTTCCCTCAAACGTCTTGTCAGCCATCTGTAGAGTAAGCTGGCACAGCCTTCATGAGGGATCAAGTATGAAATACACAGCATTTAAAATCAGTGAATTTACTCACAAAAGAAATGCCTTGTTTTCCAAGAAAGACTAGACACATATATGATCATATTTGCTAGGTCTCTTAAGATTCTAGACTGGGCACTGCAAATTAAATCATAAATCCATACGCATCTTAAGACAGATTCAATGATGATTTCATGGACAAATCAAAAATGTTTTACATAAACTTACCACTGAATAATGAAAAATAAGCCCCACATCAGAAGGCCAACTTACCATAGGTTGTAATCAAACTGGTTGTAATCCTCGTCACGAAATCTAAACAAAGCACATATTTCTGTAGCATTCATTTGTCTCTCTCCAAAGCAGGATTTTATCAAAAATCAGCACTTTTGAACGGGTGTACAAAAGAAATTACCGCAGATAAACAAGTAAAACTTATGTAGGAGGATTTGTTTCATCTCGGTGTATCATCTGAGGCTATTCACTTCACTGGGGATATGAGGGGGGTTACAACCACTTTAAGGATCCAGAGTAAATATAGGAGGTAAACTCTAAAAGAAAAAGGGGGAATTACAGTGAATTATACAGAATGTTACTCTAATGTCAAGAAAAGTATCAAAATTAGCCACCAATTACAAAATAGAGGGCCTTCCAGTTAATGATGTTAACATGTGTACAGGAGCAGCCAAGTTTGCAGCACGTTAACAGCACGTTAACATCGGAGCAACATTGGATGCTCAAGAGCTTAAAAGGGAATTGTGGGAGTCATCTGACACCTTCTTATACCAATCAGAAAGCCACCAAATTGCACCAAATCAAAAGTACCTTTGCAGAGGGAGCAGGTACTTCTAGCACAATTGACATTACATCCATCAACGCGGTCATGCCACTTCTGGTCCTGCAGTGGCTGCGCAGTAACTAGACATGAACGCCGGAAGGAAAGGGTGCCGACATGCACAGAGAAACCAGAATTGATGTCATGAATACGCTAACAGTGCAGACCCATAAGGAGAGATGGAAAATTCCCCGAATGTGCGCAGAAAAATCGGACATAAATCCCCTGCTCGACTCAAAAAGAAGCGTTCAAGGGCCATGGGTGCAATATCGCAGTACCGCTAAAAATCGCAGATTGCCGCCATTACTAGTAAAAAATAAAAACCCCAGAAAATAATTCTCATCATCCGTAAACGCGGCCACTTTTGCGCAAACCAATCAATAAACGCTGAGTGCGTTTTTTTTACCAAAAATATGAGGAAGAATATAAATCGTCCAAAACCGATAAAAAAAAATGTTTTTTTATATATTTTTTTGGATTTGTATTTTAGCAAAAAGTAAGAAAAACTGTTTTTTTTTTTTTTGCAAAATTGTCGCTCTTCTTTTGTTTATAGCGGTGATCAGAAATGACGCAGAGGCAATAAAATACCACCAAAAGAAAGCTATATTTGTGGGGAAAAAAGGACCCAAATTTTGTTTGGTTACAACGTCGCACAACCGCGCAATTGTCAGTTAAAGCGACGCAGTGCCGAATCGCAAAAAGTGCTCTGGTCCTAAAGTGTGAAATCCTTCTGGGGCTCAAGTGGATATAGCAACAGTTTTAACATTGCATGTAAGTACATATGTTCAATACAATCAACAAACTTGCATCCAGCCTATATCCCATCAGCAGTGTAATAAATATTAGTACAAAACCATACCATAATAGCTAAAATGCTCTGAGCAGCTCTCAGTTTTGCTGAGCATGAGTATCTGGGCTTGACCAGCATTACCCTCTACCTGAGACTTCTTTGGACATTGTTTGATGTTTATCTTGCTACTGATTATCAGCCCCTCGAAGGAACAATGATTTAGATGAACTGTTATTTTTACAGCTATTTTTGGTGAGTACAGTGTCAAAGGGGAGTGTTACTCACTTGGTGTGTCTTTGGTTGTTGGATTCATGGGACCAATAGTGAACATCCAGATCCCAGTGTACCACCCTCAGGACCCTAACTCTCCCAAAGACACTTCACTTATTTGATTAGTGGACTTGATTTGTTCACATGCTATCACTGGGTGTTTTGATATGATGTGAATGATAGTGGAGGAGAGCTACCAGAGTGCTTTAAAGTTTTTTACACTCATGTTTTTATAATAGCTAGAATATACAACCAAAGTGAGGTCAAGCAATAGACCCCCCAAAAAATGTAAAAGAAGAGAAACAAAAAACAACCCTAATCTAGGTATATCATGTCCGATGTTCAGAGCCACCCAAGGTGAAGCCCTCTAAAAAGCATCTACAGCTTAATATTCAAGCCAGGTGGATAACTGCCTCTGAAGCTATAGATCCAAATGCTCTCTCTCTGTAGTATATGGTTTTTCCAATCTCCATCACTAGGGCTAGGAAATACTTGTTTCAGAGCCCAAAACTTAAACTCAGGTATATGGTGGTGTTCAGGGGCGTAACGATAGGGGTTGCAGGGGTTGCGATTGCAACCGGGCCCTATGCTCCAGGGGGCCCGTGTGCCTCCCTTGTACACCTGAATAGGAGGGATGGGGGGGTGGCATTTAGAGGAACCATCCTCCTCCATTTTCCTCCTAATGGAGGAGATTTGTTCCTCTATATGCTGCCCCCGACATGGGAAGAGCCAAAGATGGCAGTAAGGGGGCCCGCTGCAGAACTTGTGAAAGGGTGCCGCTATGGGAATAAAGGACCCCAGGATCAGCGAGAAGATGGAAGGGCCCTGGCCAGGGGGTAGGGGGGCCCTTCATAATTTCTTGCACTGGGGCCCTAAAGGTTCTAGTTACGCCTCTGGTGGTGTTGCACATTCATGACATGTCGTCCAATTGGGGAACAGATATTACAGATAGAAGCAGCATGTGTATGCTCATAAATTCTGCTCCCAAAACTACCTGTTCATTTGCCAATGTAGAAAACTCCACAATGGCAGGTGATAATATATACTACCCCCTGGGTGAGGCAATTAACAACACACTTAGGCCTAAAAATTCAGCCATTAGGGAGAGGCAGGAATGTATCCTGATAGATATATTTACAATAGCTGCAAGAACCGCAGGGAAACGTGCTTCTAGGTTTATCACTATCCTTGTTATTCTGAGGTTAAAGACACTGGACACCAGTATGTCCCACAGTGAAGGAACACGTTTAGACGTGATTAATGGCCGAGGAGGGTTGATTTTAGCAATCTTGAGATCAAAGATTCATAGATGCCAATATATGTTTACATATCCACTGTACAGGACGCTGTGGCTGGGTCCTAGAATGACGCTATATTTTCCCTCTGTTTGGACTGTGGTCCTTTTAAGGGAACAAAAGGGTTAACTCACTGGTCAGAGGAAGTGGGTTAAAAAAAAAAGACAGAACATTGTATGTGTGGGTGGAGGAGTATAGAGGCAGTGTCCTGTCTGGAAACCTGCTAGCAGAGGAAATTACCCTCTGCAAAGAAACTGGGGACTGTTTAACTGTGATGTCAGTTCTGAACTCTGCAAGTCGGTGAGACTGTTATTTTTTTCTGTTACTTTGCTGCTGTGAAGCCATTTACACCCTATGTTATAAACCCTATAAACCCTATAAGTTGATTGCAAAGCCTCTGTCCTGCGAACTAGCTGAAGGTTACAACTGGTACAGGATGTGGAGCAGGACAGAGAAACAAGCACTTAACAAGAAACAAGAAACAAGAAAGAAACAAAAACGTATCCACGTTAGCCCCGGAAGGATTTACCCCCTTAATGACCAGAGCATTTTTTACAATTTGGCACTGCGCTGCTTCAACTGGTAATTGCGCGGTCATGCTGTACTAAAACAAAATTTGCGTCCTTTTTTCCCACAAATAGAGCTTTCTTTTGGTGGTATTTGATCACCTCTGGGATTTTTATTTTTTGCGAACTAAACGAAAAAAGACTGAACATTTTGAAAAAAATGATATTTTCTACTATTGCTCACACCTGCCATGGGTATTTGTGGAATTACACCCCAAAATACATTCTGCTGCTCCTCCTGAATATGGGGATATTGTGTGAGACTTTTTGGGAGCCTAGCTGAGTACAGGACCCCAAAAACTAATCACCGCCTTCAGGCTTTCTAAGGGCGTAAATTTGTGATTTCATTCATCACTACTTATCACAGTTTCGGAGGCCATGAAATGCCAAGATAGCACAAAACTCCCCCAAATGACCCCATTTTGGAAAGAAGACACCCCAAGCTATTTGCTGAGAGGCATGTTGAGTCCATGGAATATTTTATATTTTGCCACAAGTTTCGGGAAAATTACAATTTATTTTTTTTTAACACAAAGTTGTCACTCAATGATGTATTGCTTGAACATGCCATGGATATATGGGGAATTACACCCCAAAATACATTCTTCTGCTTCTTCTGAGTACAGGGATACCGCATGTGTGAGACTTTTTGGCAGTCTAGCCACATACTTGACCTCAAAACCAATCCCCACCTTCAGGATTTCTAAGGGCATAAATTGCTGATTTCACTCCTCAATACTTATCACAGTTTCGGAGGCCATGAAATGCCAAGATTTGCTGAGAGGCATGTTGAGTCCATGGAATATTTTATATTTTGCCACAAGTTTCGGGAAAATTACATTTTTTTTTTTACACAAAGTTGCATTGCTCGAACATGCCATCGGTATATGGGGAATTACAGCCCAAAATACATTCTGCTGTTTCTCCTGAGTACGGGGGTACCACACGTGTGAGCCCCCGAAAACCAATCACCACCTTCAGGATTTCTAAGATTGTAAATTATTATTTCACTCCTCACTGCATATCACAGTTTCAGATGCCATGAAAGGTCAAGATAGCACAAAACCCCCTCAAATTACCCCATTTTGGAAAGTAGACACCTCAAGGTATTTGCTGAGAGGCATGTTGAGTATTTTGCTGAGTAAATATCCCCTATGATGGCAATATGTAGTGACAGGTTCTCTTTTTTGAAAAAAATGGGGTCTATTAGACTCTAGATCTCTCCTCAGCCCTTAAAGCAGCTGACCACACCAAGATTGGTGTGATAAGATGCTTTCTCAATTTCCCAATGGTGCTGTTTATAAACCGAACGAAACCAAAGTCATGAAATGCTCATAGCTTCCGGTTTCTTAGGCCATAGAGATGATTGGATCTATTCTAGTCTTTGATCAGCTCTATGGTCAGCTGATGGAACCACTGGCTGCATTCTCTTGTTGCTCAGTGGGACTGGAGAGCCAGAGAAAACCATGGAAGATGGCGGGAGTGGTGTCATTCCCTTCCACTGTTTCTAAAAGCAGTTTACTGGCTAATTAGCCGTTAGGATTGCTTTTACATGAAAGCCAACCGCCGGCTGAAAATAACGATACCAAGATGATATCTAAACCTGCAGGCATCATTCTGATATAACCACTCAAAGTCCACCAACATACCAGTATGTCACTGGTCCTTGTTGGGCATATATTGTAATGTTCTTTTTTTTTCATGCAGCCTGTGAGTTAAATGAAAAAAGAGAATCAATCAAGCGGTGGTATGCCCACCAATACTGCCCTGCATCCACCCACTTCTAATGATGGGCAAAGCACCGTTCTAAAAATATATGCCGAAGCATAGGGGCAATCCGCCCCTATGTCCACCCCTGCCCCTATGCTTTGGCATATATGCTCTTTTTTAACTGTGGCAGTGAAATCACCTTCTACAGTGCTAGAGTCGCTGATTTATGTATCGTGGGAGCAAACGCTGTTGCTGTCAATATATATAAATCAGTGCTGCAGCTGAATAGCGTACCTGCAAAGAAAATAATGGTTAACAAAAAACACAGTAAACAGTAAAGTATAACCTGAAAACCATACCTGCAAAGCAAACATGATAAAACACAGTAAGCAGCAAAGTATAAAAGAGAACAGAGAGAGAACAATAGAAAGAGAAGAACAAGAAAATTACAACTATTTTTGGCTTTTTAATTTTATTTATTTATTTATTTTTATATTTTTTATATGTTTTTTTACACTTTTATTTGTAACTGTAACTGTTCCAGGTTGGGGTCTCTAAAAATGCGATGGCATCTTTGGAGACCCTGTGTATGTGTGCTCTATCACTGTGCAGTCCTGTATCCTACTCTAATACTCCTCTAGAGTGTGGCAGCGACAGAAACATTCACTGATGCAGAGACCAGGTTGCTCAGGACAGGAGGGACAATAATAGCGACTGTCATGCCTGTATCTGCCTTTTCCTACAGACATGACATCTTCTTTGGGGTTCTCGATGGGTAGGGGTACCAGGGAGGACTTCTGGGAAGTGCCTCTTATGTAGCTGTCTCACTGCATTTGTATTGGGAAGTTGGAGCACAGCATCCTCTGGAAACAGAAGGGCTGTGCCCCAATCTCTTCCTAGAATTTAAGGAAGGATCCAGTTCATCCTGACACTTTGTATAGCACATAAGCGTTCAGTAGAGCCAATTGAAAGAGGTATACAGACACTTTTTTGTACCAGCGTCTGGCCGTACGGCACCATCAACTGGTCGTTGAAGTCCACCCCTCCCATATTAAGGTTGTATTCGTGGATACAGAGGGGCTTCTCAACAACACCAGTAGCCTTTGGCATTTGGACTGTCGTGTCTGTGTGAATACATTCTGGTTGTCCCTCCACTTCACTGCAAGCAAATTATTGCTTCTCAAGCAGGCTCTCTCCCCCGTCTAAGTTGGGATTCTACAAGCCACTGGGGGAAGCTCCAGCTATTAGATCACACAGTGCCAAATGCGCCAATTCCAGAATCAAAAAGGTGACTAAAAAGTGGCACGCTCGTGTAATAATTGTCCACGTACAAGTGGTACCCCTTTCCGAATAAGGATGACACCAAGTTCCAAAAAATCTTGCCAGCACTCCCTATGTAGTCTGGGCAGTTGGGGAGCTCCACGTGACTGTCTTTTCCCTCATAAACAATAAAACTATATGTATAGCCTGTGGCGCTGTCACAGAGCTTATACATCTTGACCCCATATCTGGCACGCTTGCCGGGGAAATACTGTTTGAAAGCAAGACGGCCAGAAAATGTATTCAGGGACTTGTCAACCCAGACAACTTTATTGGGAATAAACAAGGCTGCAAACTGTTGGTTGAAGTGGTTTACGGCGGGCCAAATTTTGTGTAGCCGATCATATTCAGGGTCACCCTGAGGACAACAGTGTTCATTGTCATTAAAATGCATGAAGTGCAAGATCTGCTCGTATCACTTCCTGGTCATGGAAGCAGAGAACACGGGCATATGATGAATTTGGTCAGTGGACCAATAAGACCTCAACTCACTTTTTTTACATATGCCCATGAGGAGGGATAGGCCCAGAAAGGTCTTAAATTCTGGAACCTTAATAGGTTCCCAGTCTCTGGCAAGTGTCAAATGGGGATTAGCGGCGATGACTTGACCAGCATACAAATTGCTTTGGTCCACAATAGATCTATAGAGATGTGAAAAACAGTGAATAAAAATCAAGTGATGTAAAATCAACTATTACATAGTTACATAGTAAACAAGGTTAAAAAAAAGACACAAGCCCATCAAGTCCAACCTATGTGTGTGTTTTTAATGTCAGTATTAACTTGTATACCCCTCAATGTTGTGGTCCCTTAGGTGTGCATCTAATAGTTTTTTGAAATTATCTAGACTACCAGCAGAGACTAATGCTTGTGGGAGAGAATTCCACATCCTCACTGCTCTTACCGTAAATAACCCTCTATGCTTTTTAAGGTTAAACCTCCTTTGTTTTATTTTTAGTGAATGGCCGCGTGTCTTTGTGTGCTCCCTTGCACGGAATAGTTTTGTACCTACTGTGGGGTCACCAGTACAGTATTTGTACATTGAAATCATATCCCCTCTCAAGTGTCTCTTCTGCAGAGAGAATAAGTTCAGTCTTGTAATCTTTCCTCATATCTAAGGTCCTCCAATCCCTTAATAAGCTTTGTGGCCCTTCTCTGTACCCTTTCCAATACCAGGACATCCTTCCTGAGGACTGGTGCCCAGAACTGGACGGCATATTCCAGGTGCAGCCTCACCAGACTTGTATAGTGGGAGAATTATTGATTTATTCCTGGAGTTGATCCCTTTCCTGATGCATGCTAACACTTTGTTAGCTTTGCTTGCAGCAGCTTGGCATTGCATGCCACTGCTGAGCCTGTTCTCCACTAGGACCCCTAGGTCTTTTTCCATCCTAGATTCCCCCAGAGGCTTTCCCCCTAGTGAGTAGTTTGCTTTCTTGTTCTTGGTACCCAAATGCATTATCTTACATTTTTCTACGTTAAATCTCATTTGCCACTTGTCTGCCCACCCCATTAATTTATTCAGATCTTCTTGCAAGGTTCCCACATCCTGTGGAGAGTTTATTGCTCTGCTTAGTTTGGTATCATCCGCAGATATTGAGATTGAGCTGTTCACCCTGTCCTGTAAGTCGTTTATGAATAAATTGAATAGGATTGGTATCAGGACAGAACCTTGGGGAACACCACTTTCTACACAAGACCATTCTGAGTACTTCCCATTTATCACCACCCTCTGCACTCGCCCTTGTAGCCCATTTTCCATCCAGGTGCTCACCCTTTGATCCATGTTAAGGGACCTTAGTTTGTACAGTAAATGTTTATGGGGAAACAAATGCTTTCTCAAAATCCAGATACACCATGTCTACAGGCCTTCCCTTATCTAGATGGCAGCTCACCTCCTCATAGAAGGTTAATAGATTGGTTTGGTAAGAACGATCCTTCATGAACCCATGTTGATTACCACTAATGATACCGTTCTCATTACAATAATCTTGTATGTAATCCCTTATTATTCCCTCCAAGAGCTTGCCAATTATTGATGTTAAGCTAACTGGTCTATAGTTCCCTGGGATATATCTTGGTCCTTCTTTATATATTGGTACTACATTGGCTTTCTTCCAATCAGCTGGCATCATACCAGTCATAAAACTGCTCTTAAAGATTAGGTACAAGAGTCTGGCAATAACTTGGCTAAGTTCCTTAAGGACCCTCGGGTGTAAGCCATCTGGTGCCGGTGACTTATTAATGTTCAGTTTTTCAAGCCTATTCCTGATTTTATCCACAGTTAGCCATGAGGGTACTTCCTGTGATATGCCGTGAGGATCAGCATTGTAGTTCTGAATAATTGAGCCCCCTGTTTCCTTTGTGAATACTGAGGAGACAAATGAGTTTAACACCTTTGCCATTTCTCCATCCTTTGCAACCAGATTACCTTCATCATTCTTTATGGGGCCAATATGATCTGACCCCCCCCCCCTTACTGTTTATATACTTAAAGAATTTCTTGGGATTCTTTTTACTCTCCTCCGCTATGTGTTTTTCATGTTCTATCTTAGCTGCTCTGATTGCACCATTGCATTCCTTATTGCGTGTTTTATAAATATGAAAATCTGACAGGCACCCCTCAGCCTTGTATATTTTGAAGGCCTTCTCCTTTGCTTTCATGTGTGCCTTTACATCAGAGTTAAGACATCCTGGTCTTTTTTTTTTTTTTATTACCAATTCAGTAGCTTGCCATGAGTTTTTCTTTTCAGTTTGCTTATCATTAGAGTTGAGCGAACCTCTGGAAGTTCGGGTTCTGCTGGTCCGTCCGAACTTCGGGACAAAATCCGGGTCCGGGTCCGGACGGAACCCGAACGATCGCACGGACAACGAAC
>BLSH010311219.1:15951-40526 GCA_018402905.1 Glandirana rugosa
GGTGGTCCGGCCCGAAATCCGAGTCACCGTTGTTGGTGAGTAGCCAGACAACAAGTTACGGGCAGGTGTCGAGGACGCGTCACACCCCAAATAGGGGGTTTGTATAGTCAAAATTTTGTCGGACGACAGCAAAGGGGGCCTACACGACTTCAACCACCACTTCCACAATGCGACTCGCCTACTCCTCCACCATCTCCTCCTCCTTCGCGTCATCCTCCTCCTCCGTTGTCCTCCGTTCCTCTTTACGGGACGTTAGGAGCCACCGCCTTCCTGTACACGGTTTACCTATCGACGGAGTCCGGGTGGGCGGTGATGTAAACGGGTCACACGTCAATCGCTCTATATCACAGGGACGGGCACGAATGACCAGTACACCAGTACACCTGGAACGGTTCCCAGCCACCACTACTTTTCCAGACGAGCCATCCCTTCCCTGCACAAACAAGTCAGGGACAAGATCAAGTGTGCACTGCGCAACGCCATCTGTGGCAAGGTCCACATGACCACATGACCAGTAAGCACGGGCAGGGACACTATATCTCGCTAACTGCACACTGGGCAAATGTAGTGGCGGGTGGGCCTGAGGCAGCTATCCATTTGGCACATGTCCTTCCGCCACCGAGGATTGCAGGGCATTTCTCCTTGCCTCCTGTTGCCTCCTCCTCCTACTGCGCTTCCTCCTCCTCTACCACCTCCTCATCCGCTCAGCGTAACACCTTCACCACCAACTTCAGCACATCCGGGGGAAACGACAGCAGGCTGTTTTAAAACTGATATGTTTGGGGGATAAACCCCACACTGCGCAGGAGCTGTGGACGGGCATTGAACAACAGACCGATGAGTGGTTGTTGCCACTGAGCCTAAAGCCCGGCCTGGTGGTGTGCGACAATGGACGAAATCGTAGCGGCTCTAGGCCTAGCCGGTTTGATGCACATCCCTTGCCTGGCGCATGTGCTGAATTTGGTGGTAAAGAAATTTCCAAAAGACTACCCGGATATGTCAGAACTGCTGCATAAAGTGCGGGCTGTCTGCGCGCACTTTCGGCATTCTCACCCTGCTGCTGCTTGCCTGTCTGCGCTGCAGCGGAAATTCCCGCTCACCACCTCCTATGCGACGTGCCCACAAGGTGGAACTCGACCTTGCACATGCTGGAGAGACTGTGCGAGCAGCAGCAGGCAATAGTGGAGTTTCCGCTGCAGCACGCACGGGTCAGTCGCTCTGCGGAACAGCACCACTTCACCACCAACGAGTGGGCCTCCATTCGAGACCTGTGTACCGTATTGTGGTGTTTCAAGTACTCCACCAACATGGCCAGTGCTGATGACGCTGTTCTCAGCGTTACTATCCCACTTCTATGTCTCCTTGAAAAAAACACTTCGGGCCATGATGGAAGAGGATGTGGCACAGGAGGATGAGGAGGAGGAAGAGGGGTAATTTCCACGGCTATCAGGCCAGACATTCACAAGTGGCTCGGAGGGTGGGTTCCTGCACCAGCATAGGCCAGGTAAAAAATATTCAAGCCAGGGCACAGTTCTGGAGGATGAGGATGAGGAGGAAGATCATGAGGAGGCGGAGGAACCGCAGCAGGGTGGCACCAACGCAGCTCGTGGGCATCACTGGAGCGTGGCTGGAGGGATATGGAGGACACAGATGATACACCTCCCACAGAGGACAGCTTGTCTTTGCCTGTGGGCAGCCTGGCACACATGGCCAACTACATGCTGCAGTGCCTGCGCAATGACAGCCGAGTTGCCCACATTGTAACTAGTTCTGATTACTAGGTGGCCACCCTGCTGGATCCCCGTTACAAGGACAACGTGCCGTCCTTAATTCCCTCACTGGAGCATGAGAGGAAGATGCGCGACTACAAGCGCACACTAGTAGACGCGCTGCTGAGGGCATTCCCAAATGACACCGGGGGCTCAGTGGAAGCACAAGGCAAAGGCAGAGGAGGAAGAGGCCGCCAACGCAGCTGTGGCACCGCCAGCACCTCAGAAGGCAGGGTTAGCATGGCCGAAATGTGGCAAAGCTTTGTCAGCAGCCCGCCACAACAAACAGCAGCACCAGCTGATAGGCAAGGTCTTAGCAGGAGGCAGCATTTCAGCAACATGGTGGAACAGTATGTGTGCACACGCCTACACGTACTGACTGATGGGTCTGCCCCATTCAACTTCTGGGTCTCCAAATTGGGCACATGGCCTGAGCTTGCCCTTTATGCCTTGGAGGTGCTGGCCTGCCCTGCAGCCAGTGTATTGTCTGAACGTGTGTTTAGCACGGCAGGGGATGTTATCACAGACAAGTGCAGCCGCCTGTCCACAGCCAACGTGGACAAGCTAATGTTTATTAAAATGAACGACACAAGGGGGCGTGGCTTGCAGCCGATGGTGTAGGACGCACTGAGTGAGAGCCCCGCTGAAGATCTGGCTAATTATCCTGCAAAATCACCCTAACGCTCGCACTAACGACTACACCCCAGCTGGGTACACTCCTGAGAACCTGCTCCACTATCTGGTGCCGGTATACTGCAGCATACGATGTCAAAGAAGGGGAAAGAAGCTCAGGCAGTGGCGGACCAGGCGGGACAAGATGGCGCCAGAGCACAGCGGTCTGCAAAGGAGGCGGCAAGGAAGCTGTTCGCTAAGCCGAACGCTAAAGACACCCCTATGAAAAATGCAACTGCAGCACAAGAACAGGAGAGAATGGAGGGAGCCGATGACCTGGAGCCCGACTGGCATACGGAGTCCGCCAGCAATCACACGTGGGGTGCAGTGAGTACACAGGCCTCGCTGCCTGTGGACTTACCTAATCCCCTAGCTGACCCAGGCCCGGAACCCACATTACGGGACATAATGGTGGCCATTACCTCTGGTAATGCTGCCCTCGCCACCCTCACAACTGAAGTTAAAGGGGTCGAAATAAACCTGGTCAGACATGATATGCAAAAGCTTTGTGACCGCACTGTGGCCCTGGAAGATAGAGTCAGTGGGGTGGAGGATGAAATGGCGCCGTTGCAGAGGGAGTTTAACCAGGTGCAGGCCATCACCCATGGCAACGCAGCACGCATCGAAGATATGGAGAATAGGCTGAGACGTAATAATGTGTGAGCTGTGGGTATCGCCTGGTAAATACATTTGGAGCGGACTCTTTCTCCCCAATGTTCGCAGTGGAAAGGGCCCATAGGGTCCCAGCCAGACCACCTAAACCTGGTGAACCCCCGCGACCGTTCTTGTTTAAACTACTTAATTTCAAGGATAGAGACGCTGTGCTGACCCTGGCGAGGACCAAAGGGGATTTATTAAAAATGGATAACACCAGAATCTCATTCTACCCAGATTTCTCTGTGCAGGAGAGCTAAGTTTACGGAGGGGAAAAGGAGGCTTAGAAAGTATGCTGTTACATATGTAATGTTGTATCCGGCTAAGCTGCGTATCGTTACCAATGATGAAACTTACTTCTTTGAAAATCCTAAGGCGGCTTCTGCCTGGTTGGACAAGAAGGAACACACTCTGCAAAAGCACCCTCCTGCCTGACCTGAACTTCACTATACTGAGCTGGTTAAAATGCTTTGGGGTGATTGAATTGTCCTGAAAGGCGGTGAACTGAGAATGTCCACTTTTTTTACTGTTTACACAGCTTTGTTACAACCACCAAAGGTTGTTAGTTCCTTCGGATTCCGAAAGTGTACTGAAGACTTTGGGGCCCCCCCTGGCCTATCAGTGCTATGTGGACGCCCTGCTACACTTATACGGTTCCTACTTTTGAAGAGGTGTTGGGTTATTTCAAATTACATTAGCATGGAACTGAATGTTACTCTCATCCGTTGTGAGATGCGTTGTGTGACTGACTATGCCTGCCTGTTTGACTATGTGCTTAGATATTTGTGCTCCTGCTACGACTACATAAGAACTGGATGGCTATGACATGGGTGCAGCCTGCCCTCATGACAACTGAATTGTCTTCACTGTGGGATTGGAAGTGGGGCGCGTACCGCACTTCTCAAATTACCAAAATGATGTGTATAACCCTTACTCCCCAATCTCAGGATGAATAAGTGTAATTTCATTTCATGGAACGTGAGGGGGTTGGGTGATGGAGTGAAACGGGTGGCTCTATTCTCCATGCTGAAAAAAGTAATGCAGCAGTGGTATGCCTACAGGAAACACATCTAACACCTGCTACGCTTACCTCTCTTAGACATAGTAGATATCAAGCCCAGTTTCACTCCACTCACACTACGTTCTCTAGAGGAGTTAGTACGCTGTTTTTTAATACTGTTTCCTTTAAATTGCTGCATGCAAAATATGATGATCAGGGGAGATATGTGTTTCTCTACTGTATACTGGCGGGTGTACCTTGTGTTGTTGCTAATATGTATGTCCCTCCGCCCTTCTCTCTGGATGGCTACTCGCAGTTGGCGCAGTTTTTGACCCTGACCTCGGATTTCCCTGTCTGGGTACTGGGAGATTTTAATACCGTCATGGACAAGGGGTTAGATAGATTTTCTAGATTAATGGGAGATGTCCCTAGGACGGAGGGACCCATGCTATTTGCTAAGCTGGTTCGGGAGCTGGACCTGAGAGATGTGTGGAGGGACAAAAATCCTGTGATGCGCTGCTTCTCATGTTATTCCTCCACGCATAATTGCTTGTCTCTCCTGGATATGTGCCTTGGGAACCCTGAGGCACAGGCCAGGACTGTAACTGCGGAATACTATCCGCGTAGCACATCTGACCACTCACCTTTATTAATTGGGGTTCACCTTGCGCAGGCTGTTGGGACAAAACTGTGGAAGGTGTACCCCTTCTTGTTTACTCTGTTTCCAAAGGGGGACTTAATGCCTGCTGAGCTTGCTGAATTCTTAAGCATTAATGTCCAAGTCGATGGTGGTGTGGGATGCCCTTAAGGCCTACCTCCATGATCTCATTATTAGGCAAATTTCAGGTATTAAAACTCGCACAAAAGAGTGGGAGAGCCAGGTATCGCAGGCGGTGGAGGTAACCGAAGCCGAATACATTAGGGCCCCATCAGAAGCTACAGAGCGCAGATGGCAGGAGGCGCAGGTATTAAACAAGCAGATGGTCATTAACGCAGTTGAAAATAAAAGATTTTTTGTGCAGCAGTCCTTCTTTAATGAGGGAGAAAACACTGGACATTTACTAGCTAGGATCGCTAAAGCACAGCAGGAAAGGACTCATATTGATGCAATTCAGACACATGAGGGAACTAGAATGACGGACCAACATCAGATAGCCTCAGAGTTTACAAGCTTTTTTAAAGACGTTTATACTTCTAAGGTTCAACCCTCGCAAGAAGCTCTAACACAATTCTTAGATAAATGTACCCTCCCACAGGTGGCCCCTCAGGATGTCCTCATGCTTAATGCCCCCCTAAAATTGGAAGAACTTTCTGAGGCAGTTTCCCAGATGGCCAACAGTAAGGCTCCAGGTGCAGATGGCTTGCCCATTGAGACATATACACAATATGCGGGGGTCCTCCTCCCAGCGTTGCTGGAAACATTCAATGAAGCCCTGAAAATGGGGTGCTTGCCAGCGTCCATGGGAGAGGCGGTGGTGGTGGTACTGCCCAAACCAGGCAAGGACCCATTACAGCCGGATTCCTATAGACCAATCTCTTTGCTTAATTCTGACATTAAAATCCTGGCTAGGGTTTTGGCTACGAGACTGGCACGGGTTGTGACGGGGCTGGTACATGCTGACCAGTCCGGCTTCATCCCCAACAGATCCATTGCCTTGAATATTAGGAGGCTATTTTTAAATATTCAGCTTTTGGTGGAAAATCCAGGTAATAGGGCGATCCTTTCACTCAATGCTGCCAAGGCTTTTGACAGTGTGGAGTGGAACTATCTTTGGGCGACCCTGAGAAAATATGGACTGGGGGATGTGTTCTTGGCCTGGATAAAACTCTTATACGCTGCACCAACTGCGAGAGTTAAAATTAATGATTCCTTGTCGGAGCCCTTCTCACTATTCAGGGGCACTAGGCAGGGGTGCCCCTTGTCGCCCCTGCTCTTTGCCCTAGCGTTGGAGCCATTGGCAGAGAGGATCAGGAAGTCTGCGGATGTGGTAGGCTTCAGGAGGAAGAGTGGAGATGATAAGATCTCTCTCTATGCTGATGACACCCTTTTGTATTTGGGAGATACTGCGGGTTCCCTGACGGCAGTCATGCAGCTCATAGAGCAGTTTGGACAGTATTCGGGCTTTGCTATTAATTGGCAAGTCCGTACTTTTACCCCTAGACATTTTGTCTACGCCACTGCCTGAATGTTCCGGTCGGATACAGGTGGTGTCATTTTTCAAATATTTGGGTGTTGTGGTGACACAAAACCCCTCGGATTACCTAGCCCTCAATTTAAAACCATTATTGCAAAAATTTCAGTATAAAAGTGAGGCCTGGTGCAAGCTACCTCTGACTGTAATGGGCCGGACAAATCTGATCAAAATGATCTGGGCGCCCCAATTATTATATATATTAGATAATTCCCCGATATGGGTTCCCACTCACCAGCGCATTGATTCCCAGTTTATAGCACTCATATGGCAGAAAAAAGTTGCACGTATAAAGTTGAATACCCTGCAATACCCCAGGGATAGGGGGGGATTGGCTGTGCCCCACACACAAACCTATTTCCTTGCTGCCCAGCTGCAACATTTTGCGGGTTGGGACACGGAAGAAGTACAGGACCCCTCGAAAAAATTACTTATTGATCCGACATCCAAATATTCAACCATCTCTCACATGGAGTGTGGTTTCCCTGATGCCCCAGCACGGTGCCCCACGATTTACTTACTTAAAAAGTTGTGGGATACGGTCAAAAGGAGGGTGGGACTCATGGGCTTCCTTACTAGCACACCTATTTGGCGGAATAGATCTTATGAGGAAATTTATAAACTTGACCACTTCCGACAATGGGAGGCTGCTGGCATCCAATATATGTATTAATTATTTGATGGACCAAGACTTAAAACTTACACTCACTTGTAGGCAGAGTTCCCACTGATAAGGAATCTACATTATCAGTACATACGCTTAGCGCATGCCGTCAATGATCAGAAGCAGCACTCACACTTGAGTCTATCGGAATCCCCATTTTTGGAGTCCATTTATAGAGAACTTGAGAAGAAGGGTATTATCTCTAACACTTACTTGCAGCTGCTAGCATACTTACAGGCCCCAGATACACTGCCCTGCAGGGACAAATGGGAAAGAGACATATGCACAATAGATGACAATAGTTGAGTACAGGTGTTAGAGTCTGGCCCTCTGGTTTCGGTGTCTGCTGCACAGAGACTTTCACATTTATTTATACTACACAGAATATATAGGACCCCTGCCCAACTCCATACATGGGGTAAAAGGGACACGCCACTCTGCCCACGGTGTCAATCTCAATGAGGTGATTTCATCCATATGCTGTGGCGCTGCCCCAAGTTGGAGCGCTACTGGACAAATGTTATTAAAAAAATGAATAGGGTATATCAAACCCAGTTAAAACTAGACCCAGAGGTGTGTTTGCTGGGTAGTCTAGAGGAGGAGGGATATACGCCACAGATGTATATTGCACTACTCAGACTGCTTTACCTGGCTAGGAAGCTCATTGCAAGGTTCTGGATGTCCTCTCGCGTACCGACTTGTACACAGTGGATTGAGACAGTTAATAATATCCTAATTAGGGAAAAAAATACTTACCTTCATAGAAAGTCACCTAGTAAGTTTGAAAAGATTTGGCAGTGTTGGTTGGAGACTCCCGGGATCGCCCCATCAAGACTAGTTATGCACAGGCTATTAATGGGCTAGGCTCCCTTTAACCCGCCCACTAAGTCCACTGGTTCTTCATCAATCTTATCCCAGAGCATAACCTTACTATTAGAAATATACATAATAGAATCCTAAGTGGTCAGACAGACTGAGACAGGCTCGTGTTGATTAATGCAATGCATGTTGTTATTTTTTCTGTTCTTTTTTGTTAGAAGGCACTACGAATGATAATATGGCTAACAGAGAAACCTAAAACAGATGTGTTTAAATTTTGTACGGGTAAAAGGTATTGTATTCTCTGTAAATGGTACACATTTGTCTAACTGTTCCTTATGTACTTTTGTGCCTTAATAAAACCTTTTTCTTGACTAAAAAAAAAAAAAAATGAACCAGGCATGGATCCCACAAGACTTGTCTGTACCTTGTGCAGAATAGACATTTAGACCGGCCTCACACAGCCATAGGTATACTTGTTTTTTGAATATGCCTCAATATTTTGGGGGCTACCCCAATTAGAAAAAAAAACAAACAAACAACAAAAAGTGTTGGCTACCTCCTCCACCACCGCCACTTCCACCTACACTGCCACGGTCATGGCCTAGTCAACCTCTAGGCTCCTACTCCACATCCACCCCCCCTTCCCATTTTTATTTTTTTATTTGATTTTAAGTTATTTTTCTTATCCCCATTTTTTTTGTAGGGCACTTGTCCTACTGTTATACTAAGAGAAACCGCGCTTAGGATTTTTTGGGGCCGGTGTCTGGGTATGCTGCCTCCAGTGGTGCTTCCCTGAAAGGGAGTATGGTGAATGTAGGTTTAGGTCTGGACTGGCGCTTCCCTGAAAAGACTGTTACTAGGGCGATAATCCCCTTTTATTCTTAAATAAATCTCATATGAAGTGCTGAATATGAGTGCTATGTGCGAAGTACACAAATATTAAAATCCAAAAAAAAAGTGTATCCGTTTTTAATTTAGAAAGTGCTCAAGTGCTAGTGTATCTATGAGTAGTAATAAATAATATATAATAATATGGTATACCCAAAATATGATGGTATTTAAGGTGCTAGAGTGATGAATAATAAATATATGTATATACTTGTGTTATTCAGTGTTTGCTCATAAACAAAATGGCATATAACTCAAGACCTGCTACATGCATAGCCATATACAGTGCTTCTGATGTTCCCAACAGTTCTAGTGCAATATACTTTAGTGCTGTGCACTATAAAACATCCACATGTAAAGAAGATAACAATGCTACAATACAAGCTGGTAAGATTCTTAAATACTGGTGTAATCAATTATAACTAGTGTCCATATAGTGGACCATTTCTTGGTGTGGCACGCGTGCTCCCCAATTACCACCCTGCTTACCGGACAGCGCCACCACACAGGGGTAAAGCACAGAGGCGCCTGTCTCAGGCAGGTGGATCTGGGATGGATGGATTATGGTATTTTCTTGTCTTCCCAGACCGGTATTCCAGGTTTCAGGGTAGATGATTCCTCACAAGGGTGAGCCGCAGGGACGCCTGTCTCTGGCAGTTGGGTGTTATGGATGGATGCTGGTCCCTCCTGTCTCTCCAGGTGCACTGTCCCAGCCTCTGGGTGGATGGTTATGTTCCTCCGTTTATATATGATATGTCCAATTTAGGGAAAGAAAGGGAATAGCTCCATAGTGTATTTCAATAAGATTGTGTATTTATTGTAGATAAAAGAGTAAAAACATCCAAACGTTCATCAAAATTCAATGAATTAAAAGCAAAGAGCCAATCACTTTGTGTCCAGTGCACTTCCTAGCCTGTATGTTAAACTGAAGTCCTATTGATAAAGGCAGGTACACACTTCCTCCGTGTGTCCTTGCGTTCCAAGCGGCGGAACCGGAAGTGACTGGAAGTGACCGGAAGTGACAACGTGTGCGATCTGGTGTCACCATGTATGTATACTGGTGTATATGGTTATGCATGTAGCAGGTCTTGAGTTATATGCCATTTTGTTTATGAGCAAACACTGAATAACACAAGTATATACATATATTTATTATTCATCACTCTAGCACCTTAAATATCATCATATTTTGGGTATACCATATTGTTATATATTATTTATTACTACTCATAGATACACTAGCACTTGAGCACTTTCTAAGTTAATAACGGATACACGTTTTTTTTGGGATTTTAATATTTGTGTACTTTGCACATAGCACTCATATTCAGCACTTCATATGAGATTTATTTAAGAATAAAAGGGGATTATCGCCCTAGTAACAGTCTTTTCAGGGAAGCGCCAGTCCAGACCTAAACCTACACTTGTCCTACTGTTACCCCAATTTTACTTCCTTTTGCAGCCCTCTAGCACTTGCCAGGACTTTTTTACAGCCATTTTTGTGCCGAAAAGTTTGGGTCCCCATTGACTCCAATGGGGTTCGGGGTAAAGTTTGGGTCAAGTTCGGTACCGAACCCGAACTTTTTCGCAAAGTTTGGCCGGACCCGCCGAACCCGAACATCCAGGTGTTCGCTCAACTCTATCCATGGGTGAGGGTGTTCCCTGTGCAGACTCGGACATGGCTGCCTGCTACTGTCACGGTCCTGGTGGTGGAGTCTGTCTTATGCAGGGAACAACCGCTCTTACAGGGGACCCCTGGTAGTGTAAACAGGAAGTCCCGGAGTGCGGGATGGCATGAGGGCTGGATGGTCACTGGTGGTGATGTGAGGCTCCAGATGGTCCTGCAGGCAAAAGGATGGTTGTGCAGGCTGGGTCGGTAACTGGCGGGCGGTGCGCTACAAGGGATCAGGCAGAGAGAGGTCAAAGTCCAAGCAGAGGTTCGTTAACAGACTGGCAGCAGAAGTACAGAGGGGTCAGACAATTGGATGGTCGTGGATAGCCGGGATCGGTGCAGGCAGACAATCAGCGGGTCAGAGCAAGCCGGGTCAGGTCAAGGAAACAGGAACACACACAGGAACAGGAAACAGGAACAGAGCTGATGCCCACAGGTACTCAGACGCTGTAGAACGGACAGCACTTGCTGACAGGTGCAGGCAGCCTAAATAGCGCTGTTTGGTGCAGTTTCCGGGGTGCGCGAACACGCCCAGGACGGCAAAATGTCCAGAAAGGTAGCCAGACTTTTCCTAATACGGCCTGGAGGGACTTAAGCACAGAGTAGTCTGACTATGAGTTCCATTGCCACATAAAAGATCCTACTGGTGGGAGGCTTTGTTTCAGGCTGGTTGGACAAACATTGGAAGATCTCCTGATGATTGCAGACCTTGGCTTCGGGTCTCTGACACAAAAACTGCATCATCCTCAGGGGCCCTGAAACTGGACTTTGCTGCAAAATTCATCTGGAGGTATCTCTATTAATAAATATATAAACCTGTTTATATGTGCACAATTTCACCAGGACTCCTATGGGGTCTGTGTGTTCTGTTATTAATCTCTTCTTATATAAAATGTGTATTATTCCTATACTATTGTGCATCTGTATGCTTATGGTTAATATTATATGGGCACACTATGTGATTACTGTGTCCACTGGACACAGCAGATCACAGAGCAGGGTTCAGGGCCAGTGTCAGATTTATAAGGGGACAAAAGGGGCAACTGCTCTGGACCCCCAACAGAAGGGCCCCCCTATACAAAAATAATATAAAACAATAAAAAAGTATACAAGATAATTAAACATAAATAATAATAAAAGAATAAGTATGTATAATAATAAAAAAAAATACTTTATTTTATTAACTACCTCCCACCCGCGCCATAGCCGAATGACGGCTACAGCGCGGCTCTAAAATGCCGGGAGGACGTCAATAGACGTCCTCCCATTTGGCTCGTGCAGGGCGCGAGCGGCGTGCGCACGTGCCGCCGCACACTGCGGGAGCGTGCCCGCAAGTCGGGCGGACCCGATGTCCGCCGGAGAGCCGCGATCCACTTACAGAGAGGAGGAACGGGGAACCGCCGAAGTAAACACGGCGGTTCCCCGTTCTGTGAATGGGACATGACAGATCTCCTGATCCCTGTCACTGGGATCAGTTAGATCTGTTATGTCCAGACCAGCCCCGCCCCCCCCTCAGTTAGAACACACCCAGGGAACATTGTTAACCCCTTCACTGCCCCCTGCTGGTTAACCCTAATGACAATGACATTTATACAGTAATCAGTGGACATTTAAATTTCTGATCGCTGTATAAATGTCATTGGTCCCAAAAAAGTGTCAAAAACGTCCGACATGTCCGCCCCGATATCGCAGTACCGATAAAAATCGCAGATTGCCGCCATTACCAGTAAAAAAAAAACGCCATAAATCAATGTCCATAGTTTGTAGGCGCTATAACTTTTGCGCAACCCAATCAATAAACGCCGATTGCGATTTTTTTTACCAAAAATATGTAGAAGAATAAATATCAGCCAAAACTGATGAATAAATTTGTTTTTTTATTTTTGGATATTTATTATAGCAAAAAGTAAAAAATATTGTTTTTTTCAAAATTGTCGCTCTTTTTTTGTTTATAGCGGTGATCAGAAATGACGCAAAGGCGATCAAATACCACCAAAAGAAAGCTCTATTTGTGGGAAAAAAAGGACGCAAATTTTATTTGGGTACAACGTCGCATGACCGCACAATTTTCATTCAAAGAGCGACAGCGCTGAAAACTGAAAATTGGTTCGGGCAGGAGGGGGGTTTAAGTGCCCAGTAAGGAAGTGGTTAAATGTATCTTGGGAAGTCATTTTTCGCCGGCTATCATCTGTAAAAGTTTTTATTCTAGAATAGTATATTGTATCATTATTAAAAACACACACACCGAGTACTATGACTGTGTGTGTGTGCACACATGACCCCAGAATGACCACATGACCTAAGAATGTGAAGCAACTCTGTGTATGAGTGATCCCTCAAACCTGAAGTGCCCCTGGCCCCCCAAGGTCTAAATTTGGCCTATATGGGGCTAATTTCCCTTGTGATTGCTATGACCAATCACAGTAATGACAAATGTAAATTGGTCTGTTTCCGCTCACACTAATTGGATGTGAAAGGAACAGAGTTTTTCCAAAAAGTAATTGCAGCTGCTTTTTTTTTTTTACAGAACCAGCCACCGTGTCCCTGATTGATAGCTACACCAGTACTGTGTCCCCATAACACTGCAGCCGGCCAGAGTATCCCTTATTGCTAGCCCCACCAGTACAGTGTCACAAGACCAGTGCAGCCAGCAACAGTGTTCCTGAACACCACTACACCAGTCCCAAGTGTCCCCGGATTAATGTAAGTCAGTAATAGTGATCGCTGCCACACCAGGGCTAGAGTTACTAACCAGTGTAAGCCAATAACAGTGTTACTGATTGCAGGAACACGAGTTCCAGTGACACTAGAATGGTTTTCCTAATTGCCACCACACCAGTCCCAATGTCACTAGACCAGTGCAGTCAGAAACAGTGTTCCTGATCGTTACCATGCCAGTTTCTCCAGACCAGTCCTCCAGCAACAGTGTCCCTTATTGCTGCCACATTAGTATTGTGTCACCAGAGTCAGTGCTGCAAGCAACAGTGTTCTTGATCGCTAACTACAGCAGGGTTAGTGCAGGGAGCAGCAGTGTTCCTGATTGCCACCACACCAGTTCAGTGTCACCTCTGCCTATGGCCTAAACTGACCCTGACCTGTTAATTGACCCTGTTTCTGACTGTCGCCTAGACCAATCTTTTACTTGTTTGCCGACCATGTCTCTGCTTGCTGCCTGTACTGACCTTCGCCTGTTTTCCAGCCATGTTTCTTGCTATGGCCTTGACTATACCTTTGCCTTTTTGCTGACCACATCTCTGCCTGCCACCTAAACTGAACCATCTGCATGTCCCACTGACTACATTCTGGTGTGATGCCAGATCTATCCATCCTCTGCTGACCACTGCACTCCTGGAACTACAGATACTTTTTGTGCAGCCTCCTTTACTTCCTAACCAGTGAACATAGCATTGTGTATAGTTCCAGGGAGCTGCAATGCACCAATAGACTAGGCTTGCTTGTCTTATAAGAACAGGAACTGCTATAGGTGAAGCTACACTAAGTTATATTGCCTGATCACTTGTACAGGGACAAGCATTACATTATACTGTTTTTGTTACAATATTGGTTAAATTTTGTGATGCACAGGATGCAATGTCAAGTGCATAATCACTATAAACATTGAAAAAGTCTCACACATGAGGTATCCCCATACTTGGTAGAAATAGATAACTAAATAAAAACAAAATTACCAATATAGCTCTAGAGTCCAGTGAGTCCTAAAAAGAGCAAAAATAGGAACACAATAAAAAATCCACAAAAAGAATTAATCCTGTGCAATAAAAAATGTTTTTTAGGAGTCTGAAGTGTTTACCAAGGAGAGGGTTAATTCGGTGTGGTAGAGCGGAGAAATGTCAACTACAAAGATAAAATAAAAAGACAGAGTGCACTGGCTCCTAGTACAATACAGTTTATTGTTTAGAGATGTATAGTATCAAAGTAACACTAAACACTCACATTTAGCACAGATAAGAGGCGCCCCTGTGCAAAGCTGTGGTAGTTCTCTCAAGTGCAGTGCTCCAGGCTGGATCCAGGGCAGACTGACAGTCAACGTTCTTAGTGTGTTACCATGCAGCAGCCGACAAGCTGCTCACAATAAGGATCCTATCATGACAGGGAGACTCAGCAGTGCATAACCATGTGGTCATGGGTTAGAGAAAGCTGATGCCCAACACTTGGGTTGCCATGACAATGCGTTTCAGAGGGCATGGCCTCCTTCTTCAGGTCTCTAAGTATGCCCATGCTGTGTATTGGAAATATCTTATTGACTGGCAGCCTTGTGTAAAAAAATGCATTTTCCTTTTCTTTCTCCGTTTTCCAAAAACGTGGCAAAAATGTGATCTTCAAAATAACTTGCCATGCCTCTAATATATATGTTGAAGGGTCTACTTTGCAGAATGTGGTAATTTTTTGGGTGTTCCCCTGTCCTGGAGCTTCAGGACCTCAAAAAATCTTATCAGTAGTCAGGAAATCCAATGCACAATTTTTGCCCTTTGAAAGTCTGAAGGTGCTTTGTGGATTTTGGGCCTCTTTATGTATTTAGGCAGTGAAAATATCTCACAGGTGTGGTATCCTCATATTTAGGAGAAAAATGAGTTTTGGGGTTTAAATGTAAGTATGCCTATATTGTGTGTAAGAAATGACTAATTAACCACTCTGCCCTCTGAGCCCAAGGTCCCACTGCCGGATAAGTTTTTTGGGGACCGACGTAAGTTCCGGGTCTTCCAGAGTGCATGTGAACTGTACCTGGGGCTTCAGCAATGCACCTTCTCTCTGGAAACCACCAAGGTGGGATTTATCATCTCCCTACTGCAGGGTGAACCCCAGGCATGGGCCCTTAGATTGTGGGAGCAGAACGCTCCTGAAGTCGCCACAGCGGTAACATTTTTTCAAGCCATGGCGCAACTGTATGAGGATCCCCACCAGGCTGCCAAAGCGGAGGCCACCCTGCATACACTTCAGCAGGGTCGCTGTCCCGTGGAGGACTATGCCGCTGAGTTCCGGCGCTGGAGCGCAGATACAGCCTGGGGCAGTGCCGCTCTCCTTTTTCAGTTCCGTATGGGGCTATCGGAACCCTTAAAAGATGAGCTGGCACAAGTGGGGATACCCAAGACCTTGGAGGAATTAATTAACCTGGCCATCTCCATTGACGGGCGCCTCAGGGAGCGCTGCGTCAAAAGCTCTTCTGGGCAGTCACGAGGAAGAGGTATTATAACATCAAAACGCGTTAGCCTTGATGGTGTGAGTACCAGCCTTACATGACGTGTGGATAAACAGGCAGGACTTCACAATTGTGTGAAATGCTCAGTTTTAAAGCTCGTTTGTGAGTATATTTCTTTTTAATCTTTTAATAAAGGTTTTATCAAAGGTAATGCGCTAGGCCAGTGCGCCATTGTCCCTTGGTCATAAAGAACTCCTGCGGCTGGACGCCATCGCCTCTTCCCTCTGTCCCATTATTTTGGGCTTACCATTGTTCCAGGCACACAATCCCAGCATTGATTGGGCCACAGGGACAGTCCGCTTCCAGTCGCCTTACTGCGGGACATACTAAAACGTTTAATGTGAAAACTGCTTAATGTTGCTTAACGTACCATAAAGGGCCTAAACCTCCATCAATTGCCCTGAAACCTTGCACAACCTAAGTTCTCAACGTCCCAAACCTATCCTGGAAGTTTCGTAGGATTTGCCTTCCCAGAAGGCAAACTAGGGACATTAAGCTTGATTTTTGGGGCGCTTAATGTTGCTTAACGTACCAAAAAGACCTTAGATGTTTACCAATTTCCCCCAAACTTCACACAATACAAGACTTTGTCTACGCCAATATATTCTGAAAATTTCAGATCATTTGTGAAATCGCACCAAAAGTTATTCACGTTAAGCAATATTTTACAATCCTAAAACGTTTGATGTGAAAACTGCTTAATGTTGCTTAACGTACCATAAAGTGCCTAAACCTCAATCAATTGCCTTGAAACTTTGCACAACCTAAGTTCTCAACGTCCCAAACCTATTCTGGAAGTTTCGTAGGATTCGCCTTCCCAGAAGGCAAACTAGGGATATTAAGCTTGATTTTTGGGGTGCTTAATGTTGCTTAACGTACCAAAAAGACCTTAGATGTTAACCAATTTCCTCCAAACTTCACACAATACAAGACTCTGTCTATGCCACCATTTTTTGAAAATTTCAGATCATTTGGGAAATCGCACCAAAAGTTATTCACATTAAGCAATATTTTACAATCCTAAAACGCTTAATGTAAAAACTGCTTAATGTTGCTTAAGGTACCATAAAGTGTTAAACCCCAATCAATTGCCCTGAAAATTTGCACAACCTAAGTTCTCAATGTCCCAAACCTATCCTGGAAGTTTCATAGGATTTGCTTTCCCAGAAGGCAAACTAGGGACATTAAGCTTGATTTTTGGGGTGCTTAATGTTGCTTAACGTACCAAAAAGACCTTAGATGTTAACCAATTTCCCCCAAACTTCACACAATACAAAACTCTGTCTATGCCAACATATTCTGAAAATTTCAGATCATTTGGTAAATCGCACCAAAAGTTTAATGTAAAAACTGCTTAATGTTGCTTAACGTGTAATAAAGTGCCTAAACCTCAATCAATTGCCATGAAACTTTGCACAACCTAAGTTCTCAATGTCCCAAACCTATCCTAGAAGTTTCGTAGGATTTGCTTTCTCAGAAGGCAAACTAGGGACATTAAGCTTGATTTTTGGGGCGTTTAATGTTGCTTAACGTACCAAAAAGACCTTAGATGTCAACCAATTTCCTCCAAACTTCACACAATATAAGACTCTGTCTATGACAACATATTCTAAAAAATTTCAGATCATTTGGTAAATTGCACCAAAAGTTATTCACATTAAGCAATATTTTACAATCCCAAAACGTTTAATGTGAAAAGTGCTTAATGTGAAAAGTGCTTAACGTACCATAAAGTGCTTAAACCTCAATCAATTGTCCTGAAACTTTGCACAACCTAAGTTCTCAACTTCCCAAACCTATCCTGGAAGTTTTGTATGATTTGTTCTCCCACAGAGCAAACTAGGGACATTAAGCTTGATTTTTGGGGCACTTAAGTTGTTGTAAAGCTACCCCACCCCCCAAAAAAAAACAAAAAACGTGGAAAGCAAAGACATAATGAGCTAGTATGCAGCGCATACTAGCTCATTATGAAACACTTACCTTGGAACTAAGCTGTTGCAGCGGTCTCGGCACACCGATGGGACCGGCGACATCGTTCTTCTGGGTCTGTGGCTCCGTCCAATCACAGCACGGGCTCCAGCGCTGTGATTGGTGGAGCCGCGCTGACGTCACTACCGCGCATGCGCACGGGAGCCATCATTTACGGCACGAATACAGAAGAATCGGCACTCTGGGCTACCCCGGGTGGCAATTCTTCAGTGCGCATGTGCCGATGACGTCGGCACATGCAGATACAGGGGATATCTTCTAAACCATACAGGGTTAGGAGATATTTCCTGGACCTACAGGAAAGCCTTATTGTAGGCTTACCTGTAGTTTAAAGTGGTTGTCATGACTTGACAACCACTTTAATGTTGCTTAACGTACAAAAAAGAGCTTAGATGTTATGGAAATTTCTGGTTGTGACTCTAAAAATAAAAGTTAGTTTTGCAATTGCAGGAACAGATCCACAGGACTCAATCTCTGTGTTTAAAATGTCTGTTCTGACAAGATTTATTATTACATGATATTTTATACATAGATAAGAAAGGGGTGGTGTGAATTGTTATTAGAAACTAACAAATAGAAATATATTATTAAAAGCTAGCGCATAGAATAATTGCAAAAGTAAAACATAGAGAGGGGAGGGGGGAGTAGAGAGAGAGTGAGAGCTTCTAGGAGAAAGTGTATCTGTGTGATAAGTGAAGGCCACAGAACACATTGCAACAGCGTGAGCAAAATGGAGTCTCTTGTGCTTAAATGAACAATGAAAGTCCATGTCAATGTTAACCAATCTCCCTCAAACTTCATACAATACAAGACTGTCTTTGCCAACATCTGGAAATTTCAGATCATTTGGTAAATCGCATCAAAAGTTTTTCAGATTAAGCAATATTTTACAATCCTAAAATGTTTAAAGCGATAGTAAAGTTTCGTTTTTTTCTCCTTTAACATAACAAACATGTCATACTTACCTTCCTCTGTGCAGTGGTTTTGCACAGAGTGGCCCCAAACCTCCTCTTGTGGGATCCTCCACTGGCGCTCCTGGGTCCTCCTCCGCATCGAGTGACCCGTCAGGGAAGAGCTTCCCTTGGGTCACCCGTGTGGCGCGCTCCCATGTCCTGCTGTTGGCGTGTATTCACACAAACAGCAGGACTCGGTCCCGCCTCCTGGCCCCCGCGTCACTGGACTTGATTGACAACAGTGGGAGCCAATGGCTCCCCTGCTATCAATCCAGCCAATGAGCACCCGAGACACCGGCTGGAGTGGATTGCTCGTAGCCGCCACTGGAATGAACGGGCTTAGGTAAGTAAAAGGGGGACTCGGGGGGGGGGGGGGGGGTAATTCCTGAGAAAAGGTTTTTCACCTTAATGCACAGAATGCATAGAAACTAGGGACATTAAGCTTGTTTTTTGGGGCGCTTAATGTTGCTTAACATACAAAAAAGAGCTTAGATGTTAACCAATTTCCCCCAAACGGACCAAAGATTATCTCTCTATCTCCCCCTCTCTCCCTATCCCTCTTCTCTTTCCCCCTCTACCCCTCTCTGTAGCCCTCTCTTTCTCTCATTCTCTCTCTCTCCCTCCCTGTTTAAAGGAGAAGTATGGCCTGAGCTCATTTGGCCACACTTCTCCTTTGGGTCACAGGAGTGCAATCCGTTTTGCACTCCTGTGACCTCTTTTCAGCAGAGAGGGGACTGAAGTCCCCTCTCTGCTGACGTCACAGGAGTCGGGACGGGCACCACGTCATCACGACTCCAGGAGTCATGATCCGCCAGGTGCCTGGACTGACAGCCATCTCAGCCTCTCAGCTGCTGAGAGCCCGAGAAAGCCGACCCCCACCCCTCCACACCTCAGTGCTCCAGTGAGCGTGGAGGAGCAGAGAGGAGAGCTGCTGATTGACAGCCAGCAGCTCTCCGCTTGGGGATCAAACACCACCGATGGCTCGGTTCTCAGTGTTAGAGGCGCCGAGGGACCGATGCAGCATCGCAGCAATGCTGCATCCACCTAGGTAAGTATTAGGGTTGCACCGATACCACTTTTTTGCCACCGAGTACGAGTACCGATACTTTACCTTTGGTAGCCACCAATATCAATTACCAATACCTAGCGCGTAGGTAAGGGGGTGGTTTGGGAGGAGGTGGGGGGGTTGTTAGGGAGCTGAGTGAGGGCTGGGTTGAGGGGGGGGGAGTAGAAGTGTAAATGAGGGCAGGGTAGTTGAGGGTGGGGTTAAATAGGGATTGTGGGGTGGGCAAGTTGAGATGGAAAAGGCTGTGATCGCTGGGGAAGAGGATGGGGATGGGAGGGTCATTGGGAGACATGGGGGCTCTTCTGAGCACGCCGCGAGAGACACAGATCAGTGTAAGGGGTGTGGCTGCCCCTAGCTGACGCCACTTCCGGTATCTGTTTCCGGTATCGGATCATTTTCGCGAGTACTGATACTCGCAAAACGTTTAGTATCGGTACCGATACTGGTGTCGGTGCATCCCTAGTAAGTATAAATCTGCAAAAAAAAGAAACATACTTCTCTGTTAATGAATAATAAAAACATATAATAACACACAATCTGCAATGGTTTCATTGCTATCACTGCATATGAAAACTATAAATAAAAATGTATGTTTTATAAAACCTTCCTGCCTGGCTCTGCTTCCCTTTTAATTACTTCCATTTTTTGCGATTCGGCACTGCATTACTTTAACTGAAAATTGCGCAGTCATGCAGCATTGTACCCAAACACAATTGACGTCCTTTTTTTCCCACAAATAGAGCTTTCTTTTGGTGGTATTTGATCACCTCTGCCATTTTTTATTTTTTGCGCTATAAACAAACAAAGAGCAACAATTTTGAAAATTTTTTTATTTTTTTTTACTTTTTGCTATAATACATATCCCGAAAAAAATATATAAAAAAATGAATTTATACATCAGTTTAAGTCGATATGTATTCTACATATTTTTGTTAAAAAAAATCGCAATAGGCGTATATTGATTGATTTGTGCAAAAGTTACCACGTCTACAAACTACGGGATAGATTTAAGGACTTTTATTTATTTATTTATTTATTTTACTTTTAATGGCTGCGATCTGCGATTTTTAGTGGGGCTGTGATATTGCGGGGAACATATCGGACATTTTGACACTTTTTTGGGATCACTGACATATATTTGTGATTTAAAAGCTCTTCATATATGATTTGGGTTAAATGAAAGATCTTTGACCATAAGTGAAAGCTTTTAACACAACAAAAATGTATTAGTACATAGTAGAAAGGTCTAAAGACTATACAGCAAACTATCTATTTTGCCTTGCATAGGAAGAAACACATAGGCTAACCACTTCAGCCCCAGAAGGATTTCCAGCTTTTAGGACCGGAGCACTTTTTTCAATTTGGCACTGCGCTGCTTCAAATGGTAATTGTGTGGTCATGCAATGCAGTACCCAAACGAAATTTGCGTCCTTTTTTTCCCCACAAATAGAGCTTTCTTTTGGTGGTATTTGTTCACCACTGCACTTTTTCATTTTTGCGATATAAACAAAAAAGGAACGGAAATTTTGAAAAAAAATGATATTTTCAACTTTATATTATTACAAAAATACAATAAACTAAATTTTAGTCATAAATTTTTGCCAAAATGCATTCAGCCACATGTCTCAGGTAAAAAAAAAAAGCCAAATAGCATATATTTATTGCTTTGCGCAAAAGTTATAGCGTCTACAAACTAGGGTACATTTTCTGGAATTTCCGTAGCTTTTATTTTATGACTGCCTATCTCATTTCTTGAGGTGCTAAAATGGAGGGGCAGTACAAAACCCCCCCAAATGACCCCATTTTGGAAAGTAGACACCCCAAGGAATTTGCTGAGAGGCATGTTGAGGACAGTGAATATTTTATTTTTTTGTCATAAGTGATTGAAAAATGACCAAAAAAAAACTACACAAAGTTGTTACTGAAATGATATATTGCTCACATATGCCATGGGTATATGTGGTATTACACCCCAAAATACATTCTGCTCCTTCTCCTGAGTACGGGGATACCCCATGTGTGAGACTTATTGGGAGCCTATCGGCGTACGGGACCCCGAAAACCAATCACCTCCTTCAGGATTTCTAAGGGCAAAAATGTATGCCTTCACCCCACACTACCTATCTCAGTTTTGGAGACCATGAAATGCCCAGATAGCACAACCCCCCCCCCCCCAAATGACCCCATTTTGGAAAGTAGACACCCCAAGCTATCTGCTAAGAGGTATGTTGAGTCCATGGAATATTTTATATTTTGCCACAAGTTTCGGGGAAATTACATTTTTTTTTTCACAAAGTTCCCACTAAATGATAAGTTACTTGAACATGTCATGGGTATATGTGAAATTACACCCCTAAATACATTCTGCTGCTTCTTCTGAATAAGGGGATACCACATATGTGAGACTTTCTGGCAGTCTAGCTGCGTACGGGACCCCAAAATCCAATCACTGCCTTCAAGCTTTCTAAGTGCGTAAAAAGGTGATTTTACTCCTCACTCCCTATCACAGTTTTTGAGGCCATGGAATGCCCAGATAGCACAACCCCCCCCCCCCCCAAATGACCCCATTTTGGAAAGTAGACACCCCAAGCTATTTGCTGAGAGGCATGTTGAGTCCATGGAATATTTTATATTTTGCCACAAGTTTCGGGGAAAATTACATTTTTTTTTTTCACAAAGTTCTCACTAAATGATAAGTTACTTGAACATGCCATGGGTATATGTGAAATTACACCCCAAAATACATTCTGCTGCTTCTTCTGAATACGGGGATACCACATATGTGAGACTTTCTGGCAGTCTAGCCGTGTACGGGACCACAAAAACCAATCACCACCTTCAGGCTTTCTAAGTGCGTAAAAAGGTGATTTTACTCCTCACTCCCTATCACAGTTTCAGAGGCCATGGAATGCCCAGATAGCACAAAACCCCCTCAAATGACCCCATTTTGGAAAGGAGACACTCCAAGCTACTTGCTGAGAAGTATTTTGAGTATTTTGCAGATCTCACATTTTGTCACAAAGTTTTGAAATTTGAAAAAAGTAAAAAAAAAAAAAAAAAAAATCGGTTTATTTCTTCATTTTCCAAAACAAATGAGAGCTGCAAAATATGCACCATGCCTCTTAGCAAATAGCTTAGGGTGTCTACTTTCCAAAATGGGGTCATTTGGGGGTTTTGTGCTACATTTACATTTCAGGGCCTCCAAAACCGTGATGGGTACTGAGGAGTAAAATCACCATTTTATGCCCTTAGAAATCCTGAAGGCGGTGATTGGTTTTTGGGGTTCTGTACACGGATAGGCTCCCAAAAAGTCTCACACATGGGGTATTCCCGTACTCAGGAGAAGCAGCAGAATTAATTTTGGGGTGTAATTCCACATATACCCATGGCGTGTGAGCAATATATAATTTCAGTGACAACTTTGTGTAAAAAAAAAAAAAAGTAAATAAAAATTGTCATGTCCCGGAAACTTGTGGCAAAATATAAAATATTCCATGGACTCAACGTGCCTCTCAGCATATAGCTTGGGGTGTCTACTTTCCAAAATGGGGTCATTTGTTTTTTTTTTTTTGCTATCTGGGCATTTCATGGCCTCCGAAACCTGGATAGGTAGTGTGGGGTGAAGGCATAAATTTTCGCCCTTAGAAATCCTGAAGGCGGTGATTGGTTTTCGGGGTCCCGTACAAGGATAGACTCACAAAAAGTCTCACACATGGGGTATCCCCGTACTCAGGAGAAGCAGCAGAATGTACTTTGGGGTGTAATTCCACACATACCCATAGCATGGGTGAGCAATATATAATTTCAGTGACAACTTTGTGTATTTTTTTTATTTTTTTGTCATTTTTCAATCACTAATGACAAAAATATTGAATATTCCATGGACTCAACATGCCTCTCAGAAAATAGCTTGGGGTGTCTACTTTCCAAAATGGTGTAATTTGGGGTGGGGGGGTTGAACTGTCCTGGCATTTTATGCTCAACATCACCCACTCTTCTAACCACTTGATCCACCAAGTCTTTTCTGACACTTTTTGTTTACATGAAAAAAATCCTTTTTTTTGCTAGAAAATTACTTTGAACCCCCAAACATTATATATTTTTTTAAAGCAGAGGCCCTACAGATTAAAATAGTATGTGTTACCATTTTTTTTTTCAAAAAGTATTTGCGCAGCAATTTTTCAAACGCATTTTTTGGGGAAAAAAACACGTTTTTGAATTTTAATGCACAAAAACACACTATTTTCCCCAAATTTTTGGCGAAATATAAAAGTTGATCTCATGCCGAGTGCATAGACACCAAACATGACATGCTTTAAATATAACGCACACCCGCGAAGCGGCGACAAACTATATACATTTTTAAAACCCTTAAAAAGCCTTTACAGGTTACCACTTCAGATCTGCAGAGGAGGTCTACTGCTAGAATTACTGCCCTCAATCTGATGTTTGCGTTGATACCTCACATGCATGGTGAAATTGTTGTTTACATACGACATGGGACTGACGCTTGTGTCCAACTATGCGCGCGTGCAGAGGGCGCAGGGGTGCATTTTTATTTTTTTTTTAATTATTATTTTTGCTTTTTTATTTTATTTTTACACTGTCCCTTTCATTTTTTTTTAATCATTTTTATTTTTATCACAGGGATTTTAAATATCCCCTATGATAAAAATAGGTATTGTCGCATATTTTTTTTTTAATTTGTGGTCTACTAAACTCTAGATCTTTCCCCAGCCCTTAAAGCATCTGACCACAGCAAAATCGGTGTGATAAAATGCTTCCCCAATTTCCCAATGGCGCTGTTTATATCTGGCGAAACCGAAGTCACAAAATGCTCGTAGCCTCCGGTTTCTTAAGCCATGGAGATGATTGGAGCCATTCTAGTCTTCAATCAGCTCTATGGTCAGCTGGCGGAACCACCAGCTGCATTCTCACGTTCCCCTGTGGGACAGGATAGCCTGAGAAGACCAGCAACACACTAGTATGTCGCTGGTCCTTGTTGGGCATATATAG
>BLSH010311219.1:64013-87523 GCA_018402905.1 Glandirana rugosa
AGACGTCCTAGAGTAGGCTCCAAAAGTCAACAAGGTACCTTTCAGTATATAGGACCAATCTATCTGAAGGTAAAGAGTTGCTGATTAAACTTGGTCTGTTAGATCCTGAGCCCTCACTACGCCTTCCCTCTACACCAAGACCTTCCCCTATATGGTCCACCCCTGCCTCACGCCGAGATCAAAGAAGAAATAAAGAGCCCCGTGACAATCGCTTTGTATGAGTTATCCTTCTAACCCGAGACCTCATTTATATATATGCAAATATATTGAACATAATCGCCTCCACCATGGAGTTTTTCTTTTCTCCCCTCTCTTTTCCATTTATCTCCCTCCCTCTAAATCAAAAACGGAACATGTGAGTAAACAGGATATATGACTTTCCATGGAACAACTGAAAACCTCGGATGAGATCCTGCAGATTGGAGAGATGGGAGGAGAGATGGAGGTGGGGACAGAGGAGATTGTCTGGAGGACTTGGCCCACTTGAGGTATGATGATGATTTACTTTTAAGCTACAAGGTTCCATGTGGCTAATATATGGACCTCTCCTGCCATCTAGTGGTCATCACACATGTCCACAATTTCGGTAATTTTGCCTGGATATACAAGACTATTTCTTTCTCCATTACAATCCATTTCTAGCTATATAAAAGGACACAAACTTTTATAATTCATGTATACATCCTCCACTCGGGCAACAATTTCTACTTATGGCACCTGAACTCTCCCTCCCTTCCCCCCTGTTACAATGAGGTGTATCCGCTCAATATTTCTAACATGGTAGCCTTACTAATCTATATATCTCAAGTTTGGGTGAAGTCAGCCATTCTGATGTCCTTGTCCGCTTTGGATTTCTCCTTTCCTCCCACATTCATGTAAAAGGCCTTATATTGAGATGGGAGGGTGAGGTACTAGTGGTTGTGGACATTGTCTGACAGCCATGAAGACTACAATGGTCGTTTATAATGTACATGTCTGTATATTTCAGTTGTACTACACATCTAATAATCTTATTAATTATCTACAAGTATTGTAATATACAGGCTCTAAAAGAAAGTTTGACTACCGTTGGGTTGATCTCTTACGGTTTAATGGGGTTGTATGTGTCCCTTCCATGGCGAGGGGGGGGGGGGGGGAGGGAGAGGAGAGAGGAGAATGGTTTTACCTGTTTTTGTCATTTTTTGTTTTTTTTTTCTCTTCTCCTTTCTTCTCTCCATTTTTTCTCCCATAACATTGTTGGCGTTTTTTTTTTTTTCTCTTCCTGGTTGTTTTTGTTTCAGACTAACTGTGCCGCCCGGACGGGCGAAGTAGCTGGTTTGTCCCCCTCCCGTCCGTGGGTTATTATGTTCCATCGGATGTCCTGCCTTCTGCCGGCTGGCGCGGTTGGTGATGCGGCGAATGGCGATACGTCCGGCCTACGGATGGGATTTGGACGATTCAGTCCAAACGGTAACATTTGTTGGTCTGGCGGAGTTTTTTCGCTAGACCCCCACAATTTTTTCTTTAATATCAGATCTTTAATGATGATATATGTGTCTATTATCCTTGAATGTTCTAGTTTGATTTTACTATATGTTGAGAAGGTTTCACCTGGAAATATACTTGTGACAAAATTGCTACACTCACCAGCAGAAGGTAAAATACCCTCACACTTATTTCTTATCAATAAGCCATGCAGATATATAAGAACATTATCTTCATATCATATCCACCTACCTTTTGTTCTTTCTGAATGCCCCTATAACACTTACCTTTTATGCCATTTAACCAAAAATGATTGACCTCAAAGTTATCTCCCACAATGTACAGGGTCTAAATTCACCACAAAAAAGAAAAAAGGCTTTCCAACAATATAAAAGATTGAAGGCCGATATTATATTGCTTCAGGAAACACATTTCTCCACCCCCAACCATCCCACTTTTTTCGATAAAACCTATAACCAAAGTTTCTACACCACATTTTCCAACAAAACAAGAGGCGTAGCTATTTTTATTAAAAATTCCCTAATTTTTGATGTTCAGAATATCTTTATAATCAAAGGGATAATCAATGGACGTTCTATCACTATAGCCTCAATTTATGCACCTAATGAGGCACAAATCACCTTTATGAATACCTTCTTTACTAAACTAGATACGCTAACATCAACACACCTAATAATTGGAGGCGACTTTAACATGGTATCCAACCCCCACTTAGATAGAAGCAATGTCTCATCTACATCAAAATGCTTCTCTAGATCTATCTCTAAATCCCTCACAAATTTTCAACTCACAGATATCTGGAGAACACATAACTCAAACCTCAGAGCTTATACATATTATTCAGCTCCACATAACAGCTTCGCCAGATTAGATTATATTTTTACGACCCCAATCATATTAGCAAACTCATCTGAGTCAGAAATCATCCCTTGCCCATGGTCTGACCATCATATTGCCACTTTCACTACCTCTGCCATTGGTCTCTCCCCATCCCCCCATAATTGGAGAATAAATGACTCCTTACTATCTGATCCAACTATTCTAAAACAACTATCTACCCAAGTACAGGAGTACTTCACTATTAACAACATAGAAGATGTCTCCCCCTCTACCCTTTGGACAGCCCATAAGGCGGTCATCAGAGGCTTTCTGATCAATATCGCAATCAAGAAAGAAAGGTCTCAGGAGATCTATAGACTTTCTAGAGATCTCAATAATTTGTACAGACAGGCTAATACTCTACACTCCTCCACAATACTTCAACAAATTCAGCAAAAAAGACATGCCTTAGACCTACTCCTAACTAATGAGGCAGAAAAACAAATCAGATTTTCCAAGGCTAAATTTATGATGCATGGTAATTCGACTTCTTCCATGTTTGCCAGAAAGCTGAACCAATCCTTTAAAGTGCCTCATGTATATAAACTTAGAGACAAAAATGGACAGCTCGCCACACATCCTCACGCGGTTCAAAATATCTTTCTGGAATTTTATAAGAATCTGCTCTCTGATCCAAACAAAGAACCCCCCCAATCTGTTTTAAACTGGCTTAATAAAATCAACCTTCCTAACCTAAATCCAACACAAATCTCTTCACTTAACGCCCCATGTACAGAACAAGAAATCAATAATATTATCACCTCACTTAAAACAGGAACAGCACCAGGCCCAGATGGCTACTCCACGACATATTACAAGAAAATGTCCCTACTTATCTCTCCTCACTTATGTCGACTATTTAATAAAGTCCTTTCAGGAGACAACTTCCCTAAAGAAATGCTATTAGCCAACATGTCCCTTATCCCTAAACCCAACAAGGACCATACCCTCCCACAAAATTTTCGTCCGATTTCGGTCTTGAATAATGACATCAAAATATTTGGCCGTCTATTAGCTGATCGACTAGCTAAAGTGATCACTAGCCTCGTCCATCATGACCAAACAGGATTTATGCCTGATAGGTTAATCACAGACAACATCAGACTGGTTACTAATCTGATCCAAGATGCTAATTTATCCTCTCATCCTCTTAGCCTCCTTAGTCTAGACATAAACAAGGCCTTTGATAGCGTCAGTTGGCCCTACTTAGACATTGTTTTAAAAAAGTTCGGTATATCTAACGAATTTCTCCATGGATTCAAAGCCCTCTATAAAGACCCGCAAACAAGAATAAAAATTCCAGGAGTTAACTCAGAATTTTTCAGTCTGAGCAAGGGAACTAGACAGGGCTGCCCCCTTTCACCATTAGTCTTTGCTCTAGCGCTTGAGCCATTAGCCTGTGCAATAAGAAACAACCCAAATATAACAGGATATACCAAAAATCAAAAATCATACAAAATCTGTCTATATGCAGATGATGCATTATTGTTTCTACCAGACCCCCTCACATCACTACCTCATCTGCTCAATGAACTAAACTCCTTTCACTTAGTATCCGGACTACACATTAATCAATCTAAATGCTCATTTCTTCCAATCAATATAGACCCAAACCATTTAAACACCATTAAAAACCATTATACCTTCTCGTGGTGTACTCATTTCATCCGCTACCTAGGCGTTCAGATCACCTCTCAATTCTCCACACTATTTCAATATAACTTTCCACCCCTATTTGCTCAAATTAGAACCCTTATAAAATCATGGTCATCATATCATATCTCATTCTTAGGTAGAATATGTGCGATTAAAATGGTCATTCTACCCAAAATCCTATTCTACTTCCGCTCTATCCTTACGAATATCCCCAAATACCACATATTAACATTACAAAAAGATATCAACAATTTTGTTTGGGCAGGCAGAAAGCCCAGATGTAATATCAATTTACTTTACAGACCACATAAAGAGGGTGGTACTGGTATGCCAAATCTTTGGCATTACTACACAGCCACAAGGTTGACACAAATGATACAATGGTTCTCGCACTCATCGAAAATCCCATGGCTGACATTTGAGTCAGATTCCATCTCTCCGTATTACATCTGTGGTTTTCTATGGTCCCCCTCAATCAAAGCTAGACAATTTCAAAACCGTAACAAGATCGTCTCACATCTTCTGCAATTCTGGCTGAGAGTAAAAGATACCTTCAAACTTATTTCCTCCCCTCCTCCCCTGGCCTCGTTCATAGGTGAGCCCGAAGTCCATAGAAATTTCCAAAATAAAACTGATTATCAACCATGGAAATCCCTTAACCTAATAACCCTAAACACATTTGTGGAAAAAAACTCGTTTTTATCATTTAACCAAATGGCAAGTAAATTTAATTTACAACCTGAACTAGAACCACAATTTAACACTATCAAAGAATTTTTTTCCAAGTTCCACTCCCTTCTACCTATATCAACATATACTACCTTTGAATCCTTATGTATAAACACACCAAGAGGGAGAGGTTTGATCTCCTCTTTATATAAACACTTAAACGATTCCTTGCAATCACCAAAAACACAAGCAATGATAAACTGGGAAACAGATCTCGGTAATCCAATTTCACTTAAAGAATGGCTAGTGGGTTTTGACAATATGCGTAAATGTAATAGAACCACTACTTTTAAAGAAACCCCTACCAAATTGTTGATTCGGTGGTATATGTCTCCGGCCAGGATACACAGATTTTACCCAGATGTGTCTCCGGATTGCTTCAGAGGATGCAAAGAAGCGGGTACACTGTTTCACATATTCTGGCAATGTCGGAGTCTCGAACCGGTCTGGAGACATGCATCGAATGAAATATTTCGAATAACAGGTAAACAGATCACTCTATCCCCCCATATATGTATTCTGTATCAAAATATTCCAGATGTTTCCAAACCCTGTCTGAGACTTATTCATTCATTGTTTAGTTCCATACAATGGATGATAGCCTGTAACTGGCTTTCACCCCATCTTCCCTGGCAACAGGTACTCAACAGAATGAATATGATTAAACTAACTGAAAGGATATACCACCTAGTCAATGATAATATGCATATACATAAAGATAAATGGTCCCCCTGGGATAATAGTCTACCTCCATAGATCACTAATTCTTGTGAACTTTGACATGATGTTTATGGCTTTATATTAAGATATCTCTTGTATTTTACTCTTGCATAAACCTTGCTCCTGCTGTCAAGTGTACTAATTCATATAACCCTTACTCAACCATGTTACTTTTTATTGTCTGTACAATGTTTTATAATTTTGTACTACGAAAGAAAACCTTTCAATAAAAGATTGTAAACAAAAAAAAAAAGAATACCAGACCTGAGGGGCCTGGTTTGGATTTTGAGGGGGACCCCCACGTCATTTTTTTTAAATGTTGGTGCAGGGTTCCCCTTAAAATCCATACCAGACCCCAAGGTCCCGGTTTGGATTTTGGGGGTACCCCCATGTCATATAAATACACTAGGAAGATATACATATATATATATATATATATATATATATATATATATATATATATTATTGCACTGCCTGCACTAGCTGACTGTATACAGATCACCCTATCTATCTATATATCTAGTATATATTTCACTCTACACGGTTTCTCAACCAGGGTTCCATGGAAACCTAGGGTTCTTCCAGAGTTTACTAGGGGTTCCTTGAGCAATGGTAAATTTCTACCTCTCAGATAAATTCCCAATGACATCATTGATCTTTGTAGCTATCTGTAAGGGGTAATTCTTCCCAATGACCACATGTGTAAGGACTCGGAGCATTCTTCACATTGACCATCACACTAATGTAACATGAGTTGTAGATCTTTCATTTTAAGCAGGGGTTCCCCGAGACTGGAGAACTATTTCAAGGGTTCCTCGGTGTTGAAAAGGTTTAGAAAGGCTGCTCTACACTAAACGGCCTGCACTAACTGACTGTATATAGCTTGCTCTATCTATCTATCTATCTATCTATCTATCTATCTATCTATCTATCTATCTATCTATCTATCTATTATATATTTCATGCTACACTAAACTGCCTGTACTAACTGACTGCATATAGATTGCCCTATCTATCTATCTATCTATCTATCTATCTATCTACCTATCTATCTATCTATCTATCTATCTATCTATCTATCTATCTATCTAATATGATTTTGACAATCCACAGCTAGTTACACTAATCTGCCTGCATGCCGCTACCTAAGCTCACTGACTCTTTCTCCACATTATACACACAGTACGTAGAGCCGCTATACCAGCAGCTTTATATAGTGTGGGGCGTGGATTGAGGCTGCTGAGCAGTGAGTGGCTAAAGGCACCCTGCTTTTAGCCAATCATATCTCTCACAGCAGAGCGCTCTGTGATTGGCCAAAGCATATAGGTCATGTGCATGCCTTGGCCAATCAGCGGGCGGCATTTCCCCCACCATTGGAATGCATTATGGGGCGCTCGAAGTTCCCGCAAACGCCCCATAATGTTCTAATTTCAACAAACGGGTGGACGCCCAATGTTCGAGTCGAACTTATGCTATTCTGCAGCGGCAATGCAAGTGGAGGAGGAAGTCGAGAGAAACCTAGTTCCTCTATGTTCTCCTTGGTCACCGAGAGGCAACATCCAATTGGATGCTGCCATCCCATGTGACTTTGGTGACCATCTTTAGTCAGGCAGTCTATTTAAGACCCTGGCTCCCGGGCTTGGCAGGTATTCATACCTCCCAACATTTGACATTACAAATGAGGGACAACTCATTAGCGCACTAGGAGTGGGTGTGGCTAAATTGCATTGGATATTGGATGTGGCATAAAGGAACATTGTTAAATATAGTATACGACTACAAGCAGTACACACTGCACACACATGCTGCAGTCTTTGTACCCACAAAATCCTCCTTAATAAAGGCTACCTCCACCTTTAGCAACATGTTACACCCCTATTTAGTCTGTAAAATGTAGCCAACCAACCAACCCACATCTAAAGTGCCCCTGCATCCTCAGACAGCTTGCTGGGTTCTTCATCCTCACAGCAGGTGTCAAATTTGAAATTTGCGCAATGCCAATCTCTGACTGTACAGTTGATTCATTCATTTACAGAGATCTAAGAATGAATGAACTACAAGTCCCATGTTGCACCATGGCAGATCGACTTGTAGTTCTCAATGGAAAAAAAAGTGTGGCAAGGTCACCACACTCTTAGTCCACTGACACTTCCTCCAGCTCTCCAACTGAAAGCCTGTGCAAAGGTACAGACAGAGGGTTAGAGGAAGAGTCTGTAGAGGCCTGGCATTGCACCCGCCATACACTGATTGCTATTGCAATGCAGTTGTCTGTGGAAAAAAAAAATTACACATTTTTTTCCTGAAATAATATGTACATTTTTTTTTTTATAAAAGATGACCCTAGCCTTTAACTACTGTACAACAAGTAGAGGTGGTGGGGAAGGGGCATTATAGCTCTGTGGAGGGAGAGGGGAGCAGTGGCACTCTGTGCAGGTGGAGGGGGGGAGTTCTGATGCTCTGCACGATGGAGAGGTGGGCACTGACACTCTGTGGAGGGGGGGGGGGCACTGATGCCCTGTGGAGGGAGAAGGGGGGCACTTGTGCACTGCAGAGGGCATGGGGACACTGCGGAGAGCTGTAGGAGGTAAGTGGGGATGCTTTTAGGGGTGCTGGTTCTTCTTTAAGGCAGGCTCAGGCAGGAAACTTACTGTTTGTAACTGTATGATGTTTTTACAGAAGAATATTTCAGCAGGGTGTGTATGACAAGAGCAGCCTGTTCAGGTGAGAAGGACAAAGATGCAGCACTCACCTCTCTACATGGCTTTCCAGCAGCAGCAGCACTTCTTACTGATAGTTTAGATAGAGGGATGAGGAGCAGTGTGTCCAGTCCACACTTGGCATGTAGGTAGCACAGCACACACCGATCCTCCACACACACAACGATCCTGACCAGAAGACAAAGAGGAGGGGGAGGAGGGGAGTGGCTACAGCACACAGTTTGGCACTGCAATCACTGTGTGCAGAGTTGACTTTCTCTGTCACGCCAGCCAGAAGTAAACAGAGCACTGCTGATAGAGAGAGCAGGGAGATGACAGCTGCAGTATTCTGACTGCAGAATTCCAGGACTCTGTTCAATTCCCGCCACTTTACCTGTCAAATCCAAGCTGTGATGTCGGGTATGGGTGGGACTTCTACCCAGACCCAAAGTCCACTCTTTCATTACACTGTTTGTTTGACAGAGGGGGTGGGTCTGGGTAGCAGTCCTGCCCATACCCGACATCACAGCTTGGATTTGACAGGTGAAGTCTCTCATCAGGGTTGCACAGTGGACATCCAGCTGGCTTGCTCACCAATCCCTGGATGTGCACACTGTTGCAGGTCCTATTCAGCCACAGGCTGACATTTAAGCAACAGAATTATGCGGGACAAAGCCCCTGTACAGGGGGATAGCGAGACAGAGGCGTGAATGCGGGAAAGTCCCGCCCAATCTGGGACTGTTGGCAGGTATGGGGTATTTTGCATGTGTATAGAGTATGGACAGGTCACCCATCTCTCAGGAGCAGTGCTTAGCTTCAGGGAGGGATTCCAGATGAGTGAGAAAGTGCAGGGATATGCCATCCGCCCTGGAAGCCTCCCCACTTGGGTACTCACTGGCCAGGCTGCATTCCGCCTGTCGAAACAGATGCTGTTGGCACTCCTGAATTCTATTGCTACTACTCATCGCTGTACATCCTGTGAGTGTGCCTGGTCGGGTTGCCTTCCCAACAGGCTTATTGTGCATTACTGAACTTCAATTTCAATACAGTTCTGTTTTCTGCAACTGGACTCTGAGGGGCTGATTTACTAAAACTGAAGAGTGCAATCTGGTGCAGCTCAGCAGCGAGCCGGTGGAACCCAGCTTTCCTTAGACGGGTCAGGAAACTCCCTTTCCAGCTCCACAGGACCCTCTAATGTGTAAGTCACCCTGTGTCTATTAGGGGCACAGGGTGACCTGAGAAGCCCAGTCTGGTCTGATCTAACCAGACTCAGTACAACCACACTGGCCTCAGCATTTCATTTTACCTCCAAACCAGCTAGGTTGTCTACACTATGTTTAGAACACTGACTTTGGACATTTGAACTGTGTGCAGGCATGCATGCCCAAGTCATGGGAGAGGAGAAGCTCCTTTAACAGGTCTCTCCATGAAAGAAGTGCTCTGCACGCCCAATTTCTGTTTTAAATAGTTGTTGAAAGGTTAAATGTTTTAGTACCACTAGTTGTTGGCTGTGTGCCCAATTTTTGTTTATAGACGTGTTAAAATGTTTGAATGTACATGTGCCTCATGTGATTGGATGTACAGTTTACCCCACCTTGTTTCACTATGCCAACAAGAAGGGGGGAATTGTCTCCAGAGCTATAAACGTATGTCTGTTCTTCAATAAAGCTTATGCTATTATTCACCCTACACTGCTGTCTCGACAAGTGACTGGGTGAGCTGAGGGATCTTGGATCATGCTTTTACTGGGCAAGGGAAGCTTATACGATGGACATTCTCGATGGACATTCTCCTCAGGGGTACAGGGGTCCATCACAGAAACCAATCTGCTTTCAGGTTATTTTTTTGTCAAATATTAACTGAACAAGCTGAAGTTAGGAGCTATTTGGCTAACATGCAAAGCTGCATCAGATTCTGAGTGCTCCAGTATTAGTAAATCAACCTTTGAGGGTTTACTGATGCCGCACCACACTGCACCTCCCCTTATATGGATTCTTTTTTTTTTTTTTTGTAATTTTGGATTGGTAGTAGTAGTAAATGATTAGAACTCCTATTATAATTGCTGTATGATTCCCATGAGGAGATTTACCCTCTTTAGATTTTCTGGTGACCATTGTAACTGGGGCTAAAAGTGAGAAGAAAATCCAAAATTTTGAGTTGTTTCCATAGTCTTAGTCATAGTCACATACAGTATGGTGAGTGAACGTTGTCACCCTACAACAGGAAGTATGTTCATTGCAATCCCAACAGGTGAAAATCCAGAAACAGAAAACAGATACGCTACAATATATTGCATTTTTGTTTTTAAGATAAAGCTTTAGGCATACATTGTTATTACTTACTCTTTCTTGAATATGCCTCCTTTCCTGCAGTTGAATATGTAAGGGCCAGGAAATTAAATTGGTGTTTCAGTATGTCAATAATGGACAGCGTTGTGTGCCTGTCCTTCTGCATGATCCTCTGTACATCTTGAGACTGAGGGACATTGCCAGCAACCCACACTTCCTCTGAAACATTTAAGGACACCAGATCTTCTCCATCCAGAGCCACTCTGTAAGTGAAGTCCTTAAGGTCATCCATGGATGAGGAACATGTTATCCAGCACTGGAATAAGGCTGCACCTGAAGTGGATTGGTTCTCAGTTAATTAGGTAGTAATATTTTCAGACTTCTGGATGTTATGCATTGGTGAAGCTATATATGTTAAGAATATGTTCCTGACCAAAATATAGTTATGCATTGGTGAAGCTATATACAGTTGTATGCAAAAGTTTAGGAACCCCTGACAATTTCCATGATTGTCATTTATAAATATTTGGGTGTTTGGATCAGCAATTTCATTTTGATCTATCAAATAACTGAAGGACACAGTAATATTTCAGTAGTGAAATGAGGTTTATTGGATTAACAGAAAATGTGCAATATGCATCAAAATGAAATTAGACAGGTGCATAAATTTGGGCACCCTTGTAATTTTGTTGATTTGAATACTGTAACTACTTAGCACTGATTAATTGGAACACACAATTGGTTTGGTGAGCTCATTAAGCCTTGAACTGCATAGACAGGTGCATCCAATCATCAGAAAAGGTATTTAAGGTGGCCAATTGCAAGTTGTTGTTCTCTTTGACTCTCCTAGGAAGAGTGGCAACATGGGGGCCTCAAAACAACCCTCAAATGACCTGAAAACAAAGATTGTTCTACATTACTGTTTAGGGGAGGGCTACAAAAAGTTATCGCAGAGATATAAGCTGTCAGTGTCCACTGTGAGGAGCATAGTGAAGAAATGGAAGACCACAGGCACAGTTCTTGTTAAGGCCAGAAGTGGCAGACCACATAAAATATTGGAGAGGCAAAGGCGAAGGATGGTGAGAACGGTCAAAAACAGCCCACACGCCACCTCCAAAGACCTCCAACATCAACTTGCTGCAGATGGTGTCACTGTGCATCGTTCAACAATTCAGTGCACTTTGCACAGGGAGAAGCTGTATGGGAGAGCGATGGGAAAGAAGCCTTTTCTGCACAAACGCCACAAACTGAGTCGCTTGAGGTATGCAAACGCGCATTTGGACAAGCCAGCTTCATTTTGGAATAAGGTGCTGTGGGCTGATGAAACAAAGATTAAGTTATTTGGTCATAACAAAAGAACACAGCGTTCCAAGAAAAACAATTGCTACCCACAGTAAAATTTGGTGGAGGTTCCATCATGCTGTGGGGCTGTGTGGCCGGTGCCGGTTCTGGGAATCTGGTTAAAGTTGAGGGTCGCATGGATTCCACTCAATATCAGCAGAATCTTGAGAATAATGTTGAGGAATCAGTCACAAAGTTGAAGTTACGTCGGGGCTGGATATTTCAACAAGACAACGACCCAAAACACTGCTCAAAATCTACTAGGGCGTTTATGCAGAGGAACAAATACAATGTTCTGGAATGGCCATCCCAGTCCTCAGACCTGAATATCATTGAACATCTGTGGGGTGATTTGAAGCGGGCTGTCCATGCTCAGAAACCATCAAACCAAACTGAACTGGAGAGGTTTTGTAAGGAGGAATGGTCCAAAATACATTCATCCAGAATACAGACACTCATTACAGGTTATAGGAAGCGTCTAGAGGCTGTTATTTCTGCTAAAGGAGGCTCTACTAAATATTGATGTGATTTTTCTGTTGTGGTGCCCAAATTTATGCACCTGTCTAATTTCACATTTTTTGTTAATCCAATAAACCTCATTTCACTACTGAAATATTACTGTGTCCTTCAGTTATTTGATAGATCAAAAGGAAATTGCTGATCCAAACACCCAAATATTTAAAAATGACAATCATGGAAATTGTCAGGGGTTCCTAAACTTTTGCATACAACTGTATGTTGAGAATATGTTCATGACCAAAATACAGTTAAAGAGGAACTCCAGTCTGCTCACTTAATTTGTAATAAAGCATCTTTGCCATTCTGAAGCTTTCCTCCAACCACTTTGCATATTATTTCATATATACTGTGATTGTGTACTTGCCAAATATGCTGCAGAAATCTCCCTCCGCTGAGTCTGGCTGCAATCATTTTAACTGTGGGCAGCTGAAGCTGCTGCCTGTTCACTTCCTGGATTTACACAGACACACAGAGGCACACCTCCAGCCCTGCAGCTCTCATTGACCCTCTTATGACTCATCCCCCCTCCCTTCCTGGCAAACTCTCATGAGAGTGAGAGAGAGAGCTGTGCATGATGTCATACGCCAAGGTTTTTTTCCAGGCAAGAAACAGGAAGTGGACTGTATAAGGTATTTACAGTCAGAAAAAAATGTTTTACTATCAAAAAGATGAGAAAATGAGTTCCACTTTAAACCCTTTGCTTAAAGCGATACTAAAGGTGTTTTTTTTTTAAATAACAAACATGTCATACTTACCTCTTCTGTGCAGTTCCTCCTATTCTGCGGTCCCCCAGCGGTGCTCCTGGTTCCTCCTCTTCTCTCGTCAGGGTAGCGCTTTCCCTGGGATTACTCGTGCAAGTACACTCCCGTGTCTTGCTGCTGTGTCCATTGACACAGACAACAGGACTCGGCCCCGCACGCCGTCTCCCGTGTCAGCAATCCAGCAATCAGGCATCCAGAACGACTTTTTGGAACGTCCAGTGTGCATGGAGCCTAATGCATAGAATGCATTAAGGTGAAAAACTGTGAGGGTTTACAACTCCTTTAACTTCTTCATATCCGCACTATAGCTGAATGACGGCTACAGCGCGGATCTAATTTACTGGGAGGCCATCAATAGACATCCTGTCCATCATGAGCTCTCTGTGATCACCTAGTCTATGAGACTCAGCTGATCACATATTGGAGTAAGGGGCCAGTCCCGGCCCCCCTACCACATGATCAGCTGTCAGCCAATGACGGGCGATCACGTGATGTAAACAAAAAATCTGTGATCGTTATTTTTTCCCCCTCGCGCTGACAGCGTGAGGGAAAAAAAAGCCGACCACCACCGGCTTCTGTCAGAGAGACATCGGTCCCTCGCACAGAGAGCTGCGGATGGCTGTCTGTGTGCACCAGTGCCCCCTGCTAGTGCCACTTATTTCCCACCAGTGACACCTAACAGTGCCACCTACCACTGCCAACAGTGCCACCTACTAGTGCCCAGGAGTGCCACCTACCTATGCCCAGCAGTGCCACCTATCAATGCCCACAAGTGCTGCCAATCAATGCCCATCAGAGCCTCATCATCAGTGCCTCCAAACAGTGCTGCCTATCAGTGTTGCCTACCAGTGCCCATCAGTGCCACCTATCAGTGCCGCTTATCAGTGCCACCTATCATTGCCCTTCAGTGCCACCTATCAGTGCCAACCATCAGTGCCACCTTTCAGTGCCCATCAGTGCTGCCTCATCAGTGCCCATCATTAACTTCTTCGTATCCGCGCTATAGCCGAATGATGGCTACAGCGCAGATCTCATTTACTGGGAGACCATCAATAGACATCCTCCCAAGCATGCGCTCTCTGTGATCACCTTGTCTATGAGACTCGGCTGATCACATATCGGAGTAAGGGGCCAGTCCCGGCCCCTTACCACGTGATCAGCTGTCAGCCAATGACGGCTAAACATGTGATGTAAACAAAAAATCGGTGATCATTATTTTTTCCCCCTCACGCTGAAAGCGTGAGGGAAAAAAAAGCTGACCACCGCAGGTTTCTGTCAGAGAGACATTGGCCCCTCGCACAGAGAGCTGCGGATGGCTGTCTGTGTGTACTAGTGCCCCTGCTAGTGCCACCTATCATTTCCCACCAGTGCCCCCTACCAGTGCCACCTACTAGTGCCCACAATTCCACCTACCAGTGCCCAGGAGTGCCACTTACCTATGTCCAGCAGTGCCACCTATCAATGCCCACCAGTGCTGCCAATCAATGCCCATCAGTGCCTCATCATCAGTGCCTCCAATCAGTGCTGCCTATCAGTGTTGCCTACCAGTGCCCATCAGTGCCACCTATCAGTGTCGCTTATCAGTGCCCCCTATCATTGCCCTTCAGTGCCACCTATCAGTACCCATCAATGCCACCCATCAGTGCCAACCAGTGCCAACCATTAGTGCCCATCAGTGCTGCCTCATCAGTGCCCATCGGTGCCACCTATCAGTGCCCATCAGTGCCACCTTATCAGTGCCCATCAGTGCAGCCTATCAGTGCCTATCAGTGCAGCCTCATCAGCGCACATCAATGAAGGAGAAAAATTATCTGTTTTCAAAAATTTATAACAAACTATGAAACTGTTTTGGTTTTTGTTTTCAAAATTTTCGGTCTTTTTTCGTTTTTTTTTTAGCAAAAGATAAGAAACCCAGCAGTGATTAAATACCACCAAAAGAAAGTTCTATTTGTGGGAAAAAATTAATTTGGGTACAGTGTTGCATGACCGCGCAATTGTTATTCAAAGTGTAACAGCGCTGAAAGCTGAAAATTGGTCTGGGCTGGAGGGGGTTTAAATGCCCAGTAGGCAAGCGGTTAAGCACTGAGTATTTACGTTTCCTAAAATACAGTCCTGCTGTCCTCCTCCAATCTCTTTCAGTCACTTCCTGGCTATATGCACCTACGGCATCTTCATATCTCTCAACTTTTTGAGATGGGAGAGAGGGACGCCTATTAGCAAAAGTATGTTGCATAGGACGCACACCTCCTGCCACACACCTTAAAGGAGAATTATACAAAAAATGATTAGTTAAACCCACAAGTGCTTTTTTTTACCACTACTATTCCTTTATATTGGCTTTTGAAATTTACAAATGCAGCAATTTAGTAATTGGATGAAAGGTTTAGCACTGGGAAACACTTTTTGAAAGATAAAAATTGTATTTTATATATAACTATATAGATCAGACCAAAATGGGGGACAAATGAGGGGGCTGAGGGACAGAGGGACTTTGTTCCAAATCAGGGACAGTTCCTCAAAGTCAGGGACAGTTGGGAGCTATACATCATTAAGCTGCATATCATTACTCTGGACCAGCTTCCTGTATGTAACAACACAATATATGTTGACATAGCGTCTGTAGTTTTCACCAGGGCTGTGTTATAAATTGATGACACAGGAGAAGAACTGGGAGCAGAGGCGTTGCTAGGGGGTGGCTATTGGGGCTATAGCCCCGAATCTGGGGGCCATAGCCCCGAGTCTCTCAGGCAAGGGTCCCCAACCACAGGGCCACGGCCCACTACTGCCCGCAGTGCACTCTCTCTCTCTGGTGACCCTGGTGGAAGGGAGGCTCGCTAGGGACTCTGAGGTAAGGAGGGGCTCTCTGGGGACCCTGACATAAGGGGAGAGGCTCTCTGGGGACTCTGATGTAAGGGGGAGGCATTCTGGGGACTCTGATGCAAGGGGGAGGCTCTCTGGGGACTCTGATGTAAGGGGGGCTCTCTGGGGACCCTGATACAAGGGGGAGGCTCTCTAGGGACCCTGATGTAAGGGGGGCTCTCTGGGGACCCTGATGCAAGGGGAAGGCTCTCTGGGGACTCTGATATAAGGGGGGGCTCTCTGGGGACCCTGATGTAAGGGGGAGGCTCTCTGGGGACTCTGGTGTAAGTTCATTCCTTTGATCTAAGAACAAAATGTTACAATGGTTATAGTTATCTACCAGCGTGGACAATGTTGTTAAAAACTTGGCAGGCTGCCATTTTTCTTTTTTGACAGCATAGTGAGCAGAGAACTCTCTACACTTGTTACATGAATGAATCAGGAAATTCTGCATAGAGATTGTGAGGGGGGGATGAATCGAGATCACAATTTTTTTAACGATTAATTGTGCAGCTCTAGTGTATGCCTGCCCAAGCGTATGACTTTCTTTACTTCGCTGCTATGGGCTCAAGCCCCAGATCTTTTGTAGACCTAGCAATGCCCCTGACTGGGAGACAGTTGCCATGCTATAACCGGAAATGCCGAAACAAGGACCTTTAACTACTTCCGGACCGCCCACCACACATTTACTGCAGCAGGACGGACCGGCTGCGCAAAATAACATACCTGTCGCACTTCCTTGTCTGGGGCACGCGCCGCCGCCAACCCACTCACATTGTGATTGGACACAGGGGGGCCAATCAGCGGGTCTGGTGGCCACTATGACTGTCGGCCACCCACGATCGTTTGGGGGAATGACAGAATGGCGGTATGTGAACATGGCAGACCATTGTTCTGTCACAGAGGAAGAGGGAGATCTTTGATTCTTAGTAATCAGGAAAACCGATCTCTCTCTGTCTAGTGTCAGCATCCCCCACACAGTAAGAAAGCACACATAGGGAGCACACTTAACTCTTTAATCGCCCCTGATGTTAACCCCTTCCCTGCCAGTGCCATTTATAGTGTGACAGTACTTTTTTTAGCACTGATCACTGTATTGGTGTCCAGGGGCATTGCCAGGGTGTGGCTATCAAAGCTGAAGCCCCGGATGTCCTGGCCATAGTCCCGGGTGTCTGGCAGGCTTCACAGAGCCGCGAGCGGGCAGCTTCACAGAGCCGCAGATGGGCAGCTTCTCAGAGCCGCGAATGGAAGGCTTCACAGAGCCGGAAGCAGCCTGCATAAGGGACACGCAAGCAGGCAGCTCTTCCGCCCTCACAGCCTGGCCTCTGCAATGTCGGAGCTGTGGTGGGGAGCAAAGAGATAACATCATCTCTCACTGCCCCCCACATCACCTCTTTGTAATGTAAGGAGGCCTCTGCTGGGGGCACCTGTGATGTAAGGAGGCACTCCGCTGGGGGCACCTGTGATGTAAGGAGGCACTCCGCTGGGGGCACCTGGGATGTAAGGAGGAACTCCGCTGGGGGTACCTATGATTTAAGGAGGCACTCCACTGGGGGCACCTGTGATGTAAGGAGGAACTCCGCTGGGGGTACCTGTTATGTAAGGAGGCACTCCACTGTGGGCACCTGTGATGTAAGGAGGGACTCCGCTGATGGCACCTAATGGAAGGATGGACCCGCTGGGGGCACCTGATGGAAGGAGGGACTCTACTGGGGACACGTGATGGAAGAACGGACTCCACTGGGGGCACCTGATGGAAGGAGGGACTCTGCTGGGGGCACCTGAGGGAAGGAGGGACTCCGCTGGGGGCATCTGATGGAAGGAGGGACTCTTCTGGGGGCACCTGTGATGTAAGGAGGGACTCTGCTGGGGGCACCTGTAATGTAAAGAGGGACTCTGCTGGGGGCACCTGTGATGTAAAGAGGGACTCCGCTGGGGGCACCTGATGGAAGGAGGGACTCCGCTGGGGACACCTGATGGCATCTGGTAGCAGGCGACGGTGGCAAGTGACACACTCGGGGCTCCCACTGATTCTGCATTATGGTGAGTTGAACTTTAATTTTATATTACAATGTAATAATAGAAATAATGCGCTTCAATTATCCTGACACCATATAAACCATGGTGTCGGGACGATTGAAGCGCTAACACCAGATGCTTTGAATATCTTTATCTTCTGATTGTTAAACTTTCTGGAATACACATATTACTATTGTGGTGTAGGATCTGGGCCTGCTGTCCCTCCATCCCTCTTTCTATCTTCCTTTCCTTCTCTTCTCTCTCCTTGCCTCCATATCTCTTTCTTTTTTCCTTCCTCCATCCCTCGTTCATCTCAGACATGAGCCACACCCCTTAAGCCACGCCCCATTTAAAGCACACCCACCATTTAGTTTAGACCATGCCCATCTCTCGCTGCAGCGTGCTTTGCGCACCGCATTTCTTTGGGCTGGAGCCCCTGGGCTTTTTCCCACCTAGCAACGACCCCTGTTGGTGTCACTGGTCCTTAAAAAGAGTCACTGAGTGTCTGATTTGTCTGCCGCAATGTCGCAGTCCCACTAAACATTCTGATCGCTGCCATTACTAATAAAATAAAGTTCCTAAATCTTTCTTATAGTTTGTACAGTATCTCACAAAAGTGAGTACACCCCTCACATTTTTGTAAATATTTTATTATATCTTTTCGTGTGACAACACTGAAGAAATAACACTTTGCTACAATGTAAAGTAGTGAGTGTACAGCTTGTATAACAGTGTAAATTTGCTGTCCCCTCAAAATAACTCAACACACAGCCATTAATCTCTAAACTGCTGGCAACAAAAGTGAGTACACTCCTAAGTGAAAATGTCTAAATTGCGCCCAATTAGCCATTTTCCCTCCCCGCTGTCATGTGACTTGTTAGTGTTACAAGGTCTCAGGTGTGAATGGGGAGCAGGTGTGTTAAATTTGGTGTTATCATTCTCATTTTCTCAAACTGGTCACTGGAAGTTCAACACAGCACCTCATGGTAAAGAACTCTCTGAGGATCTGAAAAATAGAATTGTTGCTCTACATAAAGATGGCCTAGGCTATAAGAAGATTGCCAAGACCCTGAAACTGAGCTGCAGCACGGTGGCCAAGACCATACAGCGATTTAACAGGACAGGTTCCACTCAGAACAGGCCTCACCATGGTCGACCAAAGTAGTTGAGTGCACATGCTCAGCGTCATATCCAGAGGTTGTCTTTGGAAAATAGACATATGGGTGCTGCCAGCATTGCTACAGAGGTTGAAGGAGTGGGGGTCAGCCTGTCAGTGCTCAGACCATACAACGCACACTGCATCAAATTTGTCTGCATGGCTGTCGTCCCAGAAGGAATCCTCTTCTAAAGAGGATGCACAAAAAAGGCATAAACAGTTTTCTGAAGACAAGCAGACTAAGGACATGGATTATTAGAACCATGTTCTGTGGTCTGATGAGTTCAAGATAAACTTATTTTGTTCAGATGGTGTCAAGCGTGTGTGGTGGCAGCAGGTAAGAAGTACAAAGACAAGTGTGTCTTGCCTACAGTCAAGCATGGTGGTGGGAGTGTCTTGGTCTGGGGCTGCATGAGTGCTGCCGCCACTGGGGAGCTACAGTTCATTGAGGGAACCATGAATGCCAACATGTACTGTGACATACTGAAGCAGAGCAGGATCCCCTCCCTTCAGAGACTGGGCCGCAGGGCAGTATTCCAAAATGATAACGACCCCAAACACACCTCCAAGATGACCACTGCCTTGCTAAAGAAGCTGAGGATAAAGGCGATGGACTGGCCAAGCATGTCTCCAGAACTAAACCCTATTGAGTATCTGTGGGGTATCCTCAAACACAGAGGGTGGAGGAGCGCAAAGTCTCTAACATCCCCCAGCTCTGTGATGTCATCATGGAGGAGTGGAAGAGGACTCCAGTGGCAACCTGTGAAGCTCTGGTGAGCTCCATGCCCAAGAGGATTAAGGCAGTGCTGGAAAATAATGGTGGCCACACAAAATATTGACAATTTGGACATTTTCACTTAGGGGTGTACTCACTTTTGTTGCCAGCGGTTTAGACATTAATGGCTGTGTGTTGAGTTATTTTGAGGGGACAGCAAATTTACACTGTTATACAAGCTGTACACTCACTACATTGTAGCAAAGTGTCATTTCTTCAGTGTTGTCACATGAAAAGATAGAATAAAATATTTACAAAAATGTGAGGGGTGTACTCACTTTTGTGAGATACTGTACAAACTATGGGATAGATTTAGGAACTTTTTTTTTATTAGTAATGGCAGCGATCAGAGATTTTTGGTGGGACTGCGACATTGCGGCAGACAAACCTGACACTCAGTGACTCCTTTTAGGGACCAGTGACACCAACAGGGTCGTTGCTAGGTGGGAAAAAGACCAGGGGCTCCAGATGCGATAACTTTTGCGCAAACCAATCAATATACGCTAATTGGGATTTTTTTTTTACCAGAAATACGTAGCAGAATACAAACTGGCTTAAACTGATGCAGTAAAAAATATTGTATTTTTTTTCAAAATTGTTGCTATTTTTTGGTTTATAGCGCACAAAATAAAAACCGCAGAGGTTATCATATATCACCAAAAGAAAGCTCTATTTATCGGAAAAAAAAGGTCATCAATTTTATTTGGGTACAGCATCACACAGCTGCGCAATTGTGAGTTAAAGTAACGCAGTGCCGTATATTAAAAAAGGGCCTGGTCATTAAGGGGGTAAATCCTTCCGAGACTAAAGTGGTTAAGGCAGGATCCCCAGGAATTATTTTAATGAAAATTGCTGATTTAAAAACACTCAAAACAGCCTTTGAAATTACATTTACATGTTATAGCTTATGCAATTTTAGTGATTTGGGTTTAGATCCCTCCTCTAAGGGAGTGAATAATGATTTTGTGACCATAATATATAATGAAATGCACACAACTAGGAAAAAATATAATGAAATATTCCACGCAAATAATATTTAGTTTTCCATCTAGCCAGCAGATAGAACTTCATACTCCTTTCATTTTTTTCCTATGCTTCTCATCCAGCTGTAGGCTCATTCTCCCCAGTTCTTAACTTTTGGAAAAAAAAACAATTGTTTACAGCTCCTAATAGTTCAAGCTGTAATGTACACACAAAAAAATGAGTCAGAACAGCAACTCCTTCCTTATTAGAAGATTAAAGGGCACTCCTTTTCTAAGCTCTGGAGCAACTGCACTTGCAGAGTGTGACTGCACTTTGCAAAGTGCACAATCTATTTGTCTTTAGTAAATAAACCCCTAAGTCCAAGGTCTCAGAGAAAGCCAGTGGGCCAGTTTTGCAACAATGTCAGTTTTCCATTAAAGGGCCTCTTGGCTCTCCAACTTTATATTAATGGGCAAGACAAGGGAGCCTTGGGCTGGGGAGCAGGAGGGCATTGCCACCCCCCCCCCCCCAATGCCAGTACCAATAAGTTATGTTGGGCTGGTGGCACTGAGTGGTGATGCTCCCTCAATAAAATATTGATCAGAGCAGGACTTGCAGTCAGCAACATCTGCTGGGCATTATATGGCTACCAGCTACCTGTCCTCCAACACCAGCTTCTTTTGAGGCTCTGAGATGTTATATGGATAAATGTTGAGCGCTGCAAAGTAAGCTGATGCTGGAAGATGTGCAAAGGTGTGTCACCATGAATCACGTCCTTCAGAAACACACATTTCTCACCATGGCCACCAATTAATGCAGCATAATGACAAACTTTATAGGCCAAAAGTTTCCAGTCCACCTCTGAACTGAGACCAGTGCCATTTTAAGCCATACGTGAGAACTACTGTACTGAGTTAAGGACATTTAAATAGACATTGTCACCTCCCCATTTAGGGCAGAGTGATAGCTCCGAACACTCCAGCTAGGTATACTTGCCTATTGAGCACTCCCTTGCTGGGTAAGCTCCAATATCGGAGCCTATCTGGGTGATTGACCTCACTGCCCCCTCCCCATGATAGGGCAGATTGACCGCTAGAGAATTGTCAAATGGGCGATGTCCCATGCTTCCCAATACCTGTAAATGCCCCATTAGAAAATTGGTGTGAGGGCTCTGACTGAATGGGCATAGTGGTGAGGTGGTTCAGAAGGGTAATTGTATCTTGCAGAGGGGTGACCAGGTGGTACTGTGCCTAGAATGGTCAAAATTACAGTACCTCTTTAACCGCATGTCTTCTGCTGTAAAGGAAGTCCCCTACATGTTTGTAGCTGGACGCTTCCTCTAAATATAATCTAATAATTACAATTTATTTCTATAACATTATATTCTGTTACCTTTAATCCCAACTTTCTCAGTGATATTTTCCGCATGGTATTCAAAATTGTTTAAGTAACGATTGAAAAACATATTGAAAATCTTCCAGTCTGTGTCATTCAGGTTCCCCTTTGACCAGCTTTGCTTGAATTCAATCTGCCTCGAATCATTGTAGGCTACCAGTGTCTCTATGTCTTTCACCTCCAGGGAGCCCCAGAAGGTCATTACTCCATCACTTGAGAAATAGGAATTCTGTTTGACTGCTATCTTGAGAGAGCCTGAGGAAAGAAGATTAAGTTATAGTATATCTGAATATGTCTCTCACATACATGATTGATACATTTGTCAAATCCCTTCCCTGACATTGTACCTCATAGCTGTAAGTAACAATTTGGACTGCTTGGCATGGGTTTACATTGGCCACAGCAGCCCGTTATTTAGCAACCATTAACAGTGCAATAAATACCAGTGAACAGGTTACATGTAGACTTGTGCATAGCCAGAAAATGTGTTCGTTTTCGTTACATTTGTTTTTTTATTTTTTCAGAAATTCAGGAATTAGAAAAAATCTGAAAATTCAAAAATTGGAAATTCAGAAATTTGCGAATTCAATAATTCAGAAATCAAAATGCAGAAATTAGAAAAGTCGGAAGTTCGGAAATTCAGAAGTAAAAAAAAACGAAAATTCGGAAATGTGAAAATAAGAAAGAACATTTGAAATAATAGCTAACTAATAAACAACTTTTAAATTATAGGTATTGGAATTTCCTTTCAAATTTGGCTGTTAGTAAACTTAAATCCAAAATTTATCACTAACAGCCAAATTTTCAAGGAAATTCCAATACCTATAATTTAAGTTATTTAACCACTTCAGCCCCGGAAGGATTTCCAGCTTTAGGACCGGAGCCCTTTTTGCGATTCGGCGCTGCGTCGCTTTAACTGACAATTGCGCGGCCGTGCGACGTTGAGTCAATTTCGCTGCGTCGCGGCTTAGCGTTTTTCCCGAGGCCAGGATTTCGACCTTTAGGAAGGCCCCGACTTCACCAATTTATTGAATTTAATATCCATAACCTTAAAGGAACTTTTAAACCGACAATCACTATTTAAAACCTAAATTCAAATGATTGTCGGTTTAAACTTTCCTTTAAGGTTATGGATATTAAATTTTCAACAAATAATCAATCGATAATAAAGTTTACAAGAAAGAATAAAAGTGTAAAGGCTTAAAAGCAAAAAAAAATGAAGACTTAAAGGCTTGAAGGCTGAAAAGATTAAAGACGTAAAACTAAAGA
>BLSH010311219.1:87533-113464 GCA_018402905.1 Glandirana rugosa
CCCCCCCGGCCCCTCGCCCACGCCGCCGAAGCTAACGGCGGCCGGTGGGTGCTACTGGGGGGGCCTCGCTTACTCGCCTCCAGGCACATACATTTGTGCCTGGAGGCGAGACACACTGCCCCTTCCCGACACTAGTGTCGGAAGGAAATGCACTTCCGACACTATTGAAGGGAAGGGGTCTATCCGTCAGGGGGTATGTCAATCTTGTGCGGGTCCCTTGTATCAATTGGGAATCACGCGGGGGACGTCCAATTGGGGAAGTGACGGTTACCGTAAATGTGTCATTAGTCACGTAAAAATATCGTGACTAGCGACATATTTACGGTTACCAGGGTTTTTTCACAGTTTTACCAGGCTGTCTAAAAATGGCGGCGATCTGCGATTTTTTGCGGTACTGCAAAATTTCAGGGGACATGTCGGACCATTTTGACACTTTTTTGGGACCATTGGCATTTATACAGCGATCAGTGCTATAAAAATGCACTGATTACTGTGTAAATGCCATTGGCAGTGAAGGGGTTAACCTGCAGGGGGCGCACTAAGGGTTAACTATGTTCCCTGGGCGTGTTCTAACTGTATGGGGGACTGCCTATCTGGGGAAGGGAAGTTATCACAGCCTTCACGTAAAGGAAGGCTGTGATCACAGCCCTTCCCCGTCACACAGAGCGGAGGTCCGTGTTTACATACACGGACCTCCGCTCATTCGCTCCGGGGGGGTCATCGTGGGTGGCCGGCGGCAATCGAAGCCGCCGCACCCGCTCCCCGGCCCCCCCTGGACACAGTGAGCACGCGGGCGCGCCTCCGGCGGCGCGCGCGCGCTCACTAAACTCGTTCCCGCAGCCGCCGTCGTATGACGGCGATTTGCGGGAACGAGCCACTTTGTTGCCGTCAGATGCCGATCGGCGGTCGGCAAGTGGTTAAGTAGTTAAGTATAGTTAAGTTATTATTAGTTAGTTAGTATTTCCATATTCACATTTTTGAATTTTCGGATTTCCGAATTTCCGTTTTTCTGAATTCTCGAATTTCGGATTTTCGGTTTTTCTGATTGCCGAATTTCTGAATTACCGCATTTCGGATTTTTGGATTACCAAATTTTCGAAATCGGAAAAACTAAAATTCAGAAAAATTCAGAAATTTGGATTAGTCTGAATTGCCGGATTTCGAAAAATTCATTAAGAAACTAATTCGGGAACTAAACGAATTGCACAAGCCTAGTTACATGTACCATCATAAATAGGCAAGTGTTTTCAGGAGAGGCTCTTTGGGTGTTGTGGGAACCAGCTACAAATGGTGGCACATCAGGAAAGCAACCACTCACTTAAATTTTCTCTTTATGGCTTTCCCTGCCCACTTTTATTAAAAACAAAGTCCAAGAAATTCATTGAGTTTCCCTCACAGGGTTTTCTCAGCATTTCTCTTCCACCAAAGAGATACACAGTCAGCAGCCTCCTGGCTTACACTTGCAGCCAATGGCGGCCCTTAATGCAGGGTACAGAGGCGCCGCCTCCCAAATCTTTGCGTCCGGTCCCCCAATCTACATGCGGGGCGGCAGACGCATGGATTCCAATAGGGGTTTTGTTTTTTTGAAGCACGTGATAAGAGCCAGAGGCTCTAATAGGCTTCAAAAAAGGGTGGTCTTGGGGAGCAGATCACTGCTTTCTGAGCCCACCCAGTTGTGTGACAATAGAGAATTAATATTTGCTATTGTCTTCCTGATTCTCCTCCCGGCCAATCAGGAAGCGGGTCCTGAGACCCGTCACCCAATTGGCCAAGAGGAGAAGTGATCCTATTGGCCACCGAAGAGGAAGAAGGAGGAGATGCAGAGGAAGCCACCATGAAGCACCAGGAGGAGGAGACGCCACCCACCGCCTGGAGGAAGCGCTGCCCACAACCTTGATGGGGTAAGTGCGGGGCTTGAGACCGACGGACTGTCCGACTAGGGTGTGGGGGCGGTGCCTGTGATTGACCTGACTGAGCAACCGGGGGGAGTGGTGGTGGGTGCATTGTTTGCCACCCCCCCCCAAACAATATACCATACCATCAGCCACCACTACTTGCTCTAGCTACACTTTTCAGATCCTTTTCTGTCTTCTCTAGATAGTCTTCACACACAAGCTTTAGGTATTCACCTAGTAGCTCCTTGCTACACTGGCCCACACCTGTCTGTCGGGGTGGTGCCCTGAACCCTAGCCATGTCTTTAATAAAAACCCTGCAGTAGACATGTGCAGAATGAAAAACTTTGTTTAGTTTAGTTTTGTTTCGATCCGTTATTTACATATATGTATTTAGTTAAATTAGTTTAATCCATTTACTTAATTTTTAGTTTGCTTCATTTATTCGTATTCAAATTGATTCAAAGTTTCTGAATTCCAATCGATTTAAATAGTTTTTGAATCAATATTGATTAATTTTTTCAGATTTGAATAATTTTCAAATTCTAATTCGAATAGTTTTCAAATTCAAATAGGTTTCCAATTTCTAAAGAGAATAAAATAATATATATACTATTCTGTTATTTTTTTTTTTTTCGTATTTTTCCTATTTCTTTCTACTTCCTTTCTTTTTTTTAAATTTTTGTTTTACTATATTTTTTAGAAGGATTAAACAAAACAGTAGTAGTATATCGAAATGAGTTACGTATATATCTCAATACATAGCATGTTACAATGTGTTGCCAGTATTTTTTTAAGAATAGCATCAACAAGAGAACTAGAGTAATAAGTCTTGGGGTAGTAATACCTGTGGCATGAGGTTATAATAGAAAGGGAGAATGCATGTGGATACCGTGCTACCACTTAGTAGCTTTATTGCATCAGAGGGGCTGAAAGGGGGGCCGTTTTTCAGAGACTGAGTAGGACAGGCGCAACCAAGCATAGAGGATTACTCTTTTTTTTTTTTTAGGAAGTGGCCGTGACCAATTTTTCCCAGGCTTTGTAGAAGGATTGTGTGGATGCATTGGCTTTGGCAAATGAGAATTCATCTGATACTGCATATTCAGCAGTCAAATAGTGTCCACTAGGAGAGGAGGTTGGGGTAATTTCCACTTTTTCGCTATTGTAAGCCGTGCTGCAATTAGAATGTGAGTCACTAATGTTCGTAGGTGTCCAGGCCACGAATAAATCGATAATCCTAGGAGTAAGTCCAATGGAGCTATAGGTATGGATCATTCAGAAAGGGTGGAGATGAAGTTCATGCCAATAAGCTTTGATGATTGGGCAGTCCCACCAAATGTGTCTCAGAGATGCAGTGTCATCACATCCTCTCCAGCATTTAGGTGAAATGGAGGGGTAAATTGCTGCCACTCTGGCTGGTGTATAGTACCATCTGTGAAACAACTTTTGTAGAAATTCCCAGTGAGTGATGCAGCGGGATAAATGTCAGGGGGTTATGAGAGCCTTTTGCCACTGCTCAAGTGAAGGCGGGTTATCTGTGAGAGTGGCCCAGTGTTTATTAGAGGGGGGTAGTAAATCAGGGGATGGGATGGTGAGCAGTTTGTAAGCTAAGGAGATTCCTTTAGGTGAGGTGTGTTTGTTGTTGTGTCCCTTGCTATCTCCGTCTGGAAGGTGCCAGTGCTGGAGGGAAGTGTACCTTCAGCCAGAGGAAGACTGCAGGGGCAGGGCCATAGGTTGGGGTTCCCCCAGACTGCTAGCGAAGTACGGGTCCCTGGAGAGGGTAGCGGAGTAGTCATCTCTTGATAGCAGCTCGGAGGAGGAATTGGAGACAGGAGGTTCCCAGATCCTGGAGGTTCGGTCTGAGAGAGAAGAGCCAGACTTTGCTGGAAGACCCAAAGATGTTGCAGGAATCCACATCAGTAGCAGACTGCTCTTTATGATCAAACCTTCTACCACCCAGACCAGAGCAGCTGAGTACAGGCAGTGGGTGAAGAGGTCCCCTGATGCTTACATCCTGCCTGGAAAAGGAAAGCCCAGAAAACTTCCCAGGTTTTTCAGGTGGGTCTGGAGTGGGATCTGGACTACACTTATGTCCCTCCTGACATCAATGAACATTGTGGAGAACTCCCGGGGAGAGTGGGAGGATGACCTGGTGTGGAAGTACTTGCACATCCACATTTCTCTGGATGAGTAAAATTGTGTGCCTGGCTGGGCAGGGTGAAAGATGGACCACAACACTCAGCAGCCCCTACGGGGATACCGCTACATATACATACAGGAAACCAACTACAAATTGTGATCTAGGTGGTATGGAAGCTTTACACAAAATGCTGGAGGTGGCACCAAGAGAAGGGCAATCTTCTTCATATTTGGTGGTCTCGCCCACTAATCCACACATTGTCGAAACAAGTCTACCACCTTATCGCTGAGATCTCACCACACACCTCCTTTTCATCCAGAGCAATTTCTTCTGCTCCACACTGTCCCCCTCAGTATACAAGCACTAACTTCTCATTAATCTTTTGATTGCAGCTAAAACAGTGAGATATTGGAAATCTACCTCTATACTTGATATGATGGAATGTATTCTTCATGTAGACCATGAAAACCATGTAGACCATGTAGCTGAAATAGATTGACAGTAGCAGACACAGCATATCACTCTACATCTCCACATGGTCAGGTTGGTCATTGTTAAGTATATATCATAGCTCACCCAAAGTAGCTCATGATCCAACGTTATGATGCATCTACCCTTTTGCTCGGGAGATCGTTGGGCTGTAGGTCACCCCAGGGAGGGGAGGACTGGAGTGCTGTGTATTTCCAAAAATATTATGACAATGACTCAACCAGGACCTCACATTCACACTAACTTCCCTTTTCTTGCGTTTTCCCTTCTTAGTTCCTTTTACCTAGTTCCTCACCCTCCCCACACCTACTCAGGACGTACTCCATAGGTTTATTTAAATAAATAATCCAACCCTTACTCTACTGCCAGAATACCTAAGTAAGCCATGTCCATTGAAAACATTGCTAAAGTGACTACTCCTACTCAAATACTTTTATTTCATATCCCATATATCACAAGGTAACCACTCCCCTTCCTCCAAATTTCCTTAGCATTGAACACTGCTTAATCCACAAATATAGGTTATCTAATAAGCTGCACATGCAACAAGTATTTAATATAACCCAACTTCATGATATAACTGTATATTGAAAAATGTTTGTATACCATGTATTACCTTTCTCTCAAAAAATGTAAATCTTTAAATATGGTTTAACAAAATAAAAAACAAAACACAAAAAAATGAAAGATGATGGGTGGGAAAATGTAAATATTGGACTTCCCAGGCCATACACTAGAGGAAGGCGGCTGTTTTTTTCCAGCTGATATAGAAGCAGAAGAAAGGAAGTGCAAGGTTAGCATACGGACAATGACCATGAGAAGGTTTGGGGACATTTATTTTCTTTTAATCCAGCAAAAACCTGGCATGGGAAGGTTTTTACTGGCGATGGTGGGGTGGGTGGTGATGAGTGTTGCTCTAAGCTTTAAGGCTTGACTCTCATATCAGATGCAGCAGGAGAACGTTGCAGAAGGGGATATGTGCAATTTTTTTTACCAAAAAATGAGGAAGAATATAACTCGGCCATAACCGATGAAAAAAATTGTTTTTTTTATATATATTTTTTTTTTGGTTATGTATTATAGCAAAAAGTAAAGTGAGGAATGAGGCGGATGAGTGTGTGTGGGTCTTTTCCTGCCTACTTGGATCATTGAAGTGCTGCTCTGTGGTCAAGAGTCATATGTTTCCCTATACATATAGTACCCTAATGGCTGGTACTTTTACAATGGCTGGTAGTCTGCTGGCAGAGGCTGCAGGACACAACATTGCTGAGCCTGCACTGGGACTTTAGAGCCCACAGGGGGATTTCAGGTCTAGGGACCCTCCCTTGCAAACCAATCCAATTTTTTTTACACCGCACAACAACAGTTTTTGTACCACAACTTTACCTTTGCTTAACGCAAAAAAATAGTTATTTGCATTGTATTTGTAACTCAACTTTGTAAAAAAAAAATACTGTATCAATACACAATGTGCAGCGCTATCATAAAAATGTGAGACGGTAATCCATGCAATGTATACAAATGAAAAGACAGCTTTGTCAAAAACAATGAGTTTTCAAGTGCTCAAATTAAATTCCTTAAAGAGTGCAGGAGGTGTTTCCAAACTCCAAAAAGGGCACCTAGAAATCCAGTGGAACTAACTCCAGAAAGGGCACCCCAAAGATCCAGGAGAGACAACAGTGAGATCGGGTGCTTACCAGCAGATGGCTTTCAGACAAATGAAAAGCCAGCAGTGCTTTAGGGATGATCCCCAAGCAAATCTGCAGTGAATGATGGAATCGCACTATAATCGCCGGCCTGACTACAACTTCAATGTCATTCAATATGGAGATGTAAAATACAAGCACTCATAGTGTGGTATGTGTGGGCCTGCTGGGGATGATAGAAAAAGGCAGCACATTGTCACTTCACCTGGGATGGGATAGTGATGTGGGGTTGGGGGGGGAGCTGTTGGTGGCTGGAAGGTTTTAATATTCCTTCATAGGATGCACAGAGTCCTCCATATCCCAGGATGGTGGTCTAATGACAATCCCCCTCCTGCCCGCTCCTATCTCCAGCCCTCTGCTTGTGCAGATGTCACCCCCATACGCTGTGTCCTTTTGCTTCCCTCTCCTACCACTGATTACCGATATTGGAATCAGAGAAATTATCCATCTGATTGCAACATTTTTGTGCTCAGTGATTGAGATGCAAGATGTATACAATAATAGTTGGTTAAGCTCTATGTGACTTTGTACGATGAGGGTGACCAGTAACTGGTCATTCCTTTGTGGCATAAAGCATGCAAATAGAAAAAGACAACTGATCCCATCTAATGTTATATTACTGTGCCCAGTAAACAACATCCAAGCTGCATATAACCGCAAAGAAACAGATGACAGGAAAATTACATAGAGTACACACTAATTGGTCAAGCAAGTGCAACAAAAGCCTCGTACACACGGGTGCAACGGTTGTACAACCGAAGGTCCAACTTTGGACCAAGTTGGATGTTGGCTGTTGTGTCTCACGTACTGACATGCACTAGGCAATCATACAACCAAGCCTAACGTGGTGACATACTATGAGCGTATAACGAGGAAGTTCAGGTGCATGTGATTTGTGAATTAGGAACGTAGGGGCGGTTCTGACCTCTGAGCATGCGTGTTTTGCATGTACAACTTTATTGGACCAACTTCTCTGTAAACACGGTACAACAGTCATACAACAGCTTGTTTTCTAGTTTGCTCATCCAACTTCAGTTGTACAACTATTGTACAAAGGCTGTTGTAATCGTGCATACTAACGGATGATCGTACAACAAGCTGGTTGTATGACCGTTATTGCACAACTGTTTTACCATGTGTACAGGCCTTAAGTATGATGGCCAGTGATAATGGCCAGCGATAAAGAGCTGAAATCCTTTGTATTATCTATTTCTTAAGATATGTACATTAGTCATGTGGTGGTCATTATCATCGTGCACATAAACTATATTACCAAAAGTATTGGGACACCTGCTTTTACACGCACGTGAACTTTGACCACTGGGCACTTAAACCCCTTAACAACCAGACCAATTTTCAGCTTTCAGTGCTCTCACATTTTGAATGACAATTACTCAGTCATGCAACACTGTACCCATATCAAATGTGCGTCCTTTTTTTCACACAAATAGAGCTTTCTTCTGGTGGTATTTAATCACTGCTGGGTTTTTTATTTTTTGCGCTATAATTAAAAAAAGACCAAAATTTTTGTATAAAAATGAATTTTTCTTTGTTTCTGTTATAAAATTTAGCAAATTAGTAATTTTTCTTCATAAATGTTGGCCAAAATTTATACTGCTACATATCTTTGGTAAAAAAAAAAAAGTGTATATTATTTGGTCCTTGTGTAAGTTATAGAGTCTACAAGCTATGGTGCCAATCACTGAATATTAATCACACCTGATGTGCTGACGGCCTATCTCATTTCCTGAGACCCTAACAAGCCAGGAAAGTACAAAACCCCCCAAATTACCCTTTCTTGGAAAGTAGACATTCCAAGGCATTTAGTACGGGTTATGGTGAATTTTTTGAAGTTGTAATTTTTTCCCACAATTCTTTGCATAATGAAGATTTTTTTTCCCCCAAAATTGTCATATGTTAACGGGTTATTTCTCACATCCAGCATATGCATACCACAAATTACACCCCAAAATACATTCTACTACTCCTCCTGAGAATGGCAATACCACATGTGTGAGTCTTTTATACAGCCTGGCCACATACTGAGGCCCAACATGCAGGGAGAACCATCAGGTGTTTTAGGAGCATAAATTACACATATAATTTTTTGACTACCTCTTGCACTTTTGAAGGTCCTGGAGCACCAGGACAATGGAAACACCCAAAAAATTACCCCATTTTGGAAAGCAAACACCTCAACGTATATTCTAGGAGGCATAATGAGTCTTTGGAACATGTCATTTTTTTCCACAAGTTTTTGAAAATGAAAACACTTTTTTTTTACACAGTTGTCCATTTATACAATATTTCTAACACACAGCATGTACATAGAAAAAATGACACCCCAAAATATATTCTGCTACTCCTCCCGAGTATGGCGATACCACATGTGTGACACTTTTACACAGCCTGACCACATACAGAGGCCCAACATGCAGGGAGCACTGTCAGGTGTTCTAGGGCCATACATTTCAAATCTAATTTGACTACCTTTTACACTATTGTGAGGCACTGTGGTGGCATGGATAGGCACTGTAGTGGCACATATGGGCAGGGTAGTGGCACGGATGAGCAGTGTAGTGGCACGGATGGGCACTGTAGTGGCACGGATGGGCACTGTAGTAGCATGGATGGGCACTGTAGTGGCACGGATGGGCAGTGTAGTGGCAAGGATGGGCACTGTAGTGGCGCAGATGGGCAGTGTAGTGGCACGGATGGGCACTGTAGTGGCATGGATGTGTCACGGATGAGAACCGATGTGGTATGGATGAGCATGAATGAGGCACAAATGAGCCATGGATGGGGATGGATGAGCCACGGATGGGTGGGTGAGCCCGGATGGGTGGGTGAGCCCGGCTGGATGAGCATGGATGGATGGCTGGGTGAGCATGGATGGATGGATGGGTGAGCATGGATGGGTGAGCACGGCTGGGTGGGTGAGCATGGGTGGCTGGGTGAACATTGATGGATGGCTGGGTGAGCACAGCTGGGTGGGTGAGCATGAATGGATGGCTGGGTGAGCATGGATGGATGGGTGAGCATGGATGGATGGATGGGTGAGCACGGCTGGGTGGGTGAGCATGGATGGATGGATGGGTGAGCACAGCTGGGTGGGTGAGCACGGATGGATGGCTGGGTGAGCATGGCTGGGTGGGTGAGCATGGATGAATGGATGGGTGAGCATGGCTGGGTGAGCATGAATGGATGGATGGGTGAGCATGGCTGGGTGGGTAAGCATGGATGGATGGCTGGGTGAGCATGGATGAGCATGCATGGCTGGATGGGTGAATATGGCTGTGTGAGGATGGCTGGATGGGTGAGCATGGATGGATGGATAGATGGGTGAGGATGGGTAGGTGAGCATGGATTGGGTGAGGATGGGTGGGTGAGCATGGATTGGGTGAGGATGGGTGGGTGAGTATGGATTGGGTGAGGATGGGTGGGTGAGCATGGATTGGGTGAGGATGGGTGGGTGAGCATGGATTGGGTGAGGATGGGTGGGGGAGCATGGATAGGGTGAGGATGGCTGGGTGGGTTGTGGATGGATGGTGGGGACTGGGGGTGCAGACTGTCACTTAGCAGTGCTGTGGGCATTACACATTGCCCACAGCGCTGAAGCACCTCCTCTCTCCTCTCGCAATGCACCAATCGGTGTGGAGAGGAGAGAGAAAAGCCGGCGGAAGCGACAGCTTGTTTACATGTGATCGCGCCGTCATTTGACGGCGCAATCACATGGTTAAAGGCCGCTCACAGCGGCCATTTACCGAGATCCGTGAACCCGACGGGCATGGATGTTCCCGTGTGCGCGCCCCAAGGGGCGCGTGGGAAGCGCATTCATGGAAGGACATCAATGTACGTCCTCCCAGGGTTAAACAACCGCCCTGCAGATAAATTTTGTCTATAGGGCAGTTGTTAAGCGGTTAATGGCATCCCAGGCTTAAGGCCCGTACACACGATGCGAAATACGGACAACCGACCATCCGAAAATCAGTATGGTCCTTTTGACAGTCGATTCTGACTTTTTGGATGAAATAATCTGATGTGCAGACTATAAAATTTTTGTTGTGAACTCAACATCCGATTTTCGTTTAATTAGTACGGTATTTGTATGAAAAAAGACTAGACTATGCATGCTAAGAAACATAAAAAAATACATACAAAACTATTGAATACATTATGTCACTTCTGAAGTTGTATTCTGTCATACGAGAATTTTCGTATGGTGAGTAACCTCTTCACTTTCAACATGAGACTAGCATGCAACAAAAAACAGACGTTCGGTTTGTTCGAAAATCTAAGCATGTGTACGAGGCTTTAGTCCGTAGGGTTCAATATTGAGTTGGCCCACCCTTTGCAGCTATAACAGCTTCAACTCTTCTGGGAAGGCTGTCCACAAGGTTTAGGAGTGTTAGGAGAAATGGGTGGATCAGTCCCCAACTGACCCCCTGAGGAAGAGTGGGAACAAGCTTTACAAGAAAGCTGGACTGTCGCGGCACCAGTACAGTACAGTAAGTTTGCAAGAATATATATAAAATATAACAAAGTGTGTCTATGGGAATGTTTGACCATTTTTCCAGAAGCACATTTGTGAAGTCAGGCACTGATGTTGCATGAGAAGGCCTGGATTGCAGTCTGCACTCTAATTCATCCCAAAGGTGTTCTATCGGGTTGAGGTCAGGACTCTGTGCAGGCCAGTCAAGTTCCTCCACCCCGAACTCACTCATCCATGTCTTTATGGACTTTGCTTTGTGCATTGGTCCAAATCATTTGGTGGAAGGGAGATTATGGTATGGGGTTGTTTTTCGGGGGTGGACTGACCATTCGGGTGCTGCCTTAGGGCCTGCAGCCAATAGGGGGCCCCCCCCGTGAGAGGCTCCTGAGAGATGGTCATCGGATCTAGGGGTATGCTGCTGACAGTGCTGGGACGCCACTTGCATGGTAAATTGCACTGCATACAGAGTAACTGTAGCTGTAATTTTCTGAGCCGCTGGCATGCATCTGCTACCTCCCTTCTGCCTAATCTCCAAACTGTCATCATTGCTGTTCTCAGAGGCTCCACCTGCCAAGTCATGTTTTTTATGGCTGTGAACAGGTGCTCTGTCACTGTGCTGTGTGTGTGCCAATCCCCTTTCTCGATATCTCACTCACACAAATCCTGAGAGAGACATTGGGAATCACTGGATTCCGAGTGCACAGTGCAGTGTGCCAATGCGGAAGAGGCTCATGATTTGCTCTGCCTCGTTATCATACATCCTTCCAATCCCTACTGTGCCTGCTTCTGCAGCCCCGCCCATACTCCACCCCCTGATGTGCACATACACACAGCAATGTGATAAAAATGCAATTAAACTGATGTCCTTTTTTCCCACAAATAGAGCTTTCTTTAGGTGGTATTTGATCACCTGTGGTTTTTATTTTTTGTGCTATAAACAAAAAAACTATTTTGAAAAAAAAAACAATATTTTTTACTTTCTGCTATAAAACAAATCCAGTAAAAATAAAATTTCTTCATCAGTTTAGACCAATATGTATTCTGCTACATATTTTTGGTAAAAAAAAACCCCTAAATAAGCATATTTTGATTGGTTAGCACAAAAGTTATAGCGTCTACAAACTATTGGATTTTTATTGAATTTTTTTTTTCTAGTAATGGTTACTGTACTAATGACACTGGCAGTGAAGGGGGCGATCAAAGGGTTAAATGTGTTCCTAGGAAGTGCTTTCTAACTGTTGCAGGGGAGGTGCTTTAACTGTGGGAAGACAGAAATCTGTGTTCCTGCTTAGTAGAAATACAGGATCTCTGTCTTCCCTGCTAACAGATTGGTGATCTGCCTTGTTTACATCGGCAGACCGTCGTTCTGCCTCTGTCGGGAACGATCGACAGGGCCCGGCGGACATCGGGTCCGCCGGACCCGCTGATTGGCTCCTGGTGTGTCAAGTGCGTGTATGTGCAGAATCATGTACCTTTATGTGATTCTGCGCACAGGAGTGGCCGCACCGCAGTAAATGTACGTGGTGCATTCGACATCCAGGTTAATGTAAGATTATTTTTCTTTATTTTCTTAACTCTTTAAACATGTATTTTGAACATACTGTAGAGAAATTCTGTGACCACTGCTTGTAATGTAGCAGAGCAATATATTGGTGGGGCTTTGTGTGGGTGTGGCTTGTGTGTGGGTGGGGACAAAGGGGGCCCCATGATCCCCTATTGCCCGGGGGCCCCATGAGTTGACAGTCTGCCCCTGCTCTTAAGGGGTCAGCATACCAAGACATTTTGAACAATTTAATGCTTCCAACTTTGTGGGAACAGTTTGGGGATGGCCCCTTCCTGTTCCGATATGACTGTGCACCAGAGCACAAAGCAAGATCCATAAAGAAATGGATGAGTTTGAACTAACCACTTACGGACCAGCCACAGTTTTGTTACGTTGGTACTTTGCTGTGGAATACCGTTGTTATGACAGCAGATCCTCTGAAATGGTGAACGGCTGGCTTTCAGATAAAAGTGGTCTCTGCCGCGAGATCACTTTTATCGGGGGTGGGAGAGGTGCCCCTCCTCCTGCCGCGCTCCGGTCCTCTCCACCGCTTACCAGAGCCGTCGGAAGCAGGGGAGACGATCCAATCCTGTCCCTTCTGAGGTATGGAGCAGACTGAGGGGAAGATGGCCCCCGCTCAGCTCCATAACATTGCAGGGCGGAAGTGACGTCAAACGTCACGTCTGCCCAATGCTTTTAAAGGGGAATTCTTTTTCAAATTACATTTATTTATTTTTTATTGCATTTTAGTGTAAAAATGAGATCTGAGGTCTTTTTGACCCCAGATCTCACATTTAGGAGGTCCTGGCATGTTTGGTTTCTATTACAAGGGATGTTTACATTCCTTGTAATAGGAATAAAAGTGACCCCACTTCTTTTTTTAAAAGGACAGTGTAAAAAGAAAAAAGAAAAAGTAAAAGAAAAAAGAAAAAAAAAGTCCCTCCGAGCTTGTGCGCAGAATCGAACGCATACGTAAGTCCCGCACGCATATGAAAACGGTGTTCAAACCACACATGTGAGGTATTGCCGCAATCGTTAGAGCAATAATTCTAGCACAAGACCTCCTCTCACTCAAAACTGGTAACCTGTATACATTTTCAAACGTTACAGATGGAGATTTTTAAGTGCCAAAGTTTGTCGCCATTCCACAAGCAAGCGCAATTTTGAAGCATGCCATGTTGGGTATCAAATTACTCGCCATAACATTATTTTTCACAATATAGAAAAAAATTGGGCTAACGTTACTGTTTCTTATTTTTGTACAATCAAAAAAGTGATTTTTTTCCCCAAAAAATTGCTCTTGTAAGACCGCTGCACAAATACGGTGTGACATAAAGTATTGCAACAACCGCCATTTTATTCTCTAGGATGTTAGAAAAAAATATATATAATGTTTGGGGGTTCTAAGTAATTTTCTAGCAAAAAAAAATATTTTAACTTGTAAACACCGAAACTCAAAAAGTTATTTAGTTAACTTTAGAGGTTAATTTTGCATATACACCAATGCCAAAAAATCTCACTCAGCCCACTTCCACTATTTCCACTTGTACAGTATTATTTTGGAGCCGCAGTCTCTACCTCAGACTACGGGGGGGAAAGTGAAACTCCATTTTACTTCCTATATTTGTCCTTTGCAGCAGCTATAGTTTAGCGCAGTATGAAGAAGAGCCACTCATATTAAACAATTAGAAAATGAAAAGCATAACAAAGCCACAATAAAGCCTTCAAGTATTAAATGGAGTTTTCTCTTATCTCTTATTTCATCCATTTTTAAAAAAAAATTCTTAATAACTAAAATGTAACATTTATATTTTCTGCAGATTGCAGCTCATTGTTCAATCTGTTCCTATACACAAGACATTTCTAGAATTTTTACCTGTATTTTGGCAGTTTTCTGTCATCAGTCCTAAGATTTTAGAAGTGGAAACACCATACTGATTGTGGCGTTATCTCTCACACAGCAACAGTAAATCAGTGTGGCAATTCGTGTTTTCTTTTATAACATTAGTGTGGGTAATGCCAAGAGGTTTCAAGGCGGTTTTTTAAGCAGTAAGAGATGATATCTGATGTGGAAGTTATGTTCTAGAATTGTGCAGTCTTATATTTGTTGCAGACCGGTAAGCTTGATATATTGATGCGGTTTGATTTTATAAGTTGCAATTCATCATAAAAATATTATGGCATTATATAAAACAGATCCACGTTCGTTTCTTACCTTCAGCTGTAATGTTTAGTAGTAGGAGAAAGGATAAAATAAAGGATGGGATGAGAACCTTCATCTCTCTTCTTTAAAACTCCTGGGAGAGAAAAGAAAGCAACTAGAAAACTATTATAGAAGAAAAATGACTTGTGTGTTCGTGTTCAGCAGTAGAAAAGGAATTTCTCTTCTGGTTATCCTGTAGAGGAAGATGCACAGTTTTGGAAGTGTACAGCTCTTGTGGTTAAACTGTGTGCCACCAATCAGCTAGTAGGTAGCGGCACAACCCTTATAAGTTCTATACACACAGTACTGTATATTCTATATGTCATGCGAAAGATCCACAATTTTGTGCTGCACCACAGTGGCAGGTACAAGCAGCCATTTTTTTTGCCCAGAAGACTACCTCAATCTGCCATTTTTAACTCCTTCACACCAACAGAATGCAAATATGTGGCTTCTCATGGGGCGGGCATTTGCGCCGAACGCCCACATATTTGCACACCACACTTCAAACACAGCTGTGCCGAGAGCGTGTGCCCTGCATGCTCCTAGAACAGTTACCAGCAACTAACGGGAAGCTCCTGACCCCCCCCCCCCAGCATGTGGAATGCCATAAGGTAGTAGGAGGCAGAGGAGGAACACGAGGAGCAAGGATGTGGTGTTGGCGATGAAGAGAGGTATTAGAGCTGTGGCAGTGCGGAGGAGGATTGGGCTGCTGCCAGTGAGGAGGAACGTTGTGGTGCTGGCTAGGGATGAGGCCAGGTTTGGTTAGCGGGACAACCCTAGTCCATGAACCCCATTAGCACATTTTTTTCGCCACTTTCTTTACTAAAAGGCACGCTGTCATTGAAAAGAGGGCACAGGGTACTGGGCATTGCCATGAGGGTCCTGGGTACAAATGCTAAAAAGTGTTATTAACCTTCTCCCGCCCGCGCTATAGCCGAATGACGGCTACAGCGCGGCTCTAAAATGCCGTCATTCGGCTATAGACGTCCTCCCATTTGGCTCGTGCTGGGCGCGCTCCCGCGGGTCGGGCGGACCCGATGTCCGCCGGAGACCCGCGATCTCCTTTCAGAGAGGAGGAACGGGGAACCGCCGAAGTAAACACGGCGGTTCCCCGTTCTGAGAATGGGACAATGACAGATCTACTGATCCCTGTCACTGGGATCAGTTAGATCTGTTATGTCCCGAGCAGCCCTGCCCCCCCACAGTTAGAACACGCCCAGGGAACATTTATTAACCCCTTCACTGCCCCCTGCTGGTTAACCCCTTCACTGCCAATTACATTTATACAGTAATCAGTGGACATTTAAATTTCTGATCGCTGTATAAATGTCATTGGTCCCAAAAATGTGTCAAAAACGTCCGACATGTCCGCCCCGATATCGCAGTCCCGATAAAAATCGCAGATCGCCGCCATTACCAGTAAAAAAAAAAAAATAAATAAAAACGCCATAAATCAATGTCCATAGTTTGTAGGCGCTATAACTTTTGCGCAACCCAATCAATAAACGCTGATTGCGATTTTTTTTACCAAAAATATGTAGAAGAATATAAATCGGTCAAAACTGATGAATAAATTTGTTTTTTTATTTTTTATTTTTGGATATTTATTATAGCAAAAAGTAAAAAATATTGTTTTTTTTTCAAAATTGTCGCTCTTTTTTTGTTTATAGCGGCGATCAGAAATGACGCAGAGGGGATCAAATACCACCAAAAGAAAGCTCTATTTGTGGGAAAAAAAGGACACAAATTTTGTTTGGGTACAACGTCGCACAACCGCGCAATTGTCATTCAAAGAGCGACAGCGCTGAAAACTGAAAATTGGTTCGGGCAGGAGGGGGGTTTAAGTGCCCAGTAAGGAAGTGGTTAAAGATAGTTTTGGAGGGAAAGCGTCTTCTTATGCAGCGTAACTACCTCAGAAATGGCCCCCTTCCTATCCAGGCCATTTTTCAGTTTTCAGTGGCATGATAATTTGACTGGCAATTACTGTTTTTTTTGTTTGTTTTTTTTTTTTTTTACAATGGAAAGAAAGAAAAAAACATAAAAAAAACCAAAAAAACAAAAAAAACATTTTTCCTCAATCACCAATTAAAATGGCCAGAGCGGTTAAAATGTAAATAAAGGTAAACTAAAGGTAAAAAACCCAGGGTTTGCCACACTTTTGAGGGATTTCCTCTTGTGACTATGGGACAAGAATTGAAGGTAAATTTCCCCTATGGGACACAGATGACAGGGGTTTTAACCCCCCCACTCGATCATCCAAAATGAGGAAAAAAAGTGTTTTGTCTTTCGTTCTACTTTAGGCTACGTTCACATATTTGCGTCTCTGTGTGGGAGCCATTGTGTGGGCAGAGCAGCCCTTTCATTTGAACGGGCTGCTGTCTGTACCTGTGGGAAATGCAGCTACAACATATTTGCACCATACAGTTTCAGATGCATGGGGGGGCCATTGATAATTAATGGCACCCCCACATGTCTGCTAAACAGCAGCACATTTTGACTGTGGGTGCCTGTGGGTGCGGTGAAAACATGCAGTTTACACGCATTCCCTTACCTGCATATGTATGAACCTAGACTTTAGTGACAATGATTATCAATTCACTTTGGAAAAGAAAAATATGGTCAGTATGTGCTGTCTGGCAGAGGTTTCTGCATCACAAATTACAAGTAATTTGCTAAGCATTTAACAAATAAATACTTCAATGTTGTGTTTAGCTGCTTAGTTAAAGTTATTACTAAATAAATGCATCTAGTTCAAATTGCATTTGAAGAGGACAAGTCCCTGGAAACGTGTCATGCACTCCCCATCTCCTGACATCCACCAGGCATGTTGACAGCTGTCATCCTCATGAGCAACCTGGAACGTTGCCGCTAATATCCATACTTTGAGCTGGTAGACTCCCTGTCGCGGTCTCTGTTTACTCAGTGATGCCTACAGCCTCACACCGATTACAGCTGCTTGGTCTCAGGTGTTCACTATCCATGCTGTTTCATGCTAACCTCAATGTAAGTGGGCTGCCTATTTTAATAAAGTGCTTTTAATTTGATACTGAGCTCAGCGCCCTGCTATTCGTTTCCAACCTTCCAATGGGCACACTAGTTCTGGTGACCTGGGGGGCAATGGATTCCCTTAATTTGTAGGGATTTCCTCTTACTTCCTGTTTTGGCTATAAGACAGGAAGTGAAGGGACATCTCCGCAATGGGAAACAGATGGCAATAAAATCTGACAGGGGTTATAACCCTCCCTTACTCTATCCAAAATGAAAAAAAGTTTTACCTATAGTTCTACTTTGAAGCTTCAATCTGGGCTGAGCAAATATTGTCTAAATACAAGAGCCATGTGTATTGTTAAGTGTATCTTTGAGTCCTTTGCTTCTTTCTTTCTAACCGTTATAGTAATCCAGCATGAAACAACTCCTGCACTTTGCCTCTGTGAAGGAGTTTCTAATAATAGACCGGTCACTGCTGTTCTCTCTCCTTGTGCAGGGTGACTGGTCTTGTCTCCGCCCCCTCCTGTAGTTTTCTGCAGGCAGCCTGTAGTAGCCAGTGCAGCTGAATCACACCCACAGCTCTTATCTCTACACAAGCTATGTACAGCACAGTGATGATGTCACTGCTACTTGGTAGGCTTTTTTTTGGCTATTGAAAAAAATATTTAGAAAGGAACGCTTGTGAAAAATGTTATTTTCTCATGCAGTGGGGCTGTGCTCGCACTGCATGGGTAACTGGCTGCTCATTTTTGTCTAGGGGATTGCAGAGCAGAGATATACTGACCTAACCTGCTGATCTTTCGACCACAAGACTGGTCCCCGCCGCTCCTGCCCCCCCCCACACACACACACGCTAGTGGTCTTGTGAATAGACTGTTCCTGATGTCATCATGCCCATAGACTGGCTCTGGACATGAAGACGGCAGGACCAATCCACCACTAAATGTGGGGGAGCGCAGTTTGGGTTCAGCTTTAAGCTCCATCTTCTATCAGTTATAAAAATATAACCAATGGAACTACAAACTACCTGCCACCAGCTTTCACAACACTGGTTTGTGGCTGTACAGACTTATAGAATGCTTCAGCACTTTCCTTGAGGGTCTTTGTTGGTTATATTGTTATGCTTGGGCATCTTAATTGATGCTCACAGTTTACCTCCCAGCTGCCAGGGATTTTAGATTTGTTCCACTATTTTATGAACTGAGTATCATTCCACAGCGCCTGAATTGTCCATTTTGTAATTTATCAGTGATAAAAATAATCCTGAGAAGGTCTGATATGAGGCTCTCTACAGCTGAACTGAGCCAGAGCCCTGCAGCATGACCGCATTCTCTGATCTCTGATTTTACTGTCAGTATTGTCAAATATCTTTTAAGACAGCCTTACATGGCCCCTTAATGATACACTACCCCAATGGCTTGCTTACATCACACCCACTGACTGAAATTACCCAGTTAGGAGGTAGGGTTCCTTGCTGCTGAAGAAGACTCTTCCTCTTTGGAGGGCCTTTTATAAAGGGGTATGTATGTCAATAAAGTTGAAATGCTGATGGGAAATTTGCATATTTCATATGTAACACCCCCTAGTGTTGGTTCATTTATTTTTGACTCACAGTAGCTGGATGAGTCTGGTTAATTGGTTGGGTGTTACCGTAGGTCAGGCTGGAGGGCTCTACAGGTCAGGCCTCTAGTACCCTGCCATTCTAGAAGCTTGAAGAAGTTTCTAGAAGCTAGTGGGTGGAGGCCAGGAGGTACTAATCTGCATATTTATGGGAACCTGGCCAATCCCCAGGCAGGAGGACTGGCGGGGAGGTTGGGCCAGCCCATAAATATTGAGGAGCCTTGCCAGCAGGGTAGTCGGGTGGAAGATGGAGTGCTGAGGCTGTGTCATATAGCCTGGGAGGGGACCTTGGGGCTGAGGGGGCTCTGTCTCCAGGCTGGGAGCTGAGGAAGGAAGGAAGAAGGACAGAGGAATCTCCACTACCCCACAGTCTCTGCTAGGAGACACCCTGGCTTGAATAGGAGGGCCTGGACAGCAGGAGTCCTGAGCAGGAGTCTTCACAAAAACATCAGGATTTCCCGGGACAGTGTGAGTACCTCTACACCTTCAGGGCCTAAAAGAGATGAAGCTGTCCAATGCGACAACCAGCAAGCTTTCTGGGACAGAGCCAACAAGCTAATCCAGTCTCTTGTTCTGGGACATTTCACCAAGCAGCCAGGTGGGCTGGTATTTCCAAGAGAGAGGACATAGAGCTCCTGCAAGTTGAGACTTTACTAAATTTCCACTAAGGGGACACAGAGCTCCTATCAGGGGAATTTTTATTGCCAATTCTAGAAAGACTGTCGTTGTTCCAGAGAGAATACAGTCTAGGATTTGCGGTTTTTCAGTGTACAGAGTGAAGAGTTGTCCTCATTGTTGTACTTCAAGTCAAGTTGGGCATCCAATAACCCCTATTCCCCTACCCAATAAAACAACAAAATCAGGTCCATGGACTGATTGCTGTCTTTGTGTGAGAGTTGGAAAATGTGTGTTGCCTGGCTGTGCATGAATAGAGGGACCCAGAAATCCAGCAGCCCTATAGGGGGTAACGCTATGCATGTTTCCTTATTATAGTTGTCTCACAATATCTGAGAAAGCCTCCAATATAATGGTTACCTTAGCTGACTTAATACTGAAGGAATGTCAAACAAACTGACCAAGTCCTTAAAAGGTCAATTCTTTACCCACAAGTCTTATGGCCCTCTGATTCCTCCTGTATTGAATTGTATTGTAACTGTACTGTCTATCCTCAAGTTGTAAAACATTGCACAAACTGTTGACACTATATAAATCCTGTATGATAATAATAATGATAATAATATACTACAGCTATTACTTGGAATATACAGTATCATATCAGATCAATTGCATTCCTTCGTAAACTGACCAGTGTATAGACCATCCAACCCTCGCCACACATGATAATACCATTGTTTAATTCCTATTTTTTACAACCTGATTGTAGGGAAATCTCAATATTAATCATCATTACTCACATTTATGTGATAAAGCTGAATATTGTCTATAGAAACAAGTATTATTGAGGAGATACTGTATAAGTGTATTCAAGCATAGTCAAAGTCAATATGAAGGTTTTTAAAAAAAAGGTCAAATTTTATTTTGTTTATGCTTAACTTTATAATGTGATAGCATAATTTTCATTATCTTTATACAAACTTTGCTTCTCAAATTAATATTTATGGTTGAATATTTTTTTATTAACAGGTTTCAAAAGATTACAAAGATAATCCATATAAGTGGATGCAATAAAATATCCATGAAAACCATTAAATGACAAGTAAGTGTAGTGCACTGAAACAATTTTCAAAAAAGTTATTTTTCCCTGAATGGGTAGCTTCATCAGTATAGGCTCAATTTTAAAGTGGTTATTAACCTGTGACAACCACTTTAACCTACAGGTAAGCCTATAATAAGGCTTACCCGTAGGTGCCCTGCATATCTCCCAAACCTGCATGATTTAGGAGATATACAGTGTACTTTATGCCAACGTCATTTTGTCACACGCGCAGTGATGAAATGGCTTCTGTGCCGTTTCTTCACTGTGATCGTGCCGTGACTGGCAGCTCCCCCGTGCATGCGCGGGAGTGACGTCACGCGACTCCGGCCAGTCACAGAGTCCCGGTCCCGGAAGGAAGAGGGGCTGAAGATGGACGCTAGCACAGGGGACATTGCTGGACGTCGCAGGCTTCATTTTCAGGTAAGTGGCACATAATGGGCTACTATGCGATGCATAGTAGCCCATTATGCTTCTACTTTGCAGGGGAATACAGAGGAAGTAAACCCTATCAGGGTTTACTTCCTCTTTGGGGATTAAAGGAACCCAAACAAGCTATAATATTTTGCATCGATAACAAAAAGAGGACCCCCCAGAAACAATGCCCTTAGGGTGGATCGTAACGCGCATGTAATCAGTGCAGTAGTAAATGACCCAAAAAAAATTTAGGGGGTGTGTAACCATATTCATGGAGAGAAGAGACAGAAAGTACTTAGAGAATGGAAAGTGAGATGATAAAGAAGGAGAATAGAAGAAAGAGAGAGCAGAAGACCTAAGGGTGGACACAAGTTCCCCTGATGTTTATAAGAGAAAATACACACTAAAAAGTATATTTATGGCGTGAGCCTGTTACCGAGCTTCTCTGAAGAAGAATAGTGCATCCAAATGTACCAAAGGGTGGTAAATTCTCCAATTTATCAAGTTCTTTAGCCTGTTGCACTTCCATAAGCATGATGTCGTTGATTGCATTCACCCATGACGATAAGGATGGAATCAACGTGCTCTTCCAGTGTCTAGAAATTAACTCTCTAGCTGCAGAAAAATCAAAGCAGACTAGCTTTTTGAGATTTTACCGCAGCCAGGAGGATAGATAATAAGGCTATGGAGGGGGGAGGGGGTGAGGGATTCGTCATAGATCTCTGTATATACCTGAAAGATCTGCGACCAGAAAGGGCGGATGCGATCACATTCCAACCAGATGTGTAAATACGTTCCTCTTTCTGAATGACATATAGCCGTAGAGGTTGGGAAGATCTGATAAACAGTTACAGGATCGGTACCATCTGGACAATAACTTGTAATTTTTCTCCTGTGCATAACCCGAGACAGAGGATTTATGGGTAAAAAGAGATGCAGTGTGCCAATCTTCGGTGGAGACCTCAAACCCCAACTCCCCAGATCATTTTCTTGTAAACACGGGAAGCACATTGTGAGTATGGGCCAATATATATTTATAAACCATTAATAGAGTGTGGCGGGGGACCTCCAGAAGAAGACAAGCATTCAAACTCCCTCAGGGGTCTATGCACTGCACCCAAAGTGAAGAGGAATTTACAATAGGTCGACAAACAAAATTTTGTCAACCAATTCATTGATGAAGGTGACGCTTCAGGGTGTGTTACAAAGGACCTGTGGGGGGTGTTTACAAAGGAACGGGCTGTGGGCCAAGATGTCAAATAATATTTAATATAAGTTTCAGTTGCTTTGAAATTTTGTATGGTTCTTGTCTGTTGTCTGTTAACAGTTCGCCAATCTCTTCTCCAGGAGAGTCAGTCCATAGTCAATCCGATGATGGATGTGTATCTTCTGTTTAATGGGAAAAACAACCTGGGTTAGTACAAGTTGTAGTAGTTTTGATGGAGAGTTAAAATCGAGAGATGGTATTGTGAAGTCTAAGTTCCTAGTGGTTGTCTGGTAATGACTGTGGATTTCATATAATGTTTTGCTGTAAGCTTGCACCACAATATACAGTATTTATATTTCTCAATCATAGGCGTGCACACATAGGGTGGCAGGTGTGACTGGGCACACCCTAATCACCCTGTACTGTACAGATTCCCTATGCTGCCTGGCTGCAGAGAAAGGGATTGGGGAATCTCTGTCCTCAGTCTCTTTCTCTGTTTCAAAAGTGAGGCATCAGGGGTCTTTTTAGACCCCTGATATTTCACCACAGCCTCCCAGCAGGGCTCCTAAAAGAATTGTAAAAAAAATAATAAAATATAATATTGTAAAAAAAAACAAAAAAAAAAAACAAGAGTGTAAAAAATAAAATAAAAATAAAAATAAACTACTGACACGATCTCTGCCCTGCTGACACCGTCCTCTGTGCTGCTGACATACCTGTATATACACACACTCATGTTTGTTTGTGCTTTTGTGGTGCACACCCTAATGCAATAGGCTGCGCACACCTATGCTCTCAATGGTGATTTCTTACCTGTGCTTTTTATGCAACTTCACAAAGCATGCCAAACCGACCACACACATAACGACAAAAACTGTTATTCCCACAACCAGTCCGATCAGGGTTGGATGTATCTCATCTGCAGAGGTGATTAATATACTGTGGATTAATATGAAAATGTAATGCTGGGCAAAATAAGAAAAACTTCTACAGCTAAATAGGAAATATTAGCCACTTAAATTGCTACTTAAAATACAACTAAAAGCACAACTTTTTTTTTCGTTTTTGATAGAGTGGAGATGGATTAGAACACCTTTCAGTTGTTAATGCTGTCTGTGCCCCTGTTAAGGAGGTTCCCCCTCTCTATTTGTCCTGTTTACCATTGTCATTAATAGTGAAAGTAAAAGAAAAACCCACGTTTTGGTCTTTCCCCAGAATAGTAACAGGCCGGATCATCAGGTAAAAATAAAGTAAAAAGTGTAAATACAAAAACGAATGCTGCCACCACATCTAAGGATTGGTAAGTTGCAATATATTATAACTTACATTATATTTTTAGGCACCAATCAGAATGGGACTCACAGTCATTTACAGCTCTTGGTCAATATGGTTACCTGCTCCCTAATCGGACCTGTGATCACAGCACCTGGCAGAGGGAAGTCTTTCAGACGTGACAACTAACCGCCTACCCACCCCCTTTGGGTGCATATAAATACAGCATGGAGCACCAAGATGGCCACCGCTTCCGACGACGTCCTATGACGAAACGCGTTAGGCGGGGCCACGATCACGCAAGGCGCTCTTACGTCACTTCCCGGTTTATGTGGCTAACGTCTCTCCTCCTTGGAACGCAAGCCACAGGAAGAGGAAGGGAATCGTCCCTTCCTCAACACGGCAGCTGCGCTGCCAAACAACTATATCTTCCCTTTTTACACTGAATTATTAATACACTTATCTTCTATTGGAGTAATCTCTGTTGTACCTCCCAGGCAGGGGATGGTCTGTGGTTTTAATATTTTTTGGCTTAAATAAAACGGTATATTTTTACGATATCACACTATCTGGGTTTATCGTTTTTTACCCACACCCCAATACCGGAGGAACGGCGCAGGGACAGGAACAGATGATAGGAACCAGGACACCCAGGCTGTGAAAGACCCAAGCTGACCGGGGTAAAAGATACAGCGAAAGCGGGCCACCCCTGCAGGGGTACGTCTATCCGGTGAGTGGGGACACATGTGGGGAGCACGGATTTGAAGTCACAAGAATATCCAATAAGATTGTGTGAAGTCACTGGATCACGTGTGGAAATGTATGCATCATACAATAAAAGTCACAAAGAATATTTTTCAACACATAAACTTTTTTCAGCAAGGGAATTTAACACTTGGACTGCTATTGATGATAACTTCCCCCAATACACTTATTTGTGTATAAGGACATACAATTGGGTATAACCCATAAGTTACGGAAAAACAGCTGAGGGGTGAAGCACTGGACTCTGATTTTTGCTATTTATTTATAGATTTATTATTCTTTATAATTCTCATTTAAGCACATCTCTTATATGCATCTTATACGGTTATAAGGGCACTGCTATTTATGGTTTATAATATTTTATAATTTTATATGTCTAACGGACAAGCTTTTACACCCGTTTATATTTATTACTCTTTAATATCCAGCACAAAAATAATTATTTATATATAATAATTTTTCACCTATCAACACAATTTTACACTGTATCTTTTTAAGAATTGGGGTCACAATTATTTATTGATAACACAAAACACTATTGCCATAGGGAATAGCGCCATCTTCCTGTCAATACCAAACATATTCACCTTTTTCTTTACTGAAAACCCAGGAAGGCAGCTTTTCCCTACATATATACACACATTCTACCCTCATATCCTGAGCGCGGGAATCTTCCAATTCAAGTCTTTCAGAACCAATATCCTTTGTTCTTCAATGATGTCATGTGATTGAATGGCAAGTGCTGCAAAGGAAACTAATAGAGTTGAGCGGACACCTGGATGTTCGGGTTCGGGGGGTTCAACCGAACTTCGTGAAAAAGTTTGGGTTCGGTACCGAACTTGACCCCGGACCCGGAACCCCATTGAAGTCAACGGGGACCCAAACTTTTTGGCACAAAAATGACTGTAAAAAAGTTCTGGAAAGTGCTAGAGGGCTGCAAAGGGAAGTAAAATGGGGGTAAGAGTAGGACAAGTGCCCTACAAAAAAAAATGGGGTTTGGGAAATAACTTAAAATCAAATAAAAAAAATAAAAATGGGAGGAGGAGGTGGATGTGGAGTAGGAGCCTAGAGGTTGACTAGGCCGTGACCGTGGCAGTGTAGGCGGAAGTTCCCGTGAACAGGATGAGAATGGGGGTAAAATGAAGGGAAACGTCGGGAGATCGTGAAAGGTCTTGAAAAAATGTCAGTAAAAACACGGTTTTTCAAACCCAGGGGCAACTGAAGTTACCCCAAGGCCCAGGCCCCAGTTCAAGCCATGGCTTGGGTTTGAAAAAGTGCTTCAAGCCAACTTGGGGGGCTTGGGCTTGTAGGTCCACAGGCGAGTTGAGATAATCAAAGGAAACGTCGTGAACGGTAAGTTAGTGTACTGTAGTAACTTCTTGTTTCCTATAACCAAGACTTTCTGAACTTAACCTTCTAAGGGCGCGAGTCCTATACTCCCATCTTACACACATATATACATCCCTTTTCGACGGAAGG
>BLSH010311227.1:68989-89377 GCA_018402905.1 Glandirana rugosa
CGGTTGATAGCAGTTGATTGCGGCATGGCCGCAATTGGCCGTAAAAACTTCGGTTACAAAAATCCAACTTTTTATCGTCTCCTGACTAAAAAAAAAATTTTTTATGGATAACTGCGGCTACGAGTGATTGCGAACGATCATGTTTTACCATTCACTTATTAAAGTAATTTTTTCAAACATTTGAAGTACTGCCCTTCCCTCTCTAATTAACCGCTTGGTTCTCTTGGTCTATCGAGAGAACATACCCCGTGTTTTTCATATACACTGTGGCACTATTACCTCATTATGGACACTAGATGGAGCTACACTCTGGGCCAGAGCACTACATAGTGAAAGTTGATCTCAGGGAGGCCTAGCCGACTTTAAGGCCTCATACACAGTGGCGTCTGATAAAAAATAAGCAAAACGTTGGGTCCGACATTTTTGAAAAAATTGGCATTTTTTGCGGCGTTTTGCATCGGCGATAGCAAGCGTTAGTGAGCATCGGCGTCAATAGGTATTTTTTAAAAAAAAAATCAGTCCTCTGCTATTTTTCAACCTAAAAACATTGGCTTCAAAAATGCCGGTTAACGCCGGTACGGCGTTAGTTGACGATAGTTGGCGTTAGTGAGCGTTTTGCGGTGTCGGCGTCAAAAAACGCCAAAACGCTACAGCCTCAGAACGCACTGGTCCTGCTTTCTAGAAACAGCTCACTAACGCCGACGCCCTCTACTGCTCACAAACGCCAGCGTTTTTAGAGGGCCATTGAATAACATGGAGAGCTGCAAAAAATGCCTACAAACACCGGCGTCCAAAACGCCCGTATGAGGCCTTAGCATCAACTGTGAGGTATCTGGATTCTTTCTCCACCCCCCACCTCTAAACACTGGAACGTGTGTGCATGTGCAGAATGGCGGGGGGACATCAGGAATGAGGTGGTGCCTGCGTCCATGTCAGGTGGCGCATGCATGCATTCATGGAGAATATCTGAATGCCTTAAGCAGCTGGCAGTGTTCTTCCCCACAGACCCACACACTAGATGTGCATGGTTTGAATCTGGACGACTCCTACTGATAGACACAATGACTGCTAACAAAAGGTACCTTGCGCTGGCATACACAACATTTCTGTGACTATAATGTTAATTTCCTGTATGGCGCATGTGTGCTTACTTGTTCATTTATTTCCCCCATCATGCATTATTACATTCTAACTTCCTGGTTTGTTTGTTTTTTGCTTGCAACTGAAAGAAGATTATCTGTGCTGATTTTTGTGTGTAAAGTAAGCCATCTACTAAGAATCTTCAAGATACAACCCCCACTCTTAGCGCACAAGCAGGCAAAAGCGGTGTTTAGATGTATTTCTGTCTAGCTATTCGTTTTAAGCCATGTTTGTTTTAAATGTAATTCACTGTATGTCTGATGATTTGTCCTTCATATTTGTTCTCTTTATTCAGTTCTCTGGTGTTGATGTAAATGTTGGTGTAAGAACTTGATATGTACATTAAACATCAGTGAGACAAGAACCTCAGCCTTCTCATTGCGACTAAGGGCGGCATAGCAGAACGCTTTTCTGCTTCTGTGAAGGCCATGAAACCATGAAGCTGCACGCAGAAATTGGCTAGCAAAATAGAACACTTGGCTGCATCTGTGAAGGCCAATGTAGAACACTTTGCTGCGTCTCTGAAGGCCATGAAACCGTGAAGCTGCACACAGAAATCTGCTAGCAAGGAAAGCCATACGTTTGATAAGAGAAGTACAACATTGGAAACTATCCCAATTTATTGACTGAGACAGCTAGTAGCAAGTAAAGGCTGAAAAAGCAAGCACCCTTTAATACAGAACAGATTATCATATCAGGTACAAGTGCAAATACAGTTCTGTCCAATAGAGAAGTCAGTCCTATTGATCAAGATGTTGTCAATACAGAGCAAGCCAACCCACCACAGCAAGCTGAATGAGCAGCACAAATGCAACAGCCCGAGGTGAGCTCAGATAATACACAGCGCCCAGATATTAGAAGAAGTCAACGTACACTCACCGAAAGTGGTAAAGCACTGCAAGATGTTAAATTAAATTCTCCAATAAAGGATTTCAAACAGAAATATAGAGGATGGAAATATCATGTCAATGGTTTGAAAAGAGCCCTTAAGAAAAGTGATAATGCAGAATTGATTATTGAAGTTGTGAGCACAATCTATGCCACTCAGTGAGAGATTGACCATATTTATGGAGATATAAGAAGCACCACAAACCCTGAACCTGAAATTCAGAGGAAAAAAAAATGACACTTGTTTTGCAATCACTAACACTGCAAATGCAAAGGTTCAACACTTTCTCAACAAAGGTCCAGCAGACATAACCTGGCCTGATTCAGAGTCAGTGTTTGAAACCACTGTGTCCAGCATCAGTTCAACAACCTCCAGTAAGTTAAGGTCTGTTTCCAAGATGTTCAGTCAGTCTTCTCAAGAGTCATTGCAGAAAAAACAAGAAGTAGCAGCCGCATAAGAGGTGATTAAATTAATGAAGACACAACATCAATATGGAAAAGAAATTAGAAAACTCGAGGCAGAGGATGTGAGGTTAACAGCAGAGAGCGACGCCCAAGAAGGGGAAATAAAAGCAGAGAGTGCCAGAAAAAGAGCGCAAACTATATCAGAAAGCACCAGTAAAAAATGAAGTTGAAAGAGAAGAAGAAAGAAGTGGACCAATTGGAGGAACTAAACAGACACAAGCAAGGCTACAAGTGTATGCTGGAAGCATCAAAAATGAGGATAAAGAACAGCGTTCTGCTCCTTTTCCTCAACGAACACAGGAAGGTCATGTTTCTCAACCATGTGTTCCTTCAACTCTTTCTCAGCCAGTCCTGCTCTCTAAAGTCACAGCTCCTTTAAACCAACCCCTTGTTACCCCTCACAGGGTTCCATTCACTCAAGGTCCTATTCCTCAATCAGCTATATTTACTACCTTCCATGAAGCTTCTAATGACCTTGTGAAAGCACTCGCTGAAGCAATTACAGCCAATAGGATTCCAATTCCAGAACCTGTTGTTTTCTTTGGAGACCCTCTGAAGTATAATGTTTCAATGTTTTTTATTGGTTTTTCGAAATTTGACAATACAGAAATTATCATTAATACATAGGTTTAACATATGCTTACTTAGTAAAAGTTTGCGAGAGGTGATTAACAAATGCAAGTTAACATCGTGTATATCGGCATTTTTGCAGTTGTTGGTATCCTTATACCAGTGAGCAAGCACTTGGTGTTCAAGGAGGGGTTGTTTTTGTTAGAAATAAGTATTCCCCTTCCCTTGTGTTACTTCGTCTATGTTTATTGAAGGGTTTAATTATCAACAACGATTAACAATAACTCTTGAACTTTAACCTGTAATAGTAACCGTTGGAGATTCTACAGTGTCTGTGGTTGTTAGTAAAGTGTGTTATGCACAACTATCCATTCCTCTAGCTATCTGGCCTCCCCTCACAGGACACCCCAGTGGGAGCTACTTTGTGTCCCTCAGGATTGGCCCTCCATTGTTGTTCATAACTTCACTACTCACTCCATTGACTTCCGGTTGGCTAGATGAAGTGACTAACTGATCCTGATTTCATCCAGGTGAGCCACAGTTGCCATGAATTTTGTGCCATACCCAATTTCCCTTGGCTGGATGCCTGCATAATCTCGTAGCTACTATGGGTGTTGATTAGGTTTATTGTATCTGCTAGTTTTGGGGGTTGTGGGGATTTCCATAGTTTCGTGATACTGAGTCTGGCTGCCATTAGGATGTGTGTTACTACATTTCTGTGTTGATGATGGATTTTTTCTATATTTAGGTTAAGTAGGCCTAATGCTGGTGAGGCTTCTAAGTGGGTGCCTGTAGTTTCTTGGATAATTTGAAATACAGTTTTCCAATACGTTTTGATTTTTGAGTAGTCCCACATTATGTGTAAGATGTCACCCTTTGCTGAATTGCATCTCCAGCATTTGTTGCTGTTATTGGTATCGAACGTCGCTAGCTTGGCTGGGGTAAGGTACCATCTCAGAGATATTTTGTATGTGAGTTCCCCCAGGGATGAACATAAAGTTGCTTTAAATATTGAATTGAGTGCATTTTGCCATTGTGAGTTTGTGTAGCTATGTCCTAAATCATGTTCCCATTGGAGGTGTGCCTTTGATTTAGAGAATTCTTTTTTTTGTCTGATACTATTGTATAATGTCCATATACCTTTTTCTTTGGTTGATAAGGTGTTGAAAAATGCCCATATTTTTGGGGGCATTGTATACATCTTCGTTTCTATAGATTTGAGACATGCGTTTACCCTGTGGAATGTAAAGAGCTCTGTATGTGGTAGTGTGTATTCTTTTTGTAGGGTTTCAAATGGTTTAGTTTTTTTATTCGTTTGGATGTTGTCTAGGTAAGCTATCCCTTTAGTTTTCCAGTTTTTGAGGTTTAGATCGATGGCTAACTGTTCTAGGATTCCTATTGGGTAGTTGGGCATGACATTTCCTGGGTTTGCATTCAGTTTCTCTATCAACTTCTTCCATGTGTGTGCTGTAGCTTTGATGGGTGGGGGTGCTGCAGTGGGTATTTTCCCTCCTAGTGGTATGCTTAATAACCACTCTTTCAAGTTGGATTTAGGAATATACGCGGATTCCATATTACTCCATGTTTTAGTGGGTTGTGATAAAAACCAGTCTTGTATTGGTGTTAGTGTGGCCGCTATATAGTAGTCCTCAAAGTCTATAGAACTAGTGCCTCCTGCCTTTTTGTGTTTAATAAGTGTTGTATGTGCGCATCTTGGTTTTTTCCCCCGCCATATGCACTGGTTGAGGATGGTTTGTAGCGCTTTGAAGTAGGATTGGGGTATTTGTATCGGAATGGTCCTAAATAGATATAGGATCTGTGGTAGATGAAGCATCTTAAATGCCGCTAATCTGCCACTCCATGACAATTCGTGTTTATTTAGCTTTTGAGATTCGGATTTAAGTGACTCTAGTGCTGGTTTGAAATTGGTATTGAATAATCTTTTCACCGTTTTAGGTAACTGTATTCCTAGATATTTAATACTGTTCTTGGCCCAGGTGAATGGGTGCTGTGTTTGTAGTAGATTACTTATGGTTGCATCAATACCCATTTCTAACACTTTTGATTTGTTTTCATTTGCTTTGTAATAAGATATCTTGGTGAAAAGTTCTAAAGTTTTCCGTACTTCTTCCAGGGAAGGAACCGGGTTCAATATCATTAATATTATATCATCAGCAAATAGGCTGATTTTGTGGGTCTCTGAAGTATAATGAATGGAAGATGTCTTTCCAGATATTAATTGACCGCAATAACTTGCCAACCCAACAAAAACGTTTCTTTTTATGCAAGTATGTAATTGGCCCAGTAAAGATAGCCATTGAAGGACACTTCTTGGTTGGAACAGAAACCGCTTACCAGGCTGCCTATGGCATACTTCTTTTTTTTTTTTTTACTTTTTATTGAGTTATAGAAATTAGAATACAAAACACAGCTTTAGGGGCATTCCCCAGCTGAAAAGGTACAATCCTTAATAAACATCTAAACTGTTAACATCCTAACAACCATTGCTCAGGTTAGTCATTACCAGGATTATAACAGGATGTGCCTATGGCATACTTGATGAAAGATTTGGTAATCCGTTTGTAGTTGGAAAATCCTATTGTGACAAAATACAAGCATGTCATAAGATTGCCACCAAAGACAGTAAAGATATCCATCAGTTTGTAGATTTCCTAAGCAGCGTTGAGTCAGCCATGCCTTGTGTTCAAGGTTCACAAGCTCTAAATAACTGCACTGAAAATCAAAGGATGGCAGCCAAGCTACCAGAGTGGTTGAGTTCACGCTGGAACAGAGCTGTCACAAAGTTCCAGGATGAATACAGAGCATTCCCTGATTTCAGGTACTTTGTGGAATTCCTCAAGAAAGAAGTTAGAATTGCTTGCAACCTGATTACCTCACTGCAAGCAATAAAGACAGAAAGATCTAAGCAAACAGATCAAGATTATTTTAAGTCGCTACGCAATAAAAGTTCAAGTGCCAAAACCTTTAATACTAGTTCTAGCGAAAGGACTAGCAGCATGTGTGACTTTTGTAAGAGACATGACCACACTCTTCATAAGTGTCGCAAACCTATGGAAAGACCAGTGGAAGAAAGAGTGAAGTTTGCACAGGCAAAGAATTTGTGCTTTGGCTGCCTTAAAATCGGTCATAACTCCAAAAATTGCACCTCCAGAAGTGTGTGTGATACATGTGAAAGGCATCACCCAACATGCCTACATCAAGATTGAGAGAATCAAGAACAAAGAGTTAGAACCAATCCAGAGCAGGCAAGGCCCAATCATGGACCCGCAGAAAGAACAGCTGATTCACAGAAGACACAAGAGTCTAGGCAAGTAACTTCCAACAGAGTTATCCAAGAAAGAAGTAACACTTATATCTCATTGATTATTCCAGTATATGTCTCAACAATAACTGAAACAGGGAAAGAAATCCTAAAAGATACAGCTGAAATGCTTAATATTAAACAAGAGTCAAACACAATATTTCCACCATAACGTCTAAAATAAAGGTTGACATAATAGTGAGAGGCGATGCTAAAAAAGGTTTACCACCCCCAGAAACCAGGCAAGATCAGCGTCATCTTCGATTGCTGTGCTAGATTTCAGAATACCTCCCTAAATGAACATCTACTGACTGGACCTGACCTCACAAATACCCTTGTTGGAGTCTTATGTCGTTTTCGGAAAGGCAAAGTGTGATGTGGAGCGTATGTTCCATCAGTTTCATATTGCTCCAATGGATAGAGACTACCTTCGATTCCTGTGGTGGGAAGAAGGCAGCACAGAATCCCCACTGTCAGTGTATCGCATGAAAGCTCACCTGTTTGGAGCTGCTTCCTCGCCTGGATGTGCAAACTTTTGGCTTAAGTACCTTGCTGCACAAGGTGAAGGCAAGTTTAATCAAGCTAGAGTGAAGTTTATATAACACAATTTTTATGTTGATGATGGTCTAGCAAGTGTAGACACAGAGGCAGATGCTATCCAGATTGTGAAGGAAGCCAGAGATCTCTGTAATACTGGGAAACTTTGCTTGCACAACTCGTCACCAACAGCAAGAAGGTGATGGCCACAATCCCATTGGAGGAATGCGCTGAAGGTGCAACTGACTTTGATTTGACCCCAGAAGAATCAAAAATAGAAAGGGTGCTCGGGGTCCAATGGTGCGTGACTGCAGACAAGTTCCATTGCAAAGTCATAGTATAATAAAATACTTTCACTAGAAGAGGACTGCTGTCTACAGTCACTTTGATTTTTGATCCTCTCGGATTTGTCGCTCCCTTCATCTTAGTTGGTAAAGGGATACTACAAAAGATGTGTCAAGACAAGATAGGCTGGGATGAACCACTTCCTGATGACCTCAGACCACGTTGGGATGCTTGGCTTCAACACCTTCATAACCTGTCTTCAGTAAAGATACCACGTTTTTATGTGCCAACAACAATATGAGCTCCACCATTTCTCTGACGCTAGCGTGTCCAGCTATGGAGTGTGTTCATACCTCAGAACTGTGTCCAACTCAGAGAAGTCTACTGCACACTTGTTATGCAAAAGTTGCCCCAAAACGGATAATAACAATTCCAAGAATGGAGCTCCCAGCTGCAGTTGTAGCCACAAGAATTGGTGATTTGCGCAAGAGTGAACAAGACTTGTGTGTTATCCATGAATACTATTGGACCACTCCAAGGTTGTGCTTGGTTATATTAATAATGATGCAAAACCATTCCATGTATTTGTAGCCAACCAAATTCAGCTGATCAGATCAAACACTAAGCCTAGTCAATGGAGATATGTTGCTTCAGAACATAACCCAGCTGACCACGCCTCTCGTGGACTCACTGGGGAGCAACTTGTAGAGTCGAACTGGTTCACTGGGCCAAGTTTCCTATGGCAAAGAGAATTCTCTGAAGAAGAACAAACCTTAAGGTGGGAGAGACTGTTGGTGGAGACCCAGAACTCAAAGTGGTACAAATACATACTATCAAGGAAAGGGAGGAAAGGCCTCTGTTACATCGCCTACAAAAGTTTTCAGATTGGAAGAGGGCAGTGAAAGTCGTAGCAAGACTTAAACGATGTGCAAAGTATGCCAAAGGCTGGGAAGAAAGATTTAATGACTCAACAACACTTGAAGAAAGAAAGGATGCTGAACAATTCAGTGAAAGGGGGAATCCTAGCTTCTCCTGAATTAGGAGGAAGCCACAAAGGGCGCTGAAGTGAATAGGGAAGGCTGGCATGGGACCTAACCCTTTGGGGCCGAGGTACAGCAGTGCTGGTGGATGGCACTGGGGTGCTGGTGGATGGCACAGTGGTGCTGGTGGATGGTATTGCCTCCTCACCAACATACCTTTGTCTGGCGGGCGGACAATATGCCTCATCTGAGTCCAGCTCTGATTCGCTACTTGAGACAAGATTGTAGGACATATCAGACTCAAAGGAACCTGCAGGAGAGAGTTCCCCATTGCTCTCGTCGGCCGCAAGAATATTGTAGGCCTCCTCAACAGAAAAAGATCTTTTTGCCATTGTTGCAGCACTAATTGGCACTGATGATATGTATGGCACTAATGAGGTGATGGGCACTTATGGCACGTGACACTGATGGGACTGATGTCAGGTGGCCCTGATGACAGGTCAGGTGGCACTGGTGACACGTAACACTGATGACAGGTGGCACTGACACATGGCACTAATGACAGGTCAGGTGGCACTGATGACACGTGACACCGATTGATGGCACTGACAGGTGGCACTGATGATACGTGGCACTGACAGGTGGCACTGATGACACTTTGATGATACGTGACACTGATTGATGGCACTAAAGATACGTGGCACTCATGATATGTGTAAAGGAAATGTGTAAGTTCTGTATATAATTGTATTCTATTTTGTATGTATTGCACACTGCACTCATTGTGCACACGGCACTAATAATGTTTTCATTACATGTTTGCATTCTTTCAAGTCCAGATTAGAATTAGTCTGCCCCGGCTAGTTATGATCGACTATACTCCCTCAATTATCCCCCGCTGTTTAGACGAATTGGGGAAGATTTAAATAACTGGGGGAGATTAGGCCTATCCTGGCTAGGCAGAATAAATACAGTTAAGATGACCCTCTTCCCAAGAATTCTATACTACTTTAGGGCTCTACCCATCCCCGTTAAAAAGTCTCAAATTCTTAAAATCCAGGCTCAGATCACAAAATTTATTTGGGGAAATAAGGGCTACAGATGTCCAGCCGAGATCCTCTGGAGACGTCGGGCTCGGGGGGGCCTTGGCCTCCCAAACCTTTGGCGCTATTTTCAAGCTGCGCAACTGGCCCAATTTTCAATTATTTATGCTAGGTCCAACAGACCGGACTGGGTAGGTATAGAGAGACAAGCAGTTCCCCTCAATACCCTAGATTATCTGGTTTGGGCCTCCCCAAGACCAGACCTGCTATATTATCCCCCACCCTATCCAACTCCCTCTGTGATCACTTGTTTAGCACCACAAAGCTGGCCTCCAGAGTCCAGCCGCTACAGCATATCTTCAATAAGATATCTGCGTCTTCCGATGGTGGACGAACAAACGCCTGTTCACAGTAGGACATTTTCTTACTGCGTCGGGACCCATTTCCCTCGAGTATTGCCTGAGTAAACATGATATGCCCCCTTCTGAGAGCTTTAGATTCAAGCAGATCCACCACTTCTTAGTCCACTCCTGTAAATTCAACCCGACTTCCATCGGGGCTTCCCCTTACGAGACATGGTGCTCTGATATCTCTTCTCCAAGAGGGGGATCTCGATTATATATGCCTCATTAGTAGACCTTCCAGGGTTGCCCTCCTATGCTAAGAGGTGGGAGGGGGATCTGGACCAGAGATGGGATGCCGCTATGTGGTTTTCCCATTTTGTGAGGGCCTTCAAGGGAATAGTGAATTTAGCCCTGGTGGAAGCCAGTGTTAAGGTGATTACTCGCTGGTACCTGGTAACCACTCGTCTCTCGTCCATGTTTCTGAACTCCTCACCTCTCTGCTTTAGAGGTTGTCACATCCTGGGTTCTTTCTACCACACCTGGTGGGAATGCCCTAAGATCAGGGGGTTTTGGAATAAAATCTTTTCTATGTTAAAAAAGGTTTTGGGACAACCTATTCCACAGACCCCGGAAATAGCCTTACTTAACCACAAACCCAAAGGCCTCTCTAAAGCCTCATTTAAGCTCTCTCATTTCATACTGTTGGGAGCGAAAATTACCATAGCGAAAGCATGGAAAAAATCATCCGTTTCATTTAAAGAAGCTAAAAGAAAGATCACGTGGATTATGACACAAGAAAAATTTGCTAACATGCTCCTGGACACTTCCACTAAATTTGACACGGTGTGGGATCCATGGAGGTTGTACCTTAAGATGCCCTCTTGACGTTAAATTGGTCAGACCTCGGAGACGCCTCCTCGGTGCCTCTCTTTGTCCCTCACTATCTTTCAGTCTTGTCTTCCCTCTCTTTCACTTTCCTTCTACTTTCTTCTGTTACTCTCTCATAACAATGGTAGAATGTTTTAATAAAATCTCCTTCTCTGTGGTTCCGAGAGTCTGGCTGGATCCGTAAGTCCTCTTCGGTGTTCTGGGCAATGAAGTTGTTTCGTATTATGAGAGTGGAGGGTTTGTGTACCCTGGGGGGTCTTGGTTCTTAACCTGGCACAGTTTGTTCCCAATAGGGGTGCTGGGAGGGGGAGCGAGAGCCGGCCGGGGCCCTCTCCCTGTTACTGATGCTGTTTTGTCCTTAGACTGACTTCCAGTTGTTCGTCTTTAAAATATGTATTAAGTATGCTTAGGGGGAGGCCTTCCCTCACCCACTGTATATGTTTTTCTCTGTATTTGTGAAATACCAATAAAAACTTTTTCAAGAAAGAATTAGTCTGCCTATGTTACGCCCCTTGTTACCATACAAGTACAATTGTAATATTAATGTGATACCTACATAATCATGTGTATAAAAACCTTCAATTGCGTCATAATAAAGTAGAACAGTGATGCTGGAAAGATGCTGAGTGTATCTTTTGTGTCTGTTCCCTACTGCAGAAGTTATTAATAATTTGGAACCACTAATTAATATGAGGATAGGAGTTGCCTATCTATAAAATTCCAGGTCAAGGGCAAATGTGGTATTTTTAATTTTAAATCAATGGTTGAATGGTTAATTTGTGTTCATCAGTGTCTCCTGTACTCATCAGTGTATGAGTATGATCTCAGATATTCGTATGACACCACGCTTGACAGAGGAAACTAAGGGGTCTATTTATAGAAACGTTGTAGGACAAAACAGACAATCATTCATCCAGTAATTACACATTCTGTCCGTAATATAACACAGTGATTTTCCTATGATCCTCAGCTCCAGCTTGTAACCATAATGGGGTATTTTTCCCAAAATACTACAATCAGTAAAAATATCACAATACTGCATTATGGCCACTTGATGGAGCCAAGGAAATCAGTGTATGAAATAAAATACATCCAATATTCATCACAGCTTGGTGCACGCCGGTCACATTCATTTAACTATTTTTTTTTAAAATATGGACCTCTAAGCGTTTGTGAAATCTTAGGCCTCATACACACGGGCGTATCTAAAAAAATAAACAAAACGTCGGTTCCGACGTCAAGGAAAAAAAGTCGACGTTTTTCAGCGTTATGCATTGGCGTTTTTGAGCGTTAGTGAGCGTCGGCGTCAATAGGCGTTTTTTAAAAAAAAATCATCCCTCTGCTATTTTTCAACCTAAAAACGTCGGCGTCAAAAAACGCCGGAAAACGCCGGTACAATATTAGGTGGCGTTTGTTGGCGTTAGTTGGCATATTGTGGCGTCAGCATCAAAAAACATCAAAACGTTACAGCCTCAGAACACGATGGCCATGGGTTCTACTTTCTGCTCACTAACGCCGACGCCACCTACAGCTCAGAAACACCGACGTTTTTATGGGGCCATTGACTAACATGGAGAGCTGCAAAAAACGCCAGAAAACGCCGGCGTCAAAAAACGTCCGTGTGTATGAGGCCTTACACCACAAAATTTACTCAGCCAATGAAAGGTAATGACTCCATTTTTATTTTTCTCCTGCTATCAATGGCCAACACGGTACAACACTTCATCCATGTCTTTGGTGATCGCTGATCTCCTTATGAAATGTTTCTTACATGATGAAGATCAGCCATGGAGTATATCTGAGATGTATATCAGGGTGTTCTTCTTCCCCACATAAGACCTGTGATGTCCAGCAACATTCATATAGAAGACATTTCCCACACTCAAGGCACTAATACACCTCAAGGGTTGTGCGGAATTCCTGATGTACAGGAAGACAGAACTTCAGTGAGGAACAATTCCCTCACTCAGGACAGGAAAACTGCTTCTCCTCTGTGTGAGATTTCTGATGTGTGTAAAGAATGGACTTCCGTGAAAAACATTTCCCGCACTCAAGACAGGAATACGGCTTCTCCCCTGTGTGAGATCTCTGATGTGTGTTAAGATTGGACTTGTCTGAAAAGCATTTCCCACACTCAGGACAGGAATACGGCTCCTCCCCTGTGTGGGATCTCTGATGTGTGTAAAGATTGGACTTCTGTGAAAAGCATTTCCCGCACTCAGGACAGGGATATGGTTTCTCCCCTGTGTGAGATCTCTGATGTGTATAAAGATTGGACTTCTGTGAAAAACTTTTCCTGCACTCGGGACAGGAATACGGCTTCTGCCCCATGTGAGCTCTCTGATGTCTGGAAAGATGGAACTTGTCTAAAAAACATTTTCTGCACTCAGGACAGGAATACAGTTCCTCCCCTGTGTGGGATTTCTGATGTGTGTAAAGATTGGACTTCTGTGAAAAACATTTCCCACACTCAGGACAGGAATATGGCTTCTCCCTCATGTGAGATCTCTGATGTGTATAAAGATTGGACTTTTGTGAAAAACATTTCCCACACTCAGGACAGGAATACGGCTTCTGCCCCGTGTGAGATCTCTGATGTCTGTAAACAGCGGACTTGTCTGAAAAACATTTACCACACTCAGGACAGGAATAAGGCTTCTGCCCTGTGTGAGATCTCTGATGGTTGTAAAGACTGGACTTCTGTGAAAAACTTTTCCCGCACTCAGGACAGAAATACGGCTTTACCCCTGTGTGTAATCTCTGATGTGTGTGAAGACTTGACTTCTGGGAAAAACATTTCCCGCACTCAGGACAGGAATACGGCTTCTCGCCTGTGTGAGATCTCTGATGTCTGTAAAGATTGGACTTCTCTGAAAAACATTTCCCACACTCAGGACAGGAATACGGCTTCTCCCCTGTGTGAGTTCTTTTATGCGCATCAAGAATGCATTTAGAACTGAAACACTTCCCGCACTCAGGACAGGAAAACCTCTTATCTGTTGGAAGGACGGCACCGTCCCTCACAGTCTGAGGTTCCTCATGATAAGAGGAACCCGATGGTCCATCTACACTGTGTGGTGCCGGATGGACATTTGAGGCAGCCGGGTTTTCTCCTGGACTATACTGTGTGATGTCCTCATCTTCTACTTTACAGTCTGGAGACAAAGTGAGACAATCCTCTGAGGTTTTCCTCATCTCCCGTCCACCTACTAAAATAGAAATAAAAAGATTATTACTAGACATGAGCTGATTGGTTCCCCTAAACCAGGACTCCGCCCACATCAGGCAGCTTTGTCTCTGAGGATCTTACAATTCCCCCCTCAAGGTAACGAGTAAATGGCTCCTCTGATCTCCTACCAGTTCATTTCTTTATTCATGGACCTTAGTCAGAGAGTGAGGAAACCACAAGAACTGTCTTTTATAGGAGTGACAGTGATGAGGGGATTATAGGATGCGTGTTGCCACCTCATCCCTTTAAAACCAAACACATATTAATTACACAGGCTCTGTGGCGGATTTAGGTGGCAATTAAACTCACTTGGTGTCTTATCTGCATTAAATTTACCTCAGAACCTATGTAATTCATATGTGTTTGGGTTTAAAGGGATGAGGTGGCAACCCTAGTGCCCACCCCTCTATCAATCATTGCCATCTTCCCAACACAAGAGGTCCTGCACTTCCTTATTTAGTCCATGATTTAGTCATGAATAACAGCGGGGCCGAGCCCCACCAGAGGTCAGAGAGTGAGGATGGGGGGAGAATAACCAAGATGAAGACTGGACTGACCCTGAAGACCACCATCATTGGGTTATTGACTCCTCCCTCATTATCACTTTCTGTTTAAGGTTCCAAAGTTTATGGAAGTTATCACATTATTATCAACATGTAAAAGTCTGTGCTCCAATCAAATCATCAGATATAAAATGTCCAGCTGGTAGAAAATGGGTGTAACAAAAGAGAATACATATTATGTTTATATATAGCAGTGGGTAGAGGGGAGAGAGCAGAAGTCAGGACTATGTATCCTCTGTTATCAGCATTCTCTGACAGGGAGATAAAAGTAGCTGAATATTTGTGTCAGGGAGGTAACTTAGAGACAGTTAAGTGGTTGTCTACCGTTTACCTACAGGTAAGCCTATAATGCAGCCTATAATAAAGCTTACCTGTAGGTAAAATGAATATTACAGGTTTAGGAGATAGTCCCCCTCCAAGCAGCTTGCGCCGTGATGTCCTGGCAAAGGCCCGGCGCATAGACCTTGCCGGAAAGACGGGCTCCCGCACGCATGTGCAGGAGGGACGTCTCGCGGATCCGGCCAGTCAAAGCACCGAAGCTGCATACCCGGAAACAAGATACGGGGGAAGATGCTCGCTCCCTCAGAGGGGACCGAGCAGCCCGGTCGGATCCTCGTTTCAAGGTGAGTATATCATAATGAGATAGTATGCGGTGTAGCTCATTATGCTATTGTCTTGCAGGTTTTTTTTTTTTGTTTTTTTTTTACTGGATAGACAACCGCTTTAAGCAGAGAGCTGATTTATTCACAGCACAGCTCTGCAAGTTTCTTTCTTTCTCTGCCTATGTGGAGAGGGGGTGCCTTTCCTCCAATCAGCTGTCACACTGTGAATGCCAAGACTCCCCTCCCACTGCTGAAAGAGGAGATAAAAGTTCTAACACGATGTTCACTTTCTAAAGAATATAGAAAGCCGAAGACAGCAGATATACATGTAAAACGTATGTAGGGAAATTTGATTCATCTCTGTGTATCACCTGAGGCTGTTCACTTCACTGGGTATATGTGAGGGTTTACATCCACTTTAAAGGGGTTGGGGTTGTGGAGGGCTTCATTTCCCAGAGTAACACATTGCCAGAGCCATGCAATAAATTTGTCCTCGACTTTCTTGACTTCATCCTGACCCACAACTTGTTCATGTTCCAAAGCTCTCACTACCTCCAGATACAGGTGGTAGCTATGGGGACCAAATGTGCACCCTCCTATGCAAACCTGTATCTGGGGGGGGGGGTGTTTTTTTCAGTGAATCAAACCAAGACTATATTGAGAAGATCTTGATATGGAAAAGGTTCATTGATTACATTTTTATGATATGGACTGACACCAGGGAGGAATTGGATGTATTCATGGAGTTACTTGGACACAATAAATACAATCCTAAATTCACCTTGAACTGCCATCAACATTGCATTGACTTTCTGGATGTGAGTAGCTTTATGAATGAGGATCGAAGTATTGGCTTTGCATTGTTTAGGAAACCATCTTCCGCTAGCACCTTGCTACATGCGACAATCTCACACCCTGTCTCCCTGGTGCACAGCATTCTGTATAGCCAGTATTTGCAGGTCAGGAGGAACTGTGCAAGACAAAGAGATTTTGAGGGAGATGCCAAAGCTCTCCAATCTCACCTCTTGGATCGAGGTTACAGCAGATCGTGCCTCAAAAAGGCCTATCATGGTGCAAAAATACAAGACAGGGATGGACTTATTCATTCAAAAAACAAAAATCAAAATAAATCCATCAATCCTACAACCAGGTTAATTACCAGCTATTCAGGAGAACATTCTAAAATTAGACATACAATGCATAAATATTGGCATCTGCTGACAGCCAATGAAGTAGTCCCCAAGTAAATTAATTTCTATCCTGAAATTACCTTTCGGAGATCTCGATCCCTTAAGGACCAGTTAGTACACAGTCACCATGTAAGCAAAACCTCTAGGAAAAGTAGTAAATTCGGTACAGCCCCATGTGGCAGATGTAATTTTTGCATCTATGTGTCTAATCCCCGCCAAATCCGACTTCCGAATGCTCAGCTTTGGAAGCCGGATTTCTTTGCCAATTGTCGAACAATTGGCATTATTTATCTTATGCAATGTGACTGTGGTGCCTACTATGTAAGTAAAATTAAGAGACCCTCCTTCCACCGGCTCAGGGACCACATTTCCTTGATCGGTAAGAAGAAAATGGACACCCCCATAAGCAGACACAGTGGATTGCACCATGGATTTGATTTGTCTAGGATTAATTTCTTTGGCCTTGATCACATTCCCCCACATGAGAGAGGTGGATATATTGATAAGAAGTTATTACAAAGAGAAGACAGATGGATTTACAAGTTATCAAGAACTAAATATTCAGGCTTAAATGAGGCAATGAGCTTCTAGCCATTCTTATAACTTAATTCCTGTGAACGCTCACATACATTTAAGTAGAAGTAAACGACGGCTCTCCTCTGGCCCCAAACACCCCCCTCTCTATATAATCCTTCCATATCACTATGTCTGATATTCTGTGATTAATCTGATCTTGAATTGTGTAGACCTTGTCTTCTGAAGATTGGAAAATATATATGCATTGTATTAATAATTGTTTTGAGTTCTTTCTGTAAGGTACCTGTGGTAGGTATAGTCCGAAGTGGAACTAGTGCGCTGAGGTTTCAGGTGAAACGTAATCAGGCAGGTTAGGTTGGCAACAGATCAGGCAGAGCGGTACAAAATCAGTATCCAGAGGATGGTCAGATGAGCAGAGGTCATACACAAGCTGGCGATGAAGTATCAAATCAGCAGGCTGGAGAGTAGTCAAGTATTCAGGCAGAAGTTCATACACGGGCATCAGAATTCAAAGTTATCAAACACCCAGGAAGAAAGTCCAACAAACGGGCATTGAGAAATAGGAAGTGCTGTTACTTATGGGCTGCTTTGATTGAACATTGTCCGCAGCTGGCAGCAGGTGGAGCTAGTGAGTCCAAGGCAGTGCCTCAGGCTGGGAGAATATTGCAAGAACTCTAGAGCTCCCCTGTGGCATAACAGGTAAGGCTGCAGCTGTGGGACCCGGAACATAGTGGTTCAATGATACCCAGGTATATGACACTTTCTTGGATGTACAGGAGATGGATGCTGTGGATAAGTATTTTGGTCCTGCTAAGGGGCTGTACACATGGGTTATCCACCTTTGTGAGAGATTTGCTGTGTCTCCAGTGCGGCGTTTCTTCCTGCCCTAGTGGGCACCCTTTAGCTACCTTCCTTATCCCCTGGTTTTCTCCCTCCCCCTGGGGGGTTGAATTGTTGGAGGTTTCCATGTCCCTCTCCTCCCCCTTTTTCCCCCTTTAAGTGTCACCTTTCAGGTGGAGGCTCTGGTTATCCCTCTCCAGGGTTGCCCCTCTTTTGTACTTTCCTGGGGTGTCAGGTAGGGGTGAAGTGCCTGTCACACCCTGGTCTGTCATTCTGGGTGTTTGCTGCAAACTCCCCCTTCCCTTTAGCCATCAGGTCTGGAGATCTGGTTTGTTCTCTTCCTGGATTATGTTATCTCTTCTGAGCGGACTTTCCAAGATGGAGGCATGGGACTTGGTTCACTAGCATCTGACGTCACAGCATAGGTGACGTTTGCGCATGCACAGTGGCCTCTTCGCATCCACCTGACGTCAAACGCCGGCTTTTCGGGGTGAGCCTCATAAACAGGACTGTGAGCAATTGATCACAGCACCTGTTGATAAGGGAACGCTGTGGGAAAAGTTAGAGTACCAAGGGTAAGCGACATTGGAGGAACCTCTTCCTGTCAATTTGGAGGATTGGGGTTCAGTGTCCTTTCAGTATGCACTTTATCCTATGTGCTTGTCTTATGTGTCTCTTTTTAGATGAAGTTCCACCTCCTATAAGATTTCCTTTAATCTCTTTGTGGTTATGTACTAAGCTTCATTCCCCAAAAAGATGTTTCATTATGGGAATAATTGGCTGGCCTTTTCTTCCCTAAATGCCTTATCTCTTTTGGAGCAGTAGCTGTTAAAGATTGTGGATCTCTTGGTAGGTAATGAGGAATTATTTGGTTTCCTCCCCTTGTCCCTTTCTCCCCCCTCCTTTCCCCTGGGGCGTTCCCTCTACCTTGGTTGCTTTTGCTAATTTCTAGTTTGTTTTCCTCTCTCCCTGAATGGTTGAGGGGTGCGAGGGACTTTTTAAAGCAATATTGTTGTTCCATTCAGGAACTCCATACAGGGGTGCTTACTTTGCAGTCTCTAAATGCAGACCTGATGCTATTCTCCTTCTCAGTTTCCATCATCACTACAGACGGATTGTCTCAATATTACCTTACCACTATACACATTAGGTGGGTTTCTTTGCTTTTATGTGCAGTTGAAGACCAGATCTTGATTGGGCTGCATTATGTGAGTAGTCTAGGTGCAGCAGTATTTAGGTGGTCTCTGATTGTATAATCATTGTATATAACTGATGTATTGCATTGTATATGTGTTGTTTACAACTTATTTTTGAGGTTTGTCTTTTGTATCTGTTTAGAGCTAATATATGCCTTACAGCTCCCGATGAAGCAAACTGCAAAACATGTGGAGCCAATAGGCATCTAAAACAGCTTCTATGTATATACTACCTATATGGTAATTTTAAGAAAAGTCTTACCCCCTCTTTTTTAATGTATCTAAATAAAAATGTATAGGTTTTCATTCATGTGTTTGTTCAAATATATGGCACCATAAAAATCCCCTCTTCCTAATGTCCATTGTCATACTAAACTTGGGATGAAGATGCCTTTGACCCCTTGAATTAGCGTGACTTGATTGAAAAATTACATCCACTTTAAATGTTTACATGAGACAAGTTGCAGAGGTCCCACACCGCTGCCTCCCATCTCCTGAGACTGCACTCAGTGACTTGGGTCTGAGACTCTACAGACAGATCCCTTCACCTGACACAGCCAGCAAATAACAGAGAAAGTAATCCAGGGAGAAATGCTCTGTCAGAGATCATGCTAGAACTGGGAAATAGGGTAGAAGGCTCAAGGCCTATAGTCCAGGTGTCTAGGTCTAGTAATGTCTATGGTAAAAATGAACATTTTGCTGCCAGCTGAACCCCAGAATCTCCATAAATGCAGTCTAGATACATAAATTGTGTCTGCAGCACAGAGAAGGAAGATTATCGGAGAGAAATACAGGACGGGGAACACAGCTCAGGAAAGTGACCAGGGGATTACAGGCTGATATCACCCAGTACCCGCCCTACTCTGGACCAATCAGTGAGCAGTATGGGTGGAGGAATGTATTTAGTGTTAATGACCCACCTGTGCTGATCTCTGTAGGAGTGTCCTCCTCTATAAATGTCCCCGTTATTCCATCCTCCTCCATAGACTGCTGATCATCCCTCACATACCTCTCTTCTTCTTCTGCTTTAACCTCAAATTCTATATCAATTGGATCTCCTCTCTAAATCAAGAAAATGAGAAAAAAATATCATCTGTAAATTATGAGCTCACATAAAACATCCACATATCATCTCCACAAGTCCAAGTTCTAGATGCTCCATCTAACTAACCTTATAACAGTGAGGGATGGTGTGATCTTCCTGTGTGGAATCCCGGGAATACAGAGGACGGGGACATCTCTCTGGAGGGTTCCTGGTATTAGGTGGCTCCATGGTATCCTTGTGTCCTTCTGATAACTCCTCCATCACTCCATACTCCTCATCCTCCTCTTTATACTCTTCTTTAACATCAATATTATCATCCCCGAGGATCCCACTCTGAATATATAATAAAACATTCATTGTAACAAACATGCTGTGTATAAATCAGAACTACCAATAATTGTCAATCATCTACCTGATGATGGTGAGGGATGGGGTGATCTTCCTGTGTGGAATCCCGGGAATACAGAGGACGGGGACATCTCTCTGGTGGGTTTCTGTAGCTGAATGACTCCACCATGGTGTCCTGGTACAGATCTTTGCATTCTTTTAGAAACCCTGACTCCTCCATCACCCCATCCTCATCATCCTCCTCTTTTATCTCTTCTTTAACCTTAACTTTAGAATCTCTCAGCTTTCCACTCTGAATATAGAATAAAAATGACATCAATGGTAACAATGCAGATAATGTACAGATCCTAATGATACTATCAGTGATTGTTCCTCA
>BLSH010311283.1:7159-22794 GCA_018402905.1 Glandirana rugosa
TACGTCAGAAACCTAGAGATACTTGTTCTATTATTCTGACAATAAAAGTTAAATCCCAAGTATAACAATAATCTAATGTAAAAACAACAATCAAAAAGGCAAATTATGTGAAAATAAACAAGGTCAAATATCCATTATTTGAAAAGGAACACTTATGCAGTCTTTGGATCTCTATGAACAAGATAATAAGACTTTTATATTCTTACTCGACTATTTAAAGTGCTAGGTGCATAAATGTGCCACAGTAAGAAACAAGGTTTGAAAAAGTTTATGCCAGAGTTAAATCACACACAGCAGTTCCAATCAGTTGTGTGTGATTTAACTCTGGCATAAACTTTTTCAAACCTTGTTTCTTACTGTGGCACATTTATGAACCTAGCACTTTAAATAGTCGAGTAAGAATATAAAAGTCTTATTATCTTGTTATTGAGGGATGCAAGCATCCAACACTCTCAGAAGTGTTATAGATGCTAAAGATACTTTGGCCATCTTAGCTTTTCAAGAAAGTGAAGATGGGTGTCAGGACCAAAAAGGAACGTGAATGGGTTTTGTTTACTAACTGTAAAAATATTTTCTTGAAATCCACTGAAAACAGGAAGTCTCTGGGTAAAGGATGGGCTATCCTAGACTAGCCTACACTCCTGTAGGCTGCAGTATAACCCAAACGTAATAGACTTTCTATATCCCTCAATAGACAGAGGGCAATTAAAAAAATAAAATAAATAAGTGTGTGTGTGTGTGTTAACAGTCCCTTAAACCCAGTTTTGTAAATCATATGGGTTCCACGGATGTTGTGGATCTTCGCATCTCCTACAGAGTTGCGACTTCCGACTAATTCGCCCCTTAACACCACTGTGTTTTGGTGGCCAGCCTTCTTCATGCAGAATTGCAGTTGTGCTATATCTGTGCATAATGTATTTACAGCCTTTAAATGCCTTTTTTTCAATAAATGCAGTGAATGTACCTGAATGTGTCTTGGTATCAGCCTGTTGAAGTCTAATGTACAGCAGAGCTCAGAGAGGGGAATGGAAAAACACAAGCAGCCAATCTTGTGATGCAGTTCAAGTAGCATACTGACAGGAGGAGAGAGCAGAGTGACTAGAGCTGAGCTCATTAGTCTGCTGCTTCTCCTTTTATTGTTCAGTCACAGGGTGGGGGAGGGGAAGGGATTTTTAAGTGAAAATGCAGCAGAAAGAAATTACGATTTTTGGTTTACCTGTAAAATCCTTTTTCTGGAGTACATCACAGAACACAGAGGACTTTATATTCATGACTATTGTATTTGGGTTAGCTACCACCTTAAGGTGAATGAATTAACACCACCAAAAAAAAAAAAAGACAGGAATCCCATCACAGGCCTAACCACTCCCAGCTCAAGTAAGCCTCAGTTTTGTAGCAAGCAGTAAGTGGACTATTCCATCTAGAAACAGTGGATTGAGAAGCAGCCTAACTCTTGCAAGGACCTGCAGGCAAAACAATCAGGAAATCAGACTGTCAACATGAATTTATAGACTACATATAAACTAGTGCAGTGAGGTCAAGAGTGAAGCGCCTTTTCCTTAGGATGGTTAGGATTGGGGAAAAAGAAGTCAGCAAAACGTCCGGATTCATTTAGAATACTACACTGCCATAGGTAAGGAGGAGCAAAGCCTCAATATCACCTTATCCTGGTGAAGAACCAGGAAAGGTTCCTTGCAGGAAAGCACAGCCAACCTTTGAGACCCTGCAAGCCAAGGTACTGGCTACCAGAAATACAACCTTGTGGGTAAGGAGCAAAAAAGGAATCTTTCAGAGAGGTTCACAGGAACAATAGCAAAAGCCAAAATGCACCACTGAAAGCCAAGAAACAGGCAAGTTTTACACCAAAATAAGTCTTCCATGTACGATGGTTCACCTTCCTGGAGGTGGACTTTCTAGCAATGAGGAGGGTAGGAACGATGGCATCAGAAACACTCCTGACCCTTAGAACTTGGGCTTTCACAGCCATGCTGTCAAAGCCAGCAACCGCAAAGCAGGATGAAAGATTGGACCCTGCAGCATTAAAAATGGTTGATCTGGAAAAGAGCACAGCTTGTATGCCAAGAGGATTACGATTTCACCATATCATGTTCTTCTTGGCCAAGCTGGTGCAATCAGAATCACTGGAATGCCCTCCACCTTTATGCTGTAAAATATGAGGAAGAATATGAGATGAATAGAAAGCATAAATCACGAAAAACCGGTCCCAAGGAATCACCAGGGCAGCTACCATGAATGCCTGAGGATTCCTGGTTCCTGCAAACACCTCCAGGTGAAGTGCCCATTCTCCTGTACCCAGCTGAGAAAGTCTGCTTCCCAATTTTCCACAACAGGAATGTGCACAGCGGAGAGGGCCAGAATGTGAATTTCTACCCAGGATAAGATCAGAGGTTTACTTTGCAACATCTTGATCCTCCTTCATGTATGTATGCCACAGCCATGGCATTGTCCCATACCGACAGGACACTGGGCTGCAGAGCTTTGGAGTGAAATTGGGCATAGGGGACATCCAAGGTGACTACAATAATCCCCAGCTCTTTCATGCATGCCTAAATTGAGGGACTCTCTAACTTGAGAAATTCCACCTTGTCTTGGAGAGACGGGCATTTCTTCAGAGGGAACAGTACCTTTAACCTTATCCATTTGGAGGACTAAGCCCAAACACTACTTCAGGTGTTGAGTTGGAAACAAAGGCCGAATTTTGAAGGTTCAGTGTCCACTCAAGCCTCTCCAGGATTTGTACCATTGGCTGGAGATTGGACACTAGATTCAGAGCCCAATGCTGCCTATAGAAGCAGGCGCTCCAGGAACCACACACAGTTGAGCTACCCCAGGTTGCAACAACCAAAGAACCTTAACCACACACACAGGCTAAAGGGGTAATGACACAAACAGAGTGAAGGGCTTCTGCTTAGTGACAGAGGCTAGTTTTTACAAAAGGAATTCTTCTTGGATTCCAAAGCATCACTGGTTTCTTCTTTGCCTTATTCTTAAAGCGGTTGTTACCCTAAAAAACAAAAGAAACAATTGATCCTGTTCCTTTAAAGCATTAATAACAGCACAGTGCTTGTGCTGTGTAATTTGTTCTTTTCTATCATTTAAAATACCTGGCTGGGGGGCGTGGCCTGACGCATGGAGTGAGCAGACGCGGCTTCTCTCGGCTCCCGCACGGATCGCCTCACAGACGGCTTCAGACACAGCAGAAACTGGCCATCACAATTGGTAATGGGGGGGAAAGGCAAGGGGGGCCCCCACAAGACCCCGAAGCAGCAAAACACAGGGGAAATGAGCAGATTTTTTGCCCGATCAGAGCAAGCACACAGCGGCCCCTCTGCCTCCAAGATGGCGCCGGCCCACTCTAACATGCGCCACTCACAGCAGGGAAGCTCCCCTCCTCCCTCACAGATCAAGACCAGGCTTTGGGCTCGATCTCCCCCGGACTCTGAGCAGGGCTCTCTCAGATCCGGGTGTCATTCCCCGGACTCCCAGCGCTCGGGCTCACATTGGGATATGGAGGCCTACATTAAGGCCCTCCCCACGCGACATGACTTTGAGGCCTATGTTCAGAGATTAGAGTCGGCCTATAAGCAAGAAATCTCTGAGCTCAGGAGGGATGTTACGGGGCGCATAGAAGACATAGAACAGAGCATGGATGATACGATCGCAGCTGTTAATAGCCATGAAACGATCTTACACGAACACACCGCACAAATCCAACATTTAATATTACACCAACATGACCAATAGAACAGGGCCTGCAGAAATAATATCCGCATACGGGGTCTGCCGGAAACTGTCCCGCCAGCGGACCTCTCCTCAGCGGTGAAAGCCATTTTCAATGAACTCCTACAAAAGCAGAAGGACGATCCCCTGGAGCTGGACAAAGTGCACAGGGCCTTCGGCCCCCAAAATCCAGACCAGTTATATCCCAGGGATGTTATTTGCAGAGTCCATTTCTTTGCTGTGAAAGCTGAAATTATGCAAGCCGCACGTCTGCAAGATGCTATTCAATTCAGCGACTCCCAAATTCTGTTACTCCTTAATTTCTCCAAACTGACACGTGACTTGAGAAGATCGTTAAAACCCATCACGAAAGCCCTCTCTGAAAAACAGATTAAATATCGCTGGGCCTTTCCCTTTCAATTGTCCGCAACTCATGAGGGCAAAACTGCAGTCTTCCGTACCCTAGGGGATCTCCCCAACTTCCTTGGCACTTTTCACCTACCCCAAATACGCATACCAGATTGGCCTCTACCTATTCCCAATGCGGGCCTCCCTGTCAATCACAGCTGGCAACCACGTACGAATGGGAAAAAGAAAAGATCCAGATCCAAAATGTCTAAAGCTTCTGAAGGATGAAGTTATATTGTCATCACCGGGATTTTTGTTCAACGTTTACATGTTCGAATGCTCTGAAGCACTCTACGGTGCACCCTTTCCCAGCAGCAATTGGTTCCTGCTTTTTTCTCTGTTTTAAGTTGTTTTAATTTTCTATTGCTCTGTTTGTTTTACATCTGGTCCCTTTTATCTTTTCCATCGGAGCTACCCGGTTCTGTGAGTCTGAGAGAACTTGCTCTCCCCCTCGGAACTATGAACAGTACTTTTCTGTTTGGATTTATGTAAGTGTCCCACCACTTGTAAGTCCCTGGAATGCAGTTTACGGGACTTCTTTCTAATATAGTCGTGCTGATATTTTCCCTTAATGTTGAAAGCAGGAGAGCTGTGTTAACTCTGGCCCACGGCCTTTTTCTTTTGCTATTCCATATAATACAGTACAAGTTCAGTTATAACGGTTGGCGCTTTGTCCGTGGGCCAGGCCGTCACATAATGAGTCTTGTCAAATTCTTATAGTTTTTGTGGCAAATCCCTGCGGGCCACCCTGTGTGTCAGTTACGTACCCCACTTTAGGGTTCCTGGCACCCATGGTGGTCCTTTTTGATGCTTCTTTAGTTAAATGGTTTAATAGACCCTTAAGGTCTTTTCTGATGCTTTTCTGTTTTCCTCTTTCCCCCCCCCCTGTTATTTTACTGGGGGAACATTCTCTTTTTCTCCTTATAGATGTGTTTATACACAAGGATTACATTTGTCACATCATTTCAACTTGGTCAGGTTCGCCACCTGGTGGATACACAAGGCGATCTGTTGGGCCTCTCCAATAAATCCAATAATTAGGAATATATACCTTTGCTCTCACTCTCTGCATCTCTTTTCTACCTTGCTATGTTCTCCCCACCCCTTTTCTAACACCTCCTCTTTCCTTTGCCTACCTCCCCGTCCTGGGTTCGACGGCTCATAACCACTTTATGAAAATTTCCTCTCTTAACTGCAGGGGATTTAATACTCCAGAAAAAAAGAGTCAAATTCTTCACCATTTCCACAAATACGGACACAAGTCCTTCTGCTACAGCAGTGGTTCTCAACTCCGGTCCTCGGGACCCACTAACAGGTCAGGTTTGCAGGATAACTGAAATACATCACAGGTGATATAATTTGCTGATCAGTGATTGCAGTATTCTAGTCTGCATCTCCCCAAGGTAATACTTAAGATCTGGCCTGTTGGTGGGTCCCAAGGACAGGAGTTGAGAACCACTGTGCTACAGGAAACTCATTTCAGGATTGATACGGTACCGAAACTCCCTCTTAAACATTACCCGACCTGGTTCCATAGTACCAATCCATCGGCTCGCTCAAAGGGAGTATCTATAGCCCTACATGCATCCTTCTCCCCTGAAATTCTAGACACATTGATTGACCCTTTGGGAAGATTTATTTTTCTTAAGATAAAATATTCTCAAATTATATACCCGATTGCTAAAGTTTATTTCCCTAATCAGGACCAGCTGGGACTCCTCCTCTCTGTGACATCTAAACTACGTAAATTTGGCGCCATAAATGTTCTCATGGGCGGTGATCTGAACTATGCCTTGATCCCACGTTGTCCGGTAAGTCTTCTCTCTCCCCGGCTTCTTTGGCCAAAATACGTACAGTACTGGCAGACCTTTCTTTGGTAGATGTTTGGCGAGTCTTGAACCCATCGGGTAGGGATTACTCCTATTACTCCCCAGCACACTCCTCATATAGAAGGATAGACTATATCCTCATCTCTCAGACCCTACTAGACTCTAAGCCCGACGCCGCCATAGCAATGACAATATGGTCGGACCACGCACCTGTAAACCTCTCCATGGGGTCCCCGCCTCCTTGTAGGCATAGATTCACATGGAGACTAAATGATAATTTATTACGTGACTCGGTCTGTACCCAAGCCATCTCCCAGACTATCATCGACTTCGTAGCTGACCACGCTAAAGACGATACGTCACCCCTTGTAAAATAGGAAGCTCTTAAATGTGTTCTGAGGGGCACTTTTATACAACAGGGTGCAAGACTCAAGAAGATGAGGACCACTGAGATATCCTCACTTCTCTCTATGATTTCTGCATTGAGACCTCACATAAACGCACGCTTGACAATGACACCCTAATTGACCTCTCAAAAGCCCGAAGAGACCTTCTGAGACTTCTCTCAGAACACACTTTAATAGCTAGGGATAAGGGTAGGGTGGTACATTACTCCAAAGCCAATAAGCCGGGTAAACATTTGGCCCGCATCCTTCAACCAAAAGGTATTAGGGCGTCCATCCCTTTCTTACAATCCCCAACGAAAGGCAAAATTTTCACGAATACAGACAATGCGGAAGAATTCCGCTCATATTATCATAATCTATACAACCTTCCCCAAACTGTCTTAACAGGAGACATGACTTCTAGCACGCAACAACAATCAGATCTACTCACTTACATCCAAGAAACGGCTCTACCCGTCATCCCAACAGGAGAAGTGGAAGCCCTAGAGGCACCGCTTACTACCACAGACTTTCTCCAAGTCATCAAGACCTTGAAGAATGGGAAAAGTCCAGGCCCTGACGGTTTTACAGCTCGTTTCTTTAAAACATTCGCTCCTCAACTCGCACCACTATTAACCTCTGCCTTTAACTCTATTGCTGACGACAGTGCCCCACCCTCGTCCTTACTGAGAGCCCAGATAGCGGTAATCCCCAAGCCAGGGAAGGACCCGTCTCTTTGTAGCAACTATAGGCCTATCTCTCTACTAAATCTAGACCTTAAACTATATACCAAAATTCTGGCCACTCGAATGTCACCCTCCTTACCTTCCCTTATACATGGGGATCAAGTGGTGTTTGTCCCCGGCCGAGAAGCCATAACACCACAAAAACCCTCCATCTTATTTCTCACGCCCAAAAACATCACATACCCACCTGCCTCCTGTCATGTGACGTGGAGAAAGCATTAGATCGGGTTGGTTGGCCATTCTTACGTCACACTTTAGAACAAATTGGTCTCGGCCCAATTATGCTCAAACGCATTATGGCTGTCTATACGTCCCCCACTGCTTCGGTTCTCGTTAATGGTATCCAATCCCCCCCGCTGACTATCGCGAACGGTACAAGACAGGAGTGTCCATTATTACCCCTGCTGTTCGCATTGATAATTGAACACTTAGCCCAAGCTCTGAGAGCAAACCCGTCGATTCATGGCATAACCACCACCTGAACCCATAATAAAATCGCACTTTATGCGGATGACCTTTTATTATATGTTACACAACCCCTGATCAGTATACCCACAATTCTACAAGAAATACGTAGATTTGGGAGACATAGCAATTACCAGTTAAATCTCTCTAAAACCGAAGCCCTTAATATATCTCTCCCTCAGCGCACACACTCTTTACTCCAAACTAACTTCCAGTTCCAATGGAAGCAGAGGGCGATAACATATTTAGGCACCGCTATACCCTCTCGTTATACGGACATCTACTCTCTCAATTACAGCCCGCTCCTAACCAAAATTAGACGATCACTAGAACTACGATCGGACCTCAACCTTTCTTGGTTTGGCCGCATTAGTGTCTTAAAAATGGACATCTTACCAAAACTCCTTTATCTGTTTCAGACTCTTCCCATAACCCTCCCGATGGTGTTCTTTCGCAGTCTTAAGACCTTAGCTATTAACTATGTTTGGCAAGGGAAACACCCTAGACTCAAACACCAACTCCTATGTCAACCGAAAATGAGAGGGGGACTAGGGCTTCCTGACTTTGACACATACCATTACGCGGCTATACTTTCCAGGCTCCTATAGTGGTTCCCACGGCCGCTCTCTAAATTGTCGGTTAAGGTAGAACAAGATGTCTCCCCTGTGGACCTACGTGCCCTCTTATGGGGCCATGTAAATAGTTATAGAAAATACCATTCACCATCTCCCCTGACTGTTTCTGCTCTGCAGTTATGGTACAAAAGACGGGACAAATATATACTATCCTCGGACCCTAGCCAACTGTCTCCACTATTTGATCACCCGGAGATCCCTGCAGGAGTAGGAGTTCAATCCTTCGCCGCATATGACAGACTTTCCTGGCCCACAGCGAGCCAATATGTACATCAATCCACTGGAGACTTTGTGGAAGGTACCTCAGGGGAGTCCACCAGACTCCCGTGGCTCACCAAATTTCACCTCGCTTCATTCTGTAAGACCTTACATGCCACTAAACAAACCCACAGAAGTCTGAGAATGTACGAACATTTATGTACCCTACCCGAGGTCCCACGCCACTCACTCTCTGAGATTTATAAAATTATCCAGTCCAATATTTCCCCTTATTCTGCCAGTGTACACTAGGATTTGGTCTGAGTCGTTGGGGAGGGAGATACCGGATGCAGAATGGCAGAAGTCCTTTCTATTCACTCATAAATCCTCGATATCCAGTTACGCCCAAGAGAAAAATTACAAAGTATTAGCTAGATGGTACTACGTACCTACCTCTTTGCACAGAATCTTTCCTTCATGCACAGACATGTGTTGGCGATGTCACCGAGAGAGGGGATCCTTCGTACATGTCTGGTGGGAATGTTCACTTATAAATCCCTTCTGGAACCATATATTCCAGACTTACATGGACATGTATGATGATCCTCTGGTCCCTAATCCCTCTATTGCCCTATTATCTATTTTACCAGGTTCAGTTAAAGCGCAAAAATCTAGACTTTTACGTTTTTTTCCTTACAGCAGGTAGACAACTTATATCCAAATACTGGAAAGTCTCCAGCCCCCCTCCCTTCTCCAAATGGGTGGAGGAGGTGAATGAAATTATGCTGATGGAGGAACGGGAAGCTCAGGTACAGGATACTTGGGACAAATTTAAAATACTATGGACTATTTGGATTCACTACTCCGCTTCTGATAAACTTAATTCCCAGCTTACACAACCTTCCCCCCCAATTAGGTGAAAGAGTCCACTCCCTGATTGACACATTTAGAACTTTATCTTAGTTCTACCGATCATCATTTAACTACATAGGAGACTCGTCGATCCACCCCTTCACCCCCCCTTTTTTCCCCGCCCCCCTCTCTACCTCTATGCTTTTCCTTCCTGCACTATCTTATTGCCTTTTCCACTCTTTCTATTCATTCCTTTTTTATTTATTTTCATAATTATTTGAAATATGCCTTAACGTGTAAAGTCACACGATATAAAGACCTAAATTGAAGGCTTTTCACTTTGGGGACTACCTCACCTTCTCTCGCTGGTCTCCTAGTGTTGGACCATGGAGAGAAGGGGACCCCTAAACCCCATATGACCTCTCACAACACACGTTCATACGGACACTTCCTCATTGTTTGTCACTCTGAACGTAGTTTGTTCCTATTTCAAGTCATGACATGATTACCTGAGAAATTGTGCACTTTAAGAGTTGGACACCCTCCTAACTACTTTGTATAGGTAATACTACAGTGGTAATGATACCTGACATGTTTTGTAAACGATGAGATCCAACCTGAATGTCTTTCAGTGTCCTTTATACCTGTCTAAAGTTTGTAACAACGAATTTTCTTAATAAAAACATATTCAACCATAAAATACATGGCTGATCCTGCCGTCCCCACTGTAAACTGACCACGTTTATCATGGCTGCTGAGCCATGAAACCATGATCAGTTTATATTATTGTGAATGGTCCCCTGCACTACCAATAGCTAAATAAATTGCATAGAGTGTAAACCAAAAGAATAATAATAATAATCTAACCACAATATTGGTACAAAGATAATGACATAATACAAATCCTAGGCAAGTTCGGCAATGTGGTCAAACTGGGGCTGCTGCAATACCCACTGTGTTCAGTTTACATGCCTCTGTCATCTGCTGTCTCTCCCCTGTCCTCCCACCCCCGCCTGTCAGCTAGTGTCAGAGCCCTCCCCTCCCGCTGCCAAAATAACTTTGTTCTCTTCATACAATCTACAAGGGGATTCTGTGTTGGGTAAAGTTATGTGCCCCAGTGTATGAGCTTTATAAAAAATATGCAGTTTATACCTTATTTCAGAGCGCCGCTCGGTGCTCACGTGACCGCCCACCTCTCGCCTCCTGGCTGACGTCAGCAGGGATTCTCAGCCCCTCCTACTGTAGTTGTCAGATCGGGAGAGGAGAGCGACAGGCAGTCACGTGAGCGCTACTCTGAATTAAGGTATAAAACTGTATATTTTTTTTTATAAAGCACATACACTGGGGCACATAACTTTAACACAGGGGATTGTATGAAGAGAACAAAGTGGATTTACAACCACTTAAAAGGATAAGAGCGTGCCCTTCTCCACAATGACCCAAGGATGATTCAAACACGCATTCAGCGAAATTGAGAAGCTCCCGCGCTGAGGAAGTCCCGCCCAGGACGTAACGCGTACGCGAGGAGGAGCAGCGTCTGACGTCACCTGCGGCCATCTTGAATGTCAGCAGAGGATGTACTGCTTCTGGTGCCTATTACATCTGAATATGCTGTGTATCTAGCACTCGGAGGAGTGCTTTTTATGTGAGTGCATACAATTTTTATTAAGTAATAAAAGTACTTTTTATACTGAGAGCATTAGAAGTGGCTATTTCTTTCTTACATGGGAGCACATCACCTGTGTGAAGTAAGGAAATAGCTAAGCCGATATCGATTGGAGACTGCTGTCCGGAATCTTTGAAGTGCATTATGGGCCTTGTGGTCCTAGAGGGGAGGTGAGAGGCAGTATGTCTATTTGTGTGGTGGAAGACTCTCTCTATACATCCGCACTTGTTTGTCATCTTTCCCAGCACGAAGGGGACTCTCTTCTGATGCTATAGACAGCTATTCCTGTAATAGAGTGCACTAGATTTCTATGTTTTTTTCCTTACATGCTGAGGATACTTGGTTGGTCAGACTCGTGGAGACATCACCTGGATATCCATTGTGATTTATAAACGCCAGATAGGCTTTTTAGCCTGCATCTTTGAGGTGAGCGGCCATCTATATCATCTTATACCACTTCATCAAAAAAATAAACAGAACAAAAAAGAAAAAAAAAAAAAACAAGCATAAGCACCATATTATGGCCTGCTAAAGGAAGCCATCCATTACCTGCTTAGGGATGGTATTAGCAGTGCTTGGAGGGGTCTCAGATGAACACAGTTGCTGATAGGCCTCAGTATACTGATCTGCTGTACATACTCCATGCTCCTTCTGCCACACTCCGGTGAGTTTACTCATGAAGGTTTCCTCACTGCTGCTGCCAGCCCATTCATGAAAACACGGGGCGGACTGTGTCTTCCAGTCTATCCCAGTCTTCTCTGCAATGTGACTGTAAAGAAGTTCACTGGTACACAGTAACAGCCTCTGCCCCTGCAAAATAGGTTATGTGTTTTTAATATTTCCATCTTGAACAATAACCCTTCCAATAGAATGGTCTGATTTGCCAATGATTGCTAAAGTGAACCTAGCCTCAGAGATAGCTATTTATTACCTTTTACAGATAATATCACAACATCCTTTTAACAATGTTTTCTGCCTAGAAGGCCGGCAGCATCTTTGTTTAGTAGTTATCTAATGTCAGCATCTACAACCTTGACTGAGGCGCTGCCCCAGAGTTAAAACGATCATATAAATTACAGAGCCTAAGCAGTAGTTTTTGTTCTGGGCTGGGTTTGCTTTGTCTCTCAAAAACTAAACTCCTGATGTTGCTTCTCACCTTGTAAACTGAACAGAAAGTTACAACTTTGCAACATTGACCACTGGGGAAGAGGAGACGTTTGTGCTAAAGTGTAAGTTCACCATAAGACTAACATACATGCATCTACAGACATGCACATTCTAACCTATCTAACCCTGTAAAGAAAAAAATGAGTATGCATACCTTTCCTGAAGCCGATCCGACCCGATCTCCAGCGGCGGAAGCTCCGCAGAGGACACTGCAAACAACCGCTGTGAAATGAATGGGGAGTGACATCACCCATAGAGTTACTATGGGGCTTCAGTTGTCAGATGTGTCCTCTGCACCCGCTTCCACATCAAAGTCGCGGCCTAAAAAGAAGCTTTTTTTAAAAAAAAAAAAAAAAAAAAGGCGCGGCTAACAGCTCAGCGTGGAATCGGATCGCCTGCAGAAAACGTATGTATACTGATTTTGTCTTCATAGGGCTAGATAGGTTAGTGTTAGATTGCTGATGTCTGTAAATGCAGGGATTTTGGCTTTAGGGTAGACTTCTAATTAACTGCTGTAGATTCATAGCAACTAGTCACCTGGCTGAAGCTCAAGGGGATAGTTTTTATGAATGAAATTCATTTAAGTTACGCTTTCTTTGTGTATGAGTAGAATTGGTTCCCAGCATGTGTAGTAGTTTGCGGGTGCAATGTCAGTCTGCCCTCCAGCTTTCAGCCTGTAAGTTTGTATGGGAGGTCACGTTGAAAGCTGGAGAGAGCGTGAATAGACTATGAGCATGCTAATCAGTATGCTCGCGGCCCATTCATACTACAAGCCCGTCTGCCCCTGTGGAGCATAGGACTTGTTTTTTAATTCACAGATTCCTGTGAATAAATTATGCAGCTGTGTGGGTGAAGCCCTGCACAGCAACACTGTTTTCAAAATGTGATAGTGGGTACGGAGAGAGGATCCCCTGCCCGCTGTCACAAGGAAGAGGGGATTTGGGGTGCTGGGCAGGTCTGGAGCATGTTACACCCTAAATATGGGTGCAACGTGTAACATGCTTCAGAAGGCAAACATATCCTTTGAGGAGTTACCACAAATCTCTTGGTTTCCATCCCACTAATGCTTTATTTACTATGTCCCTGGGTGATGAAATATTGATGGTGTGCATGGAAAATGTATTTATGGAATAAGCCAAATAATTATTCAAGTTAAATCCTAACAGCATGGTCACTTTTACTTTAACTAGTTGCAGACTTAGTGTGTGCTGCACACACCCAAAAAGTAATCATTGTACACAGGACGCGTGTGTAGCACATCCAGTTTTTCTGCCTGTGTGGTAGCCCCCCCCCCCCCCCCCCCTTCCCCCAGTAAAACTACTATGTCGGCATGAATTAATCAAAGAAAAAAAAAAAAAGCTTTTCTTCATAACCGGCAATCGTAGTTTAATCTGGCCTTTGGTGAACAGAGTCTACCAGGCAGAGCTGTAATTGTGCTACAATTTTTTTTAGATGGGATAAAAACGACATGTTAGCCCCTAACCAAATCTATGGATGTTATTCCAGACTTTTCTGATAGCGCTATAGACTCTCTGGTCAAACGCACACTGGAAGCACTGGACATTTTGACCTGATTAAGCCAGTCCATATTTCTGGTAAGTTGCTGTGCATTAAAAGGAGGGTAGGGCTAACCTGGCGGTAAACCTGCTCTCAATTTTAATAACTGCTGTATGACTCAGTTTGGGAGCTCAGAGATTAGCATTAGAAAGCACACTTTCCAGAGGTGTCTTGGTACGACATTATGACTTCACAAACTGTATGTTTGCCAATGTATGTGACAAAAAGCTTGACATTTAATCTAAATATTATATGAAGGTTAAGTTGATTTTCTGTGCTGACTAGATGAATTAAGTGTTGGGAAATTTTTGTATAGTTTAAGGACTAGAGAGAAAGGCATAATAAACATCATATATCTCTGGCGGTGTTTACCAGCAGGCTGGCATGAGGCTGTAGACATTGCTGGGCCCCAACCCAGTTCTTCACAGTGACATGTTCCTGTGCACAGCGCAGGGCGAAGGAGGCGGCTAGGTCCTTCTCTCCTGCTAGTAATGCTAGTTCAGCCGCAGTGTTCAGAGACAGCAGGTCCCCTTTCTTGGCCAGGACTTTAGCTGCATCATAGGGAGAGGATGCCCCTAAGTAACTGCAAAAGGGGGAGAGTGAGAAACAAAATGTAGAAAAAAGTCAAACAACAAGCCCTTATTTAAAAAAGCAACTATACACAAAATTATATTTTCAAAAACTGGTATACAGTATGTAAGGAGGTTTCCTTGTAAAAGTTTCAGTAGATGATCAAAACAAAAAATGATATTTTCAACTTTATGTTATTACAAAAATACAATAAACTAAATTTTAGTCATAAATTTTTGCCAAAATGCATTTAGCCACATGTCTTGGGTAAAAAAAAAAGAGTTAATTACCGTATATTTATTGGTTTGCGCAAAAGTTATAGCGTCTACAAACTAGGGTACATTTTCTGGAATTTATGCAGCTTTTATTTTATGACTGCCTATCTCATTTCTTGAGGTGCTAAAATGGAAGGGCAGTACAAAACCCCCCGCAAATGACCCCATTTTGGAAAGTAGACACCCCAAGGAATTTGCTGAGAGGCATGTTGAGCCCATTGAATATTTTATTTTTTTGTCATAAGTGATTGAAAGATGACCAAAAAAAAAAAAAATACACAAAGTTGTTACTGAAATTATATATTGCTCACACATGCCATGGGTATATGTGGAATTACACCCCAAAATACATTCTGCTGCTTCTCCTGAGTATGGGGATACCCCATGTGTGAGACTTTTTAGAAGTCTATCTGCATACAGGACCCCAAAATCCAATCGCCGCCCTCAGTATTTCTAAGGGCAAAAATGTATGCATTCACCCAACATTACCTATCTCAGTTGCGGAGGCCATGAAATGCCCAGATAACACAAGCCCCCCCCCAAATGACCCCATTTTGGAAAGTAGACACCCCAAGCTATTTGCTGAGAGGCATGTTGAGTCCATGGAATATTTTATATTTTGCCACAAGTTTCGGGGAAATTACAATTTCCCCTCCCCCCCACAAAGTTGTCACTAAATGATATGTTGCTTGAACATGCCATGGGTATATGTGAAATTACACCCCAAAATACATTCTGCTGCTTCTTCTGAATACGGGGATACCACATATGTGAGACTTTCTGGCAGTCTAGCCGCGTACGGGACCCCAAAAACCAATCACCGCCTTCAGGCTTTCGAAGTGCGTAAAAAGGTGATTTTACTCATCACTCCCTATCACAGTTTCGGAGGCCATGGAATGCCCAGATAGCACAAACCCCCCAAATGACCCCATTTTGGAAAGTAGACACCTCAAGCTATTTGCTGAGAAGTATTTTGAGTATTTTGCACATCTCACTTTTTGTCACAAAGTTTTGAAATTTGAAAAAAGTAAAAAAAAAAAAAATTCTGTTTATTTCTTCATTTTCCAAAACAAATGAGAGTTGCAAAATACTCACCATGCCCGTTAGCAAATACCTTGGGGTGTCTACTTTCCAAAATAA
>BLSH010311283.1:109873-129893 GCA_018402905.1 Glandirana rugosa
CGGTCTTTTCGAAATAGATATGGGGAGACTAAACTTTGTTTACCACAGATTGGAGTACAGATTCGTGACGGTGGACGGTAAGGTGACAAGTTATGTTTTTAAAGCTCTCTTTTCTCCAGCTTTTATAATTAAAACTCTGATGTCCAAAATTCACATTCGGCTATTACATAAACATGCTCTGTTATACACTATTAAAACAGACAACACAGGATGCTTGAATACAACCTTATTAGCTAGAAATTACTGATTGCAGTTCTATGTGCTACTACCAGTGACCACCCTTTCCAAAGGCTTATTCATTTCTGAGGCACTGTCCTTGAACAGTGGAATGGCAGGTGGCAGTGCTTAGACATGAGGTTAGACACCATTTGTTTCAAATCAGAGGGGTATAGATAAAGCTTTTCTGGCTACTAGTGGTTTAGTCAAATTCAACAATACTTGTAATTATAGTTTGTAGCTTATCCAGGCCACTTTCTTCAGTTCTAAAAAAAAAAAAAAAAAAAAAAAAAAAAAAAAAAAAAAAAAAAAAAAGCTAACTTTATTAGCTTTTTTTTCGGGATAATAGATTTGTTATATTGCACATCTAGTACCAATAAAGTTTATAAAAAACAAGTATTTGTTTTAAACACTCCTCAGATTTTAAGTGTTTAGAATGCATAAACATTTTTTTACCTTAATGCATTCCTTGCATTAAGGTAAAAAATGTTTAGGCATCATTATCGCCCCCTTCACCCCCCTTTAACTTACTTGAGCCCTTATTCAATCCAGCGCAGTGCCCAGCTGCAGCTCTTCTCTGTTTCACAGGCTTTGCTGGGGCAGCAAGAGCCATTGGCTCCTGATGCGGTCAATCAAAGCTAGAGTCGAGGGAAGACGACAGGACAAGTCCCGCTGTCTATATCTTTAGATGCAGACAGCGAAAATCGGGAGAGTGCCCAAACGAGTGTCCCCATAGAAATCGGCTTTCTTTGGGGGCACTCGCCAGAAATGAGCCAGAAAGGAGGAGCTCAAGACAAGGAGGTTTCAAGGCCCCTCTTACATAGAGCAGGTAGGTATAAATCGGTTTGTTATTTTAAAAAAATGCATTTACAATCACTTTAATCTAAAAGGAAAATTCACTTTCAATTAAAAAATATTCGGTACACAATCCATTTACATCTGAAGCTGCTATTATGTTCTACAACTAAAACAAAAAAATATTGAAATCCAACAGTATGAAGAACAGGGGACATGCTTTACACCCTTTGTCTCACTGGTTTTCCCTTTGAGCCTGCACACAACTGGACATTAACTTGGAGGCATTACCTACAACTGCAATTTCATTTCTGCTGCTCCGCATTATTATAATCATATGTATCATAAATATAAAAACCCAAACACCCATATCCTGCACGAAGCACCATACAATGACTAAAAACATCTTCTACACCACTCCGATTCTGGCTGCCACTACCAAAAGGTCTCAATGGCAATACACAGAATTGTTGGTACTTGCATATTCCATAGGTCCTTTCACATGGGCATTCTTGTCTGTCCGTTTTTCACCTGTTTAGGGATGAAAAACAGGCAGATGGATGTAAACAGATGATCATCCGTTCACATCCACTTCCATTCAGGAAGATGAACAGATGTAAACGGACAAGCAGTCCATTTTTGCATTGCTCGTTAGGAGCAGACACCCGTTGCCGTCCTAACAGCCAGTGACTCATCTCTGCTGACACCGGCCAACTTTCCAACCATGAGTCATCCCTGCTCTCAGCAGGGAATTCTCCACCGAAAGCAGAATGTAAACAAAATAGCTAAAAAATAAATAAATAAATAAAAAATATATGGGATGTGCTCCCTAATCCAAACCTGGCCCTTCAATTCTGGTATGCATTTTTGGGGGGACCTCATGCCAATTTTTAATAAAATGGTGTGGGGTCCTCCCCAAAATCCTTACCAGAGACCCTTATCCGAGCACGCAGCCCAGGAGGCCAGGAAAGGCAGCCCTCCTAAACCATTCCAGGCCACATGCCCTCAACATGGGGGAGGGGGTGCTTTGCCAGAGAGGAAGCACTGTAAATATACGTGTATATTTCCAGAAATACAAAATGATTAAAATACAGAAACTGCTCCACAGAAAGATGACTGTCATGTAGCTCTTCTTACCTGTGAGGTACCATCATAGCTGGCAGATGCCAGCCTGGCATCATGGTGAGGGCTCCATGAAACACTTGTGATCTTTGCTGTGTGCCCAGACAGGGTACGGTAAGGCTCTGCGATGGTGGTGGGGGTATCAGAGAAGTTTTCTGGGGGAATATAAAATACAAAGGTAGAAAAACATTCCTGATTTATTACTAAACATGCCATAATCCTGGCATCATTCTTTAGAGCAGGCAATGCACTATGAAGAGAGGGAGAAACAGCCATCCTCTGATCTCTTCTGTGACCTAAGAAATCGGAAGCGACAAGGATTTTGTCACTTCTTGTTCTGGTTTGTTTGTTTACAAGCCTTTATCAGCTTGAAAAGCATTTGATCAAAACAATCTTGATTTGATTGAGGAGAGATCTGAGGTCTAACAGAGGACTTGCCTTGGGCCATTGTTTTATTACTTATGATAGCAAAAATGAAAGAAACCGTGTCAAAAATATATATAGAGAGGGGTGTGGCCTGGCACGGGAGGAGAAGGACGCAGGGAGACAGAGCTCCAAAGCATCCCAACTTAATCCACTTCCATCTTGGGGAAGATCATCAACCTTCAAGGTAAATAAAATCCATAACCTTCCCCCACACCTCCCGATGCCCTCCTCCGGCCGGCGGCGGCCAAATGAAGATCACAGGCCGACACCGCACCTCAGGCCCCAAGTCTGAGTAATTTCCTCCACACAAGAAGCTGCCTGTGGATAAAATCCACACCTGAGAAACATTCCCAGTGGACATTCCCTCTCCCACCCCTCACTAAGTGGCCGCTCACTTCAGTGGACCGCCCGGCGCGCATCCGACATCAAGCCCGCCACGCGAGTCCCAGGCTCTATTGCAGCCTATAGTTTTCATCCGCGGCGGCCATCTTGCTACACCCGCGGCCGGGAAACGAACACAAAAGCAGCCAGATCCGGGTTAAAATTGAGCCAGTGGAAGCAAATTACTGTTCAAAGCAACTCAAAGCTTTCACACAAGAGGCCATCAGGATTAAAGAGCCCTAAATCCCCTGCGGAGCGGCCATATTGCTACACCTCAGGCCCTCCCTCAGCCAGAAACAAGAGTCCACATAGCGCAGAACTGGATCCAGGCCTGCAAGTGTAGAGCTCTCATAATACACTACAACCTTAACCTGAGTGAAGCCCTTTGAGATAACATCACCATACTCTGACCCGCAACCCTGATCCGCACAGCATCTACCAATCACAAAAATAGAATAATCGCACAGGCAAACATGGCAGCCTAATCCTAGCTCTGACGCGCAGCCCGGAGCACTACCATCCCTTGAGAACGATCACCATCTCCTGGAATCAACAGCTCACACAGCTCCTCAATACTAAATGGCAACAAGGAAACGGAAGGACGAACACCACCCCAAAAACTCACGGCCTTCTTCCATAGACCAGCAGCCATGGACAACAGGGCTCAGCTGAGCAACGAGACAAGGAACACTCAACCGTCCGACTCATACACAGATCTACCGGACGCAGACCCCATAATAGAAGCAGACATACCACTTTCTCCACACCCAGAAGACTCCTCAACAACAAACCCCACCACGGGTAGCCCAGCCAAAGCTAGGATGAGGCTGGACTCCCCATCCAACCCAGCGCTATCTGGCAACAGAAGCCCGGCCCCCAATAACCCAGAGGAAGACCTACATACCTCTATAGCATCCTTCCTAACGTCGGGCCAACCCGTACTCGACACTACTATGAAGGATATGCTACTCTCATTCCAAACTTCACTGATGTCCAACCTATCGGGCTTATTCACTAAATTCAGCAACGAACTACACCACCTGGACGACAGAGTGTCACACATCGAAAATAAAATGGAAGACTGCACCAGCACCATCAACGACCTAGTGACACATATGAAGACACCAAATCTGACAACACTTGGATAAAAGCAAAGTTAGCTGATCTCGAGGACAGATCTAGACGCAACATCATCAAACTCCGCGGAGTTCCCGAAACAGTATCCCAGCAAAACCTTCAAAAATATGCTCACGACCTACTCTCTGCCCTAATACCAGGTCTATCCCCGGTTGAAAAAACAATTGACCGTATCCACCGAATCCCCAAACCCAAACACCTAGCGGACTCAATCCCTAGGGATGTGTTAATGAAAATCCACTTCTTTCCAGTGAAAGAACAACTACTCCTAAGAGCAAGACAACGCAACACTTTGCCAGCTCCCTTTGACCAAATTCAAATTTATGCAGACTTGTCGTAGTTCACATTACAACAAAGAAGACAGCTGAAGTCCGTTACCAAGGCACTAAACAACCATAAAATTGTCTATAAATGGCGCTATCCAGCCACTCTCCTAATTACTCACAATGGTTCCTCGCACTCAATCAACCATCTACCTGAAGGCCTACGACTACTCAAGACCTGGAATATTATCCCGGATCCACCTCAAGAATCAATCAGCCACCCCCCTTCCAACAGGTCCCACCCAGGAGCTCATCCCCACAACAACAAACACAGACCTAGCGACTAAAGGATCCCAAGGGTCCACCATCTTCGCCACAATCTCCGGCCTGCCCAATGAGCCTACTGTACAAAGAGCTCAGAACTTCTCTTATTTTTCTTTGCAGTTACAAACTCTTCCCCCGACAGTTTAGCAGCTACACCTGCATCAGCTGCTCGTTACAAACTAACCTCAGCTGTGAAACGGTCCTAATGTTGAGGACCATTGAGTTGAATAGCTTTGTTCTCTCTTCTTATGTTCTCATTATTCTTATGTTCTCTTTCATACTGATACTCCTCGCGACTCAAGTGCTACATTTGCCTCTCAGCAATTGATCCAACCTAACCACCACACCAAGTATCTTCTACAGGCTCCTTACTCCAACAGCCTACCAACAGCAAGCAAAGACACCGAGGACCCCTGCCATCACACTCCAATAGGATAACAGCGAAGAAACACTGTACCAGAACTCACCAAAGCAAGTAAGTGCTCCTACCATACACTCCAAGCCCCAAAGATGACCATCACAGTCCTATCCCTAAATGCCAGAGGACTAAACCACCCGGCAAAAAGGACATTCCTCTGGAAGGCAGCATTACAACTGCACAGTGACGTAGCATGCGTCCAGGAAACGCACTTCATGATAGACAACTCCCCCCAATGCTAGCACAAATCATTCCCTCATGTATTTCAGGCCAAATTCTCTAAAAAACAAAGAGGAATTATGATCGCGATTAGAGACTCTGTGTCCTTCCAGCTTCATCGGAGCATCATAGACCCCAATGGTCGATACATTATCATCATCTGTACCATTAACGCAAACAAATATACCCTGGCATCTATATATGCCCCGAATCAGAGACAGATCTCATTCCACAACAAAATGATCAAAAAAATAAAGAAAGTCCAACAAGGCCACTTACTCCTCTGTGGAGACTTTAACCTAGTCCCGGACTACCAACTGGATTCAACCTCCAAACCTAAAAGAACCTTACCATCACTGAACCCACTTTTAAAGAACAACAACCTCTACGATGCATGGAGATGCGGTCACGCAGAAGAAAGAGACTTTACGTTCCTATCTCCAAGACATAACTCCTATTCAAGGATCGATCTGTTCATCCTTGATAAATGGCTTTTACAAAATGTGCATACATCTGAGATCCATGCAGCCACCTGGTCCGACCACGCGCCAATAACCATTACACTACTAGACAAAAAAACACCTTCCAATTCGTACCTGTGGCACATCAACAATTACCTGCTACAAAACCCACAAGGATATCAAACAAACTTGAAGAATACTTTATCAACAACACAGGCTCAGTGGCGGACCCGATGGTTGCGTGGTGTGCTCACAAAGCCTATATAAGAGGTATCCTCATTCAACTAGGCGCTAGATTAAAAAGAGAGAGATCACAACGTATAGACGCTATTTCAAAGGAAATCAACATATTAGACATCTCAAACAAAAAATCACCAACCCCAGATACCACATCGAAAATCTTTAACCTACGCCAAGACCTGCGAGATCTAATGCTCCAGTCTCACGAAAAATCCCTACGTAAACTAAAAGCTACTAACTTCACAACAGGAAACAAAGCAGGGAAAGCCATGGCCAGAGTAATTAAAGGCCATCGCGAAAAAAATCAAAAATTCCATATCTATATCACCCAGATTCCAACTAAAAACTGATTAACCCCAAAGAAATAGCGGATGCCTTTAGTAGGTACTATAGTACTCTCTAGAACATCCAAAATGACAACTCAACACACCAACCCTCTACTGAGGAAATCAACTCCTTCCTAGATCACATCAAACTCCCTAAGATATCAGACGATCAACTGTCTGTATTAAACAAACCATTCACCCAAACAGAAATATACCAAATTATCAGCCACCTGCCCAACAACAAAGCCCCAGGGCCCGACGGCCTGTCGGGAGAATACTATAAAACATTCCTCCAAATCCTTTCTCCCCATCTACTCAATATCTTTAATAGAGCCACATCTACTTCTCTCTTCCCACCTGAAATGTTAAATGCTACAGTCATCACCCTCCCGAAACCCGGGAAAGACCCTGACTCTCCTAAAAATTTCCGGCCCATTGCATTACTCAACATTGACCTAAAGATATACGCTAAACTTCTAGGTAACAGACTAATGGATATCCTTCCATCCTTAATAAACAAAGACCAATCAGGCTTTGTTAAAGGCAGACAAACCTCAGATGCCACTAGAAGGTTAATAAATCTTATACACTATGCAGAACAATCAGGAACGCCTTCTCTGCTCCTGTCCCTGGATGCAGAGAAGGCGTTCGATAGAGTACATTGGAAATACCTCCATTCAGTACTCCAAAAATCTGGCTTCCAAGGAAGCATCCGCAAAGCAATAATGGCACTATAATCATCCCCATCGGCCCAAGTATTCACCTCAGACTGTTTATCCAAACCATTTGAAATCACAAACGGAACACGACAAGGCTGCCCCCTGTCCCCCCTGATTTTTAACTTAACAATAGAGCCCCTCGCAGAACACATAAGAACAAATCAACTAATTACAGGCCTCAGAGTTGATGCCCAAGAACATAAAATAAGTTTGTTTGCGGATGACGTAATCCTTCTATTAACAAATCCATATACATCACTAGCTGCAGCACAACAAACGTTGAGCTGGTTCAGCAGGATATCGTACTACAAAGTAAATGAGACCAAGTCCTCTATCCTAGGAATAGGCATTGATAGCGTGCAATCCAATATGCTCCAACAAACTTACCCATACTCATGGGCAGATCATAGTATAACCTACTTGGGAATACAAATAACAAAGTCCACCAAAAACCTATTTTCGTCCAACTACCTCCCTTACCGAACCAAACTCCAAGCCGACCTGCAAAACTTATCTAAATTTGAATTCTCATGCGCAGGTAAACTTGCAGCATTCAAAATGATGAAGCTCCCCCAACTCCTGTATCTCTTCAGGTCTCTCCCAATCCCTATCCCGCATAGTTACTTCAAGTCCTTACAATCGCTCTTGTCCACATACGTGTGGCTAAGGAAGAAACCCAGAATTGCTCACATCAAACTTATCAAGCACCGCATAGCGGGAGGCATGGGCTACATAGATTTCAAAGATTACCACACAGCAACCATTCTCTCACAAATGAAAGAATGGTTCCTTCCCTCTCCTGATACACACTGGGGCACCATAGAAGCACATTACACGCATAAGAACACACTGCAGTCATGGCTAGCAGGCGCACTACTAAAAACAGCCACCCCCTCCTATATCCCCCCCCACCATGATGGCATCACTAAATGCCTGGAAATCTCTAACAGCACAGACCTACACATCAGAAAAACGTCACACAATAAAAACCCTGATACAAGCTCTAGAAAATGCCATCGACAATGTGTCCCTCACCAATTGGACCAAGAAAGGCATTCACTACATTGAAGACCTGTCCACCTCCCTCGGCCCAAAATCGTTCTCACAATTAGTCTCAGAATACTCACTACCACCCAATGACCACTACCTGTATCTACGCATCCCACACTGCCTCTCAAAAATTCCCAAGTGGAGTAGAGAAATCCACCCCAAAGCATGGTCATTCCTATCCCCCAGCTCACCTAACAGGAAAGGGATTTCACTATTTTATGGATTACTCCAGCAAAAAACAACTTTTACAAAAAACGATGCAATCCTCAGATGGGAATCTGATCTAGGTAAAAACTACAAAACAGAACAATGGACTCAAGCTTGTAAATCCATATACAACACGACAAAAAGCACCAAATTATGGGAGGTGACCCAGAAATTACTGTTAAGATGGTACTTGACACCTGACAAAATTTCCAGCTTCAGGGGCAAACCCTCAGATAAATGTTGGCGAGAGTGTGGCCTAAAAGCGCCCGCCGGAGTGTGACAGCGGCAAAGTGTCTCGTTATCGCAAACCGCCGTCACCTGACAGCGGCTGCGATAACTAGCATTGTCAGCGCGCTCACTGTGTCCGGGTGAAAGAACAGTGGTCCATGTATGTAAACACGGATCTCCGTTCTCATAGAGGGGGAAGGGCTGTGATCATAGGCTTCCTATATATGGAAGCCGTGTTCACGCCCCTCCCCCTGCCAGCCCCCATACAGTTAGAACACGCCTAGGGAACACATTTAACCCTTAAAAGCGCCCCCTCCAGGTTAAACCCTTCACTGTTAATGGCATTTACACAGTAATCAGTGCATTTTTATAACACTGATCACTGTATAAATGCCAATGGTCCCAAAAAAGTGTCAAAATGGTCCAACATGTCCGCTGCAATATCGCAGTACCGCTAAAAATCGCAGATCGCCCCTATTACTGCTAAAAAAAAATAAAATAAAAACCCCAGAAATGAATTCTTATCATCCGTAAACGCGGTAGCTTTTGTGCAAACCAATCAATAAATGGCGATTGCGATTTTTTTAACCAAAAATATAAGGAAGAATATAAATTGGCCGAAATCGATGAAAAAAAATGTTTTTTTTTTAAATTTTTTTGGATTTGTATTTTAGCAAAAAGTAAGAAAACATTTTTTTTTTGCAAAATTGTTGCTCTTTCTTTATTTATAGCGGCGATCAGAAATGACGCAGAGGTGATCAAATGCCACCAAAAGAAAGCTCTATTTGTGGGAAAAAAGGACACAAATTTCGTTCGGGGCTAACGTCGCACGACCGCGCAGTTGTCAGTTAAAGCGACGCAGTGCCGATTCGCAAAAAGTGCTCTGGTCCTAAAGTGTGAAATCCTTCCGAGGCTGAAGTGGTTAATAAAATACTTTAAAAACATGTGTACGGTGTTTATTTTTGACACTTTTTTAGGTGAATGGGTAGGGGTAAAATGTACCCCATACTCATTCACATAGGGTGGGGGGCCCCCTTTTTAAAGGGGGCTTCCAGATTCTGATAAGCCCCCGCCCGCAGATCCCGACAACCACCAGCCAGGGTTGTCGGGAAGAGGGCCTTGTCCTCATCAATATGGGGAGAAGGTGCTTTGGGGTGGGAGGCGCATGTTGAGGGCATGTGGCCTGGTATGGTCCAAGAGGGAGGGGGCCGTTCGCTCGTCCCCCCACTTTCCTGACCTGCTGGGCTGCATGCTTGGATAAAGGTCTGGTATGGATCTTGGGGGGGGGGGGGGGGGGAAAAAAAATGGCGTAGGAGTTCCCCTTAAAGAGGAAGTAAACCTTGATGGGTTTACTTCCTCATATTCACCTGCAATGTAAACACATTAATAGACTAGTATGCATCGCATACTAGCCTATTATGTGCCACTTACCTGCCATTGATGCCCGCACTGTCCCCGCAGTAGGAAGCGTCCATCTTCACCCCTCTTCCTTCCTGGGCCGTGAACGCCGGTGCTGTGACTAGCTAGAGTCGAGTGACGTCAATCCCGCGCGTGCGATGCCAATCGTGGCACGCTGTCAGTGTAGAAACGGCACGGAGGCCGTTTCTTCACTGCACATGTGTGGAATGACGTCAGCACATGCCAGTATAGCGTATATCTGCTAAACCGTACAGGTTTAGGAGATATACAGGGAACCTACAGGTAAGCCTGATTACAGGCTTACCTGTAGTTTAAAGTGGTTGTCAAGAGTTGACAACCACTTTAAAATCCATACCAGACCGAAGGGGGTGGCATCATCCTGGGGGGGGACCCCACGCCAATTTATTTTTCATTTTGGCAGGGGTTCCCCTTCAAGATCCTCAGCACACAAGTAGTACTGCAAGTCGGCTCACGATCTGACTTCTGGTGCAACTTCTATTCAAATCAATGGGCTCCCATATGGAACCATTTTGATTAGAGGCATGAGAAACGCCCGACGAGGCCAACGTGGCTGTATCCGCGTTTAGCAGCTTTTACCGGCGTCAGGCATTTTTATAGCTCTAGCGCCGGAGCCTCAGAACGTGCTGGCCTGGGTTTTTTTTTGGAGTTAAAAAACACCTATGCCAGCTCCTAAACCCCTGTGTGTGTATGAGGCCACTGAATAACATGGAGAGGCGTTTTTAAGTTGTAAAAAACGATCCTAAAAGTGGCTGTAAATACGCCCGTGTGTATGAGACCTGACTGTGTTAGTGGGATTTTTTTTTGTTATCTGAGCCCTGTTGGCAAGATTTTCTTTTTCTTCCAGTCCTAGAGTTATAACAGAGAGTAAAGGGAAAAAAAGGATTTTTAACTTACCGTAAAATCCTTTTCTCTGAGTTCACTGACAGATGCAGCCTTCTCATTGACAAGTGGGGTTTATGCACATCCTACTAGGAGTAGACTAAGCAAAAAAGAAAAAAAGGCAAGCTGACCCCTCCCAGGGGGCCATCCTCACTCCAGCATATAACCCCCCAGCTCTGCATAGCATATCAGTTCGTAACAAGCCGTACAAACGCAACACAGAGGGATGGGTGCTGCGTCTGTCAGTGAACTCAGAGAAAAGGATTTTACGGCAAGTTAAGAAAATCCTATTTTCTCTTATGTTCACTGACAGACGCAGCCTTCTCATTGACAAGTGGGGATGTCCCAAAGCAGTGCCATTCAAAGAGAGGTGGGTAAAAAACAACAACTGTACCCAACAGAAACCTCTCAGGAGGCGCCAGCCGCGCCTACACCGCCGCCTGCAAAACTTTGCGGCCAAAAGCAGCATCCGCGGATGCAGAAACAAACTTTGTAAAACTTAGCAAAAGTGTGCACCGAGGCCCATGTAGCCGCCTTGCACACCTGAGACACCGAGGCCTGGTGTCTGAAGGCCCAGGAAGTGCTAATCGCCCTGGTGGAATGAGCCGCAACCGGAAAAGGGGGTTCTTGCCCCCGGACTGTATACGCATGGGTCACCGTCTGTTTGATCCAACGGGAAATAGTAGCTGACGCCAAACCCATTAGCGACCCTTCCGTCAGCACAAACAAAGCATCAGACTTCTCAAAAGAAGCTGTAGCCGTCAAATACACCCGCAATGCCCTCACGACATCCAAAGAATGTAGAGCAATCTCTTTGGGGTGAGACAGGTGTGGGCACAGTGAAGGAAGAACAATGTCCTCATTAATGTGAAAAGAGGAAACCACCTTCGGCAGAAACAAAGAAGGACGCAGCACTGCCTTATCCCTATGAAGGACAAAGTAGGGAGACCTACAGGACAGGGCCGCCAACTCAGACACCCGCCTAGAGGATGTGATGGCCACCAAAAAAGCCACCTTCTGTGACAATTGTAAGGGAATATCCCTGATCCTCTCATATGGTGGTTTCTGCAGTACAGATAGTACTAAATTTAAATCCCACGGTGCCAAGGGCGACTGTACCTGAGGAGCCACATGGCGTACACCCTGTACAAATGTACGGATCAAAGAATGCGTCGCTAACGGATGCTGAAAAAAAGATTGCCAAAGCCGAAATCTGGCCTTTGAGTGTACTCAAAGCCAATTTGTTATCCAGGCCTTGCTGTAAGAAAGCCAGCACCCGAGCTATGGCGAAAGAGCGGGGGTTCCAACCCCCTGCCTCACACCAGGCAATATAAGCCTTCCAGGTGCGATGATATACCTTGCGCGAAGTACACTTGAGCGCCTTAAGCATGGTAGGAATCACGGAGTCAGAGACACCCCTATCCCTCAGCACCTGGGACTCAATAGCCAAGCCCTCAAAGCCAGCGAGGGTAAAGCAGGGTGCAGGATGGGTCCCTGTGACAGCAGATTTTCGCGAAGCGGGAGCCGCCAGGGAACATCTGTTACCATCCGCACCACGTTGGCGTACCAAGGGTGCTGAGGCCAATCCGGAGCCACCAGGATTGTCGGGATCCCCTCCGCTTCTATCCTGCGCAGTAGCCGAGGTAGAAGCTTGAGGGGAGGGAAGGCGTACAGAAGCCGGTACCGAACCCAAGGTGCTACCAGTGCGTCCGTGGTGGCCAACGGATCCCTTGTTCTGCACACAAAAGTCTGCACCTTGTGATTGAACCTGGATGCCATTAGGTCCACGTCTGGCGTACCCCCCGAGGCAAAGCTGGCGGAATACCTCTGGATGTAGGGACCATTCCCTCTGATCCAGTGTCTGGCGACTGAGAAAGTCCGCCTGCCAGTTTTCTACGCCCGGAATGTAAATGGCAGAGATTGCCGGCATGTGAAGTTCTGCCCACCTCTGCTGCCAAGCTACTTGTTCCACCCTGATGGTTTACGTACGCCACTGCTGTGGCGTTACGCGACTGAACCCAAACCGGGAGGCCCTGCAGCCTTGCCGATCAGTGGGAGAGACAGAGCCTGATCACCCTCAACTCCAGCACATTTATCGGAAGGCGAGATTCCTGCGCCGACCAACGGCCCTGAGCAGACAACTGCCCCAGGACCCCTCCCCAGCCCGATAGTCACATAGAAACATAGAAAAGTGATGGCAGAAAAAGACTGAGTAGTCCATTGAGTCTGCTCCTTTTTATTTATTTTTTTTAATATTTTTTTTTTTTTTACATTAACCTTGTTGTCGGACTATAGATTTATGTTATTTATGTTAGGGGGAGAAACGACTTTGCCAAAGCCGGGGCCCGGAGCCACCAGGTCAACAACCCCCTGGTCTGATGATCCAATTTGATCAGCTGGTCCAGGGACAACGGAGACTTGTCCCACCGTAACAGGAGCCGAGTGTGACTCTGGGCGTATGGTATCGCCTCAAAGGTCGAGACCATGAGCCCCATCACCCGCATACAGAACCGTAAGGAGGACCGCCGACGTGACAGCAGGGTTCGCACTGCTGCTTGTAGTGTCAGCAACTTGGCCGGAGGTAGGAACACCTTCATCTGCTCCATGTCCAGTATTAGACCCAGATTTTCCAGTCGACAGGACGGAGTCAACGTCGACTTCTGCAGGTTGATCAGCCAGCCGAAGTCTCTCATCGAGGCCATGGTGATCGCAACATTGTCCTCCAAACCGAAGCTGACTCCGCTCGCAGGAGTAGGTCGTCGAGGTATGCTACCACAGCAATGCCTCTCTGCCTCAATAGAGCCAGCACCGGAGCCAACAGCTTGGTGAAGACCCGAGGAACCGAGGCCAGACCGAAGGGATGTGCCAGGAATTGGTAATGTAGGTCTCCTACCGCAAAGTGCGGGAAGCGCTGATGCCGGAGACAAATGGGAACATGCAGATAAGCGTCCCTGATATCCAGAGATGCCATGAAGTCCCCTTGGCGAAGGGCAGCCACGACCGAGCGGAAAGATTCCATCCTGAATTTTCGCGCTTTCACAAAGTGATTTAGAGCTTTTAGATCCAGAACTGGCCTGACCTCACCCTTTTTGGGCACCACAAAGACGTTTGAATAGAAGCCGCGGAACCTTTCCAACGGAGGTACGGGCACAATCACCCCTTGTTCGGACAGCGTCTGAACAGCTCCTAAGAGAGCTTCCCGACACCCCGGCGGAAGCCTCAAGTTCGATGGGAAGAACCTGTCTGGGGGTAGAGTGCTGAACTCTATCCTGTACCAGGAAGACACCACTTCCCGTACCCCCCCGTCAGAAATGCGGGCAGTCCACCTGTCTGCGAACCCCAGAAGTCGGCCCCCCACCCGAGAGTCGGGCGGGGGCAACCCATCATGCGGCGGAGGGCTTTTCCTCCGTCTTTTCGGGCTTGCGCTGCCAGGGCCGCTTACCGGACCCCGAGGCAGACTTGCCGGGCCTTGAGCCCTTGCCCGCTGAACCGGGCGCACGAAAAAACGCTTCTGGCCCGATGATGAAGGACCCTGCTTACGGCAGTAATCCCGCCGCTTGGGTTCTGGGAGAAAGGTACTCTTCCCCCCCCCCGTGAAATCGTTAATGATTTCATCCAATTGCGCCCCGAAAAGCCGACCACCCTGAAAAGGAAGGTCCTTTTTGGACACTTGGTCCCTCGACCAACACCGCAACCACAGCACCCGTCTGATAATGACTGCAAAAAACACACATCTTCGACAGCATGGGGAGCAGGTCCAAGGCTGCGTCACACAGGTACCGGAGACCCTGTATCAGGTGGTCAGCCCGCTGCAAAGCCTCAGGTGAGCACCTGCAGCCCAAATCATTGTGCAATTCTGTCGCACATTCCGTAAGTGACTGTGCCACCATGGCCGACACCAGAGCTGGCCTCATGGCCGCCCCTGCCACCAAGAACAATGACTTGGATACCACCTCCGTCCGCCTATCGGCCAGATCCCTAAAATATGGAGACCCTTCCAAGGGAATGGTCGTCGCCTTATTCAGGCGAGCCACCGGAGGGTACACTGCAGGGGATGCCCACTTCTGCAAAAGTCTGTCCTCAAAGGGATAGCGCACAGGGAAACGTTTGGGCAGTGAAAAAGGAATTCTGCGGACGCTGCCATTCCTTATACACAAACTGGTCAAAAAATTGGGCATAAGGATATGCCTTAGGGGTCCGTGACGGCTTAAAGGACCCACAAATGTCTCCTGCGACTCCCCGGCTTAGTCCAGCCGCAATGACTCATGGATATTGGTGATCAGGGAGGCCACCAGCACCCTTTCACGCACCACGAGGCCCCCTGGTCTTCCTCACCGTCCGAGGGCTTCAGTTCACCATCTGAGAGCTCCACGGGGGTTCCTGACCTGAACACTTGCTAGGCCTATAGGCCATGACACCCCCACTATGCAGCTCCACCAACTGCCCCACAGAGCAACCGGGTAAATGCCCAGGAGGACTGTGCCCACCGTCACCCCAGGGAGAGTCAGCTATACTTGCTGTTAGTGCCCTTCTAGAGCTGCGTCCCAGTAGGAGTGCTGTCCGCCCCTGCCTTGTGCTGTTACTGCCGCTGTACTTGCACCGCTGTCCAGAAGAGAAGAGGGAGGAAACGGCGCCGATACGCACGTTTTCTTTAGGAAGGCATACCAAAAAATGGCCGCCGAGCGGTCACAAGAGGCCAAAAACACATGTCAAAATGGCCGCGACTACGGCAAAATGGCCGCCGAGCGGTCACAAGAGGCCAAAACAGCCATTAAAATGGCCGCGGCTACAGCAAAATGGCCGCCGAACGCAGCTCAGGCAAAATGGAGGCGATCCGCCGCAAGAACAGAAAAACAAAAAGGGACCTGTAGCCCTGAACCCTCCACTGGACGGAAATGGTACCGCTAGTCGCCCTCCCCCCCCTCCGCACCCCTGGATATAGCGTAGCGGGAAGCCACCCGGTAGCAGACCTTCCTCCCCTCAGGTGGGGAGGGATGCTGCAGGCCAAAATGCCCCTGGACACGAGTGCAGCCCGGTCACTCGGACGCAAGTGGGGTTCACCCACTAGCCCCCCGCATGGAATGGGTACGATGCGGCGGACCCCCCCAAAGCTAAGGGTAGCTCGCATCTGTCGGCTGTGCTGGAGAAATTTCAGGATTCGAGGTATCCTCTATGCCCCAGCCGGCTACTTGATAGCAGTCTTCATCAGATAGCTTGAGAAAAGCAAAAGGAAGAAAATGGGGAACCGCAGATCCCATAGGGAACCAGGTCTAACTCCTTGCACTAGTCATAAAAAACTGATATGCTATGCAGAGCTGGGGGGGGGGGGGTTATATGCTGGAGTGAGGATGGCCCCCTGGGAGGGGTCAGCTTGCCTTTTTTTCTTTTTTGCCTAGTCTACTCCTAGTAGGATGTGCATAAACCCCACTTGTCAATGAGAAGGCTGCGTCTGTCAGTGAACGTAAGAGAAAAGGGGAATTACGAGTGATCCAATTCAAGTGGGATCCATATGGATCCACTTTAGGCACTTTGCCAATTGTGAAACAAAGGGCATTGTGTACCTACCCAAGGACGGACGCCCAGCCTTTTAGGTTGGCAAGACCAAACGTATGCTTTGGCAGCATATAAAAGAGCATGTTGACGATATCAAAGATGGGATCCCAGAAAGCCCTATTGCGAGCTATTTTGAAGAGTGCGCTACGTGCACTCTGAAAGATTTATGCTTTATAGCCATTGATCGTATCCATCCTAACCCCAGAGGTGGCGACTTTGACAACCTCATTTTGAGGTCTGAATCCAGGTGGATTTTCACTTTAAAGGCCCCCCGCCTCCCTGGGTTGAATAGCCATATCAGCTATGCCCCTTTTCTGTTCAATTAATGTCCCTATATACAGTCCATACAGTGTAGGACTGGCTATCTTGCTTGTGGTTTTACATGCGAGGGGTGTAGTTTCTCTATATCCAATTGCACATCTAGGCTTGCAGAATGTGTGCCATAGACACGCAGGAGCTGAGTCCCTTTTTTTTTTTTTTTTATATGGGTTTTTTATTTTTTTTTGTTCATACTTGGAGGTATCGAGACTGGGTCTCCATTTGCAGTGGCATAACATATATATTTAAACTGATCTATTGGACTTTATAGTTTTTGTTCTATCTGGGTTCTATTCCTATTTCTATGGGATGTGAGCTGTGAGCTATGCTATTGCAGCCGTCCGCTCTGTCAATTTATTATACAGGCGGTCCCTTAGTTACAAACATCCGACTTACGAATGACACAGGAGTCTCCTACTTACAGAGGGAGACAATAGGAAGTGACAGGAAATCTACCCCTAGGAAGGGAAATTCACTCCTGTAAGACCCCTTTCACACCAAGGCGTTTTTCAGGCGCTTTTGCGCAAAAAATAGCACCTAAAAAGCGCATGAAAAACGCTTCCCAATACACCCCAGTGTGAAAGCCAGAGTGCTTTCACACTGGGGCGGTGCGCTAGGGGGGCGGTAAAAAAAGTCCTGCAAGCCGCATCTTTACAGCGGTGTGGGATCGGTGTATTCACCGCTCCTATACCACCCCTGCCCATTGAAAACAAGCGGTGTTCATGCGCTTCGGGAGCGCCGCAAACCGGCACTTTTAACACCTATTCAACCCCTTGTGGGGGAGTTAAAAGCGCACCGCCAGCGCCAGAATAATAACGAGCTGTAAAACGCTTGGGCGGCTCCGGTGTGAAAGGAGCCTAAGAGTTATCATGGGCAAAACGTGTCTCCACTGAAGCTTTATCACCAATCCTTGTTTCCACAACCCAAAATTTTCAAAATCCAATTATCACTGGGACAGGAAGTGAGGTGAAATCTTCTGAACAGAAACAGACATCAAAACAAACATTACAGAGTTGTTAACCCTTCCCTATGCACCCTAAAAGCTTAAAAATATTTTTTTTGGCTGAAGCTACACTTAAAAAATGTACCTGTTCCGACTTACAAACAAATTCAACTTGAGAACAAACCTACAGCCCCTATCTTGTTTGTAACCTGGGGATCGTCTGTACAAGAGACAATGGTATTACTAATGGTACGCTTTGACCGTCATCAGTGGGTGAGCTATCTAGGCCATACTGCTCAAGTGTATGCAGAATATGGCCGGGGGCAGAGTGGGGCGTTTTTAGTTGCATTGCTCTGAAGAGAGGGCGGTGTTGTGTCAGGGTTCTGCTTTGTAGTTCCAGCTGCTTTACTTCTGGGACCAGAGGATCTCCACGCCGTCCCCTGGATGGATGTGCGGCGATCCAGCGATGTCTATGCTTGCCCCTCTCGTCCACCCTTCTGCCCCCCCCGTTCTGGTTCCCTCTTTCTCTTCTCCCCCCGTTTTACAGTGGATCACCTGGCTCTTTTTTGGTTCTGTTCTTTTATTATTTTTTTTTATGCGTTCTAACATGCGTTTTTTTTTTTCTTTTCCTTATGTTGTGTGTCTCTATGACAGGATTTTTTTGATTTATGATCTTTCATTTTCAATAAATATCATTGCACCGGCATATGTTCTCTTGCGATATTGTATTGTCTTGCATTTATGCAATTTTGGTGACTTTCATATATGTATATATTACATTTAGGTGTTCTAAATAAGAGTTAAGCTTTGAAGAAGCGGATTATACTTATTTGGAACCATGAAACATGTCAGCAACTCATCCTGGAACACAAACTTCCCTATCTTGATTTTATGTTTTTATGGACTATTTTATTAGCCCTAAATGTGTTTTTTTGTATATGTAGACAGTAGATGTATCAATAAAATTTGGATAAAATCTTTTAATATATAACGTTTTTCTCTAATCAATTATGGATACTTAGAGCGGCCCAGTTAACAGCCTACCAAGCTTCCTAATCCACTTTTTACAGTTATTGGAACAGGTATCATCACTGGAGGATTTAATCTCTATTCTTGTTCTGGTGACAACTGTAAAAGCAAAATTGGTGTGTGTGTGTGTGTGTGTGTGTGTGTGTGTGTGTGGCAGAAAGCTTAACGTAAACCCAACATTTCATATTCCCGATATGTGCCTGCTGTACCATGTACTTGTCCATCATTGACGGACGCAGCATCTTATTCATTACATGTGGGGTTATGCCACCTTTCACTAGGAATGGACTAGGCAGAACACAGTTCAGCTAAAAGCAGACACAGCCCCTGCCAGGGGGCAGTCCTCACTTGGTATAACCCCTCCACCCTGCTAAGCAAATCAGTTCATCACAAGCAGTACAAACTCAAGAAAAGAGGGGTGGGTGCTGCGTCCGTCAATGAACTCAGAGAAAAGGATTTTACGGTAAGTCAAAAAATCCTATTTTCTCTTTCGTTCATTGATGGACGCAGCATCTTATTCATGACATGTGGGGACGTCCCAAAGCATTGTCAAAAAATGAGGGGTGGGTCATGCAACAACAACCTGTACACAACAGAAGCGCCATCCGTGAGAAGCCAGACGCGCCTCACACCGCCGCCTGCAAAACTTGCGGCCAACTGCAGTATCCAAGGATGCTGAAACATCAACTTTGTAAAACTTTGAGAAGGTGTGTACAGAGGTCCAAGTAGCCGCCTTGCACACTTGAGATACCGACGCCTGATGTCGGAAAGCCCAGGAGGTGCTAATCGCCCTGGTACAGTGAGCTGTGACCGGAAAAGGGGGCTCCAGACCCCGAACATTATACGCACGGGTCACCGTCTGTCTACTCCAATGGGAAATAGTGGCCGCGCGGGCCATCCACCACGACAAAAAGCGCATCCGACCTCCGAAAGGAGGCCGTAGCCGCCAAATACATCCCGCAGAGACTTGACCACATCCAGGAAGTGCAAGGCAACTTCCTTAGGGTGAGACGGGCGCGGGCACAGCGAAGGAAGGACAATATCCTCATATTCCTCATCCACCTTCAGTAAAATAGGAAGGTGACGGGCCCAAAACCGCCTTGTCCCTATGTAGGACCAGATATGGAGATCTACAGGACAGAGCCGCCAGCTCAGACACCCTCCGGGCGGATGTGATAGCCACCAAGAAGGCCACCTTCTGCGAAAGCAGTTGCAACGAAATTTCCCTGATATTTTCAAAAGGCGGCTTCTGAAGCACTGAGAGGACCAAATTAAGGTCCCATGGCGCCAAGGGCGAATGCCGGAGGAAAGCCTCCAGCCTACGCG
>BLSH010311283.1:158931-169432 GCA_018402905.1 Glandirana rugosa
GGCGTAGCACGGGCAAGGCACGCCCGCCGGACCCCACTTGCTTGGGCAGTATGCTGCAGGCCAGAAGTCGCCCTTCCCGAATCGCATCCGGGGCTGGGCGTAAGGGGGGGTTCACCCCAGGCCGCCCGCACGGAACGGGCACGATGCGGCGGGTCCACATACGGCGGGACTGGCTCGCATCGGTCGGCCAGGTCGGGGAAAGTACAGAGCCCATGGACTCTATGCCCCAACTGGCTTCTTGATAGCAGATCAATTGCTTGATAGAAGACAAATAAAAATAAAAAACGGTCACAAACAGGACCGCAATTCCCCTGAAGGGAAGCCAGGTCAACTCCTTGCAAACTAGGCATTGAAACTGAAGAGCTATGCTATGAGGGGGTTTTATGTGGGAAGAGAGGACGGCCCCCATGGGAGGGGCCCCCATGGGAGAAGCTGCGTCTGTCAGTGAACGATAGGAGAAAGTACCTTTACCCAAGCTATAATAGAATACCCACGATTTATACATTGCCCAAAATACATAAAGATGAGATATCCCCCCCTGGCAGGCCTATTCTTAATAGCATAGGGTCGGTCATTGCCAGGGTGGGAGAATATATAGATAAATGTTTGCAGAATAGTGTTATTTTTACGAAGGCATATCTGAAAGACACTAAGGATTTTATTAACCAGTTGTCTTCGGTGAAGATCACCGGTCGCCAAGATGTATTTCTCGTTACAGCAGATGTTTCATCTCTGCATACGATTATACAGCATGATGATGCTCTCCTTGCACTTAATTGGGCCTTTAGCAAACGTGAGGATTTACAACATGCACAGAAGAAATTTTTGGGCATGATGCTGGACTTTTGTTTAAAGCATAATTACTTCTGATATGGGGGTAAGTGTTACACTCAAAAGGGGGGCGTGGCTATGGGCGCAAAGTTCGCGCCCAGCCTCGCAAACCTTTTTATGAGTGAGTGGGAGGACAGGACCATTTATGCCAGACCCATTGTGCAATTGTTGTTCTATAAAAGATATATAGACGACTTATTCTTTATATGGGCTGGCACTGAAAGTTCCTTGGCTGACTTTCTCCAGGAGCTTAACACCAATAATCATAATATCAAGTTAGACTACCATTGGAGCAAGGAGCAGGTTAATTATCTGGACCTCACGGTTATGTTAAGAAATAATGAGTTGACCACTAGGGTGTTCTTCAAGCCAACCGACAGGAATAGTTATTTGGCTATCCAGAGTGGACATCATCCGGGTTGGCAGAAAAGGACCGAAAGGTCAACTCATGAGAGCTCGTAGAAATTGTTCCAGTGATGTTGACTTTATACAACAGGCAAATGTTCTAAAAAAAAACAAAAAACAGTTTTTGGACAAAGGTTATAAGTCAGCGGTTTTGGATCGAATATTGGAGGAGGTAGCATTAGCATCAAGGGAAAGCTGTCTGGAAAACCGCGAGCGGCCACCTGACAATAAATATGAGTGGGGATTTTTCAGTAACTTCCACGCGCAATATCGAGAAGTAGAAGCCATCTTTAAAAAGTACTGGCCAATACTGGGTCTAGATAAAACTCTAAAAGATCAATTACCCAAAGATCCGGTGTTTATATATAGAAAGGCCCCGTCTTTTGCCGATAGCCTGGTGAAGAAGGTCATTGACCCTCCCAGTTCGTCACTCATGTTTTGGGACAGAAATGGCTTCTTTGCCTGTCACAGATGTGTGGCATGTAGTCAGGTACATACACATTTGCGCAATTATGATAGGTTTACAGCTACCTCTAATGGTAGGGAGTTTGTCATCAAGGACTTTATCACATGCAATACAACACATGTGGTATATGCGTTACAGTGTCCTTGTGACCTCATCTACATTGGGCGGACCAAATGTAAATTGGCAAAAAGGGTGTCTGAACACATCTCTAATATTAAGACTGGTTTTAGGGACCACAGCGTCTCATTACATTTTCTCCTTAAACAAAATAGGGACCCTGGGGGGATGAAATTTTGGGGAATTGGAAAACTATTCTCACAATGGAGGGGTGTAAATAAAGTTAGGGAGATTTCAAAATGTGAGACAAAGTGGATATACCTTACAGGTTCACTTCAACCGGGAAGTATGAACGTTGAATTAGACGTGAACTGCTTTATTAGTGATTCATAGGTCAATTATGTTCTGTGGAGTTTTAGTACATGCTTATAGGGGTGATTTGATTTAACAAACATACACATTCTCCTTCTGAGTTACATCTATATATGTATTGTTTGCACATGGTTTTAAAAGTATTTACGTTATCAACCTTCTATATAGGATTATTAATGCAGCCGGATGTTTTATGCTGTGGTTATTATTATTATGTTGTTTTATATAATTTTAATGTTAGTTTTGCGGGAGGATACAGGTATATCATGCCATTGCAATTCACATTTATATGCAAATTTAATATGTGGTTTATGTATGAGGTACCAGAGGTACACTTATTGGGGATCCATCAGTTGCCAGTGCAGATTTATATGGTTGTGTTGGATTCGGTCCATACATGGAGCGATTCTGGTCGGTCCATTTATTCGAACGGTTTAGGCTATATATATTATTTGCACATTTTCGTTGTTTCATATTTGCTAGTGAGTTAGGATTGAGGGCGTAAGTGAGATTTGTTATTCGCTTTGCCTATTCCATTTGCTTTTGACATGTCAGAGTACTGTCTTACATTTTTAGTGTTGATTTATATCTTGGCGTAATACGGCTGAGTATTCCATTTAACGGTTTAGCATGGAGCCTGATTAACACTTGTGGCAGCTGGTGTTTCCTGAATAGTAGGCTATTGCAGCAGCATAGTCTATGTTGTGATGCGGGCACCAAGGGTTAATCGCCCTGTCTGTTGTGCTCCGATATTAGGACGCCGCGCCGGGTGGTCACTCCCTCAGACGAAGTGATGACGAAACGCGTCAGTCCTTGACCACGCGGCTGTCAGTCAGAGCCAGAGCAGCTTGAGCGCTCCATACCCGGGAGCACCACGACATTGAAGGAGTGGTGAGACGGATTCGTTCGGGACTGTGGTTATAACTATGATCACATGCTGAATTATTGTTTTAATCTTGTAAGCGCTTTTCCTAACAGGGGGGCTGTTTTATGTATGAATAAAATACCTTAAGATAATACACTATGTGAGCGCTTTGTTTCTGAAGGAATGTCCTGTTGATAGATCAAGTTGCCCTTTATCCCCTGATTATAAAGCCGGTTTGCCGTATTGATCAATGGGATTATCTGCGGAATAGAGGCTTTTGTGAGCTTATTACTGACCACTTGCTGGTGAGTTTTTCCACATAGGGAGGTATCCCCTACTCACACATGAGGTGTGGTGACGGTGAACAGGATTGCATCACTTCCATCTTTTTCCTTCTATTTGGACTGTAATATGCAATAGCGCTGCTATGTTCACACAGACTGTCGTGTATGGATGAAAATTATGTGAATATTGCTTTAGGTATACCTCATTATTGAACCTGGAGGCCAGGATGTTCTCATCTGGAGTCCCCCATTTCTGACAAGGGATTGAAGATGTCAGCATGAAGGGACCCCTTGACCCATGGAACCCCCTTGATGGTTGATATAGGCCACCGATGTAGCATTCTCTGATTGCACTCTGACTGGTTGTCCCTGAAAAGGTGGGTGCAGTGATGGAGAGCTAGATTTATTGTTTTGAGCTCCAAAATGTCGATGGGGAGCCTTGCTTACCTTGGGGACCAGGTTTCCTGAACCGTGGGAGATTGAAACACTCCTCCCCAGCCTGTGAGGCTGGCATCTGTTGCAATCACCTTCCATATACACGGAAGAAACAACCAAAATTGGGTTAGAAATCCACCAAAGTTAGGGAGTTTGTTGCTTGACTGGAGAGAAGCATGGGAAGATTGTGAGGAAGTGTGTTTGTTTCAGGCCAATAGAACATTGTGCTGAAGAAGCCTTGAGTGGAACTGAGCAAAAGTAACAGTCTTCAATGAAGCTGCCATAAAGCCCAGAAACCCCTGGGAGAATCTCACAGATGGATGGCTTTTTGATCTTAAGGTCTGAGCATGGGATCTTAGAGGGGCAAGTTTGTTTTCTGAAAGAAAACTTTTGCCTGGGCCATGTCTAAGATGAGGCCTAAGTATTCTAGACAAGGGAAAGGCTGGAGAGCAGACCTTTGAAGGTCAATAATTACCCAGCTGAAAGCCTGAAGCATCTGACTAGTTGATTTTGAGGTTTGCAGATAATTTTGATGGAGATAAGTCCTTCAGAAGATGGTCATCTAGGTGGCCTGCGATCTACCCAACCCTACACTCTTTGAATGCTCCGAGTTCTTAGAAGGGTGAGCATTGGCACAAGGAACATCTTCTATACAGTAGGTATAGTATGATGTTTAAGGCTGAGAAGGCAGGATATACTATGGGACCAGTCTACTTTTTAGTGAATTATTTTTCCCACTAAATATAACAATTTGTTAATGAATTAGGAATGTCTTTTTAGACTTGTCAGGTCTCTTAGTACCCAAAGGGACATGGCAAGACAGAGGAGACTCAAGGGTAACTATGCTGAGGCTTTTGCGCAGAGCAGAAGTGAGCATGGCTACATTAGTAAGTATTTTACATGAAGCCAAGGTATCAGATGTATAGGAGCCTGGGGGTGAGAAATCTTGCCTAGTCTCCTCCAGCACTGACTCCAGGTCCTCTTCAACCTCCTCTGGTTTAACTGCTTATAGAGCAGATATAATCACTTCCAACTCAGGTAGAGAAGGTGTGGATGGAGAAGCCTGGAGCTTTTGAGCTCTGGATAGGGATGATTGTATTAAAGTGGATGTAAACCCACCACCCACCCAGTATAAACTAATGACACAATATTAATGTATATACACATGCAAGCCTCCTGCATCTATCCCTACCTTTGAAATGTCCTTCCTGTAAGCACTAGCAGCTCTGTAATGTCACAAGCCTCCCCACCCACCTCTATACTGAGACATTGAGGAGGGAGGGAGGGGGGCGTGTAAAACTCTCTCTGCTGTGTGAAGGAGATAAGCAAATTGCTTGTCATTCACAGAGCAAGGGGTGGATCGACTGTATATTTCCCTGTTAGACTTTCTCTTCCTGAAAAAAGATAAGCTCATTACTCACAGTTGGATTACCTCTTTGTGGCAAGACTGGGCACAGATGAGATGACATACTATACTCTACCAGGCAGAATTATTAATTCATTTTTTTTTTCGGGTTTACATCCACTTTAAGGCTGTTAAGTGTCCGAGAAAGTCTCAAACAGATGGAGATAAGTCTGCCCTGGTCAGATAGGCCACTTGTTGTATGCCTGAGATAGAACCAGAATTGAATGCAGAGACCGGTGTTAAAGGAGAAATAGGGCCAAAGCTATTTTGGCCCTACTTTTCTGTAGGTCACAGGACAAAACTTAGCTCTGCACTCCCGTGACCCGCATTCAGCCGACAGAGGGCTAAAGTCCACTGTTGGCCGATGTCACTCAGCCGGTCCAGGCTCTGGAGAGATCCCAGATGCCTGGACCAGTAGCTGAAATGAAACAATGACAGGGAGCGCCTCCCCTCAATAATCATAGTGATCAGCACAAAAATAATACATAAAAAATAAAATACAATATCAACCAATGAAAATAAATGTATCCAAATGTAATAGCAATCCATAAAGTGAATGAATCAATCAAAAAGTCTTAGAAGTATTGGTGCTCAAATAGACGAGGGCGAAACGCGTTGACGTCATATCCGGTCCGCCGCAGCAGTCTACGTCACTTCCGCCTTTAGTGGTAGGAGATTGTGGAACACACGCCGTTGCTGACAGTTCATTGAATACAAGGCTATTTTTTTATCTTCGATTTTGTAAGTAGACTTTTATCTGCGCAATAAAGTGGTATTTGTTTCAGTCTACACATGAGGATGTTTCTGCTCATTTGAGTCATCCAGATGATACCTCCATGTGGGAAGATTGAGATACATTTCGGGTGTCCGGTTGTCCTGCTGACCCATTTTCAGTATCTTCCTCACCGATGTTAAGCTTGTATGACCTCTGACTAAAAAGCAGTAGGTCCACGTTTTTCGGTAAGTGGGGACACAAAGGGGGTTCTGGCACCTTTCCACGTTGCAATTGGAATGAGATTGGAGCACTTTGTTGAGCACTTTCAAGCACAAGACACTTTAAAGACTTCATTGATTGTTCACTATTTGAGCACCAATACTTCTAAGACTTTTTGATTGATTCATTCACTTTATGGATTGCTATTACATTTGGATACATTTATTTTCATTGGTTGATATTGTATTTTATTTTTGTTTATGTATTATTTTTGTGCTGATCACTATGATTATTGAGGGGAGGCGCTACCTGTCATTGTTGTATTTCTAAGCAGATTTACATCTGAGTGGAGCTGCCCCCCATTATATATATGTGTGTGCATTTATGCATGTATACTTATATTTGTTTCTTATTTTATTTTTGATCACTTATCCCCCACCACCAGAGGAGGCGCTGTTTATTTATTTGAGCATGCACCAGTAACTGGCTCAGCCTCCCCAGTGCCTGACACCGCTGCTCCTGCCCCTTCTATGGCCCAGTGCTCCAGTGAGTGCTGGAGAAGCAGAGCGGAGAGACGGTGACTGACAGTTGTCAGTCTTAGAGGCGGCGGGAGACAGATGCAGTATTGGCACCATTCTGCATTCACCTAGCTGAATATGTAGGTTTTTTTTTTAAAACAGGGTCCTGCTCCAGTGCAGGGGAAGCATTGTCACTAGTTTGGCAAAACCCATGGCACAGTGAGGGTTTGCCTGAACTTTTGCCCTTTTTCTCTTGCTTCTGGTTTCTGCCACTGCCACCAGTGAGAGTATTTTCCTGTGTATACAGAAGGAGGTGAGGAAATGGGATAAGCTTGTCCACAGCAACCCAGGTGATGACCATTCTGTTGTAAAGTCCTCATGGCAAAATAAATCACTGAGTATATTATAAAGGGCTCTGGGTGGAATCGGTGGTAGTAATGCGACCTGCAGTATGATGTCAAACGTAGTCGACCTAAGAATTATCTCTGAATTGTGGCATTTTTAACTGCCATGTTTGAAATCTTAAAGATTTGACAAGTGAATAAACTCAAACACATTCCCAGTTTCCTCATTGTTTTTTCACAAGGCAAATAATATTCTGGAGACACTTAAATAAGTGTACTGCAGGTAATGTAGATATTCATTTTCATATTTGCTGCAGAGGCTACAGTATCAGTCCAATAGCAGGATAAACCTGTTCGAGATTTCACTGATCTGGATGCACTGCTTCTAATGTTATAGTAGAAGGCATTAAAGAGTTGAATGAAGAATATGAAATAAAATAAAGAAAATTAGTTAAGCATAGAGAACTTCCATAAGGAGAAGAGGTCCATCATCTAAACAAAAAAAAATGGAGGTCTCACAGAGTGGGGTAGGATTATAGGGGTATGCCCAGGGGAATATCTAAAAGCTTTGCCAGTGTCCAATCACTTTTAGGTAGTCGCTTATAACCCAGGGTAAATGAGTGTCCAGCCTGTGTCCTGTACTGTACTATTAAAATTTATTTAGGTGGACTGGCCCTTTCAATTCCTAATATAGGAAATGAATGACAATTTCCCAAAATTCTTGCTATACAAAATAGTTGTGGATTGAATGCTTTCAGTAAAAATGCCCTGATTGTTATTGTAAATTCTTAAATTCTGTATTATCTGGGAAAACTAGCATGCCACATCAACTTGTTGTACTGTAATTCTTCCCCCTAGTGGACTGTGAATGATAATGAAGACTCACCTTAATGTCATTGGTGTCTCGGATCAGCTTGTTAATATCCTGAGCCTCGGAGGTAAGTTTCCAGAGATGATGCTGGAAGATGATACCTTCTCCGCCACAGCTGTACAGGGTGAATGAAGGTCGGTCCCCTTCTGCTCCTGTAGGTGGTTTGTCATAAATTAGCTTTCTATCACATTAGTAAAGATAGGATTAGGATCATGATAACTGTAAACTCACCAAATGAGAATGGGGGTAGTGGTGGACCCCAGCACATTGAGTACACAGTCTTTTTATGATAAGTGCTAGAGATCTGTGGGGGCCTAGAGAGAGAAAAAGGAGCAAATTCACAGACAACTGACTGCAATTCTTCCTCTTGCTATTGTACAGATTAAACATGAACATACACAGAAATGTAAAATCTTATCCATGAATAAGATCATTTATAGAACAACAAATACTGGCTTATTTATTATTTTTACCGATTGATTTAAAATATTAACAGCACTACCCCACTCTGGAAAGCCCCACCCATTGGCCATGTACAGTTGTACAGGAGACACTGCTAACAGTGGCTTACTGTTAGCACTCCAGCCTTGCAGTGCTAGGGTCCTTGGCTTGAACCGGGACACTACCTGCATGGAATGTTCTCCCTGTGTTTGCTTGGGTTTCCTCCATTTACTCTGGCTTTCAAAGCCACGCTGGTAGGGTAATTGGCTTCTAAAAGGTAGCCCAAATAGTTGTATGCATGCAAAATAGAAACCTTATATTATAAACTACTTAAGAGCAAGGGCTGGCGAGAATGTACAAGAAGTGCTGCATACATTTTCAGTGCTATAAAAATACCTGTAATCAAAAAAACAAATCCTAGTGGCGATTCTGCATCCTCCTGTGTCACCATGCATCTAGCAATGGCCAAAAAATAATCATGTACCAATATTGACAAGAGATATGGTGGTCGTCACAAGCCTGCGGTGAGGATGTTCTAACGTCTCACCTCTTAGACCCAATTTCTGGCTGGAGTTTCTTTACTTTATTCTAGTTTATCCCTGGCTAGGAGTTTCTTTACATAGGAGATTGCTTTAGTGTGTCAAGGTAGTAACTATTTTCAATAGTTTCTAACTATTTGAAATCGTTTTTGGATTTCACTTTTAGCTACTGCAGAGTGCAGTCAGAGTGGCCCTTCCATCCACTGCCTTTTGAGGAAACGAAAAACCCACGAGCAAGAATGGTCTGGAGAGAGTCCAAACGCATTGCAGTGTTCAAAGATATTGAAGCCACACTACCTCTGTGGCATAATCATATGTCCCCTCACTTAGCACAACTTGCAGGTGAATCCTGGGCACAGAAGGGTATGAACACCTTGGATGATATTTACACTGACAATGTTCTCATGTCATTGGAAAATCTGCAAGTAAAATATGATCTTTATCGTTCTAGCTTTTACAGATATCTCCAATTTAGACACGCCCTACATGCACAGTTTGGCAGCAACACGTTGCAATTCTCGATTTATCCCTATAGGTATTTTGAAATCACAGGGACCAGGGGGTCTAATTTCAGCGATTTATACCCACCTTTTGACTGTCACGATTAATGACTCTCCACTGTCTGTACACTCACACTGGCAAAAGATTATCCCCGACATGTCCGATGAGGACTGGGAAGAAGCCTGCTCCTCATTCTTACAAGTTAATTCAACTATATATCATCCACCAGACTTACCTCAAACCAGTGAGACTGCACGCCATGCATCGCATGCCTGACTCCATATGTACAAAATGTAACAACACAAACGCTGATTTTAATTATGTAATTTGGGCATGCCTTGTAGTGGCCCGATACTGGAAATTAGTGACAGACCTTCGGTCATCTGTCTTGTCAGTGTCGGTCCCCTGCATCCCTAGAGTTTGTCTGCTTGGTATATTAGACAAGGAACAATGGTTGAGATATCAGAGGACCTTGTTGAAAGAAACATTATTTCTGGCCAGAAAAAATTTTTCTCTGATATGGATACAACCCAGATCCCCATCGGTACGCAGGTGGATACAGTTAATCAGGTTTTACCATTTGAAAAGTTAGTATATGAACATAGAGGCTGCCCCACAAAAATACCATAAAATATGGCATGTATGGTGTCCCTCCACCCTTATGATTTCAGAAAATTGATATATGCATAGTCCTTGATGTAATTGATCTAATGTGTATATTTGAATGCTTAGAACCTAAATGTGGATCAGTGACAAGATCCCTTACGCTTTCAACTCAAAGTGCTGTCATTTTCTTTTAATGTCTATTCCGCTATTTTTGCTAGACACTGTTGCACTCTAACTGAATGTACCTTGATGCACATGTTGTGCACAATCAATGTACTGTATATGTTTTATGATATGTCACATGGAATGAGTTTGCGCTATCTAAAACACATGTGTCATAATCGATCAGCGGCATGCACCATTTGTTGATCACCAAATCAAGTCCAATACAAAAGTCCTTGTGCCGCGCTAAAATTTTCAGTGATTAAACAAACATAGTCTCTTGGTTTCTATGATAGGAAAGACTGACACCAGTTTGTGAAGATGGAATGACACACTACACCCCGTGCTCTCTCAATCTTCTTACCAGATAGCAGGGAATCATGAGCCCGTTTGGTCACATTATCCAAAAGTCAGGAACACTCTCCAGGTATATGTAACTAACACGTGTTGTACACGTAGTTCCAT
>BLSH010311283.1:175978-192753 GCA_018402905.1 Glandirana rugosa
CTCTTTCATATTTGGAACGACTATATATATAAAAAAAGAATTGTTGCCGTGCATGTAAATGACTGGTGTTTTTTTAAGAGTTTATATGTCATATGTGGCTCTTTGAACTCCGGGTATGTGTGCCATGTTGTCGAACAACATGATAGTAGGCTGGCAATCAAGTGCGCTAATGTTGTCGGCTGCACGTTACCAGCATGTTGTCTTCAACCTATTCGTCTGATCTTTTGAAAACAACATGTTGTTCCGCAGAATTCTGACAACATGGCACACATGTCTCTTCAACCCGGTTGTTTCGACATGTACGTTTTGCGCGTACGAGTCTTCAGTCCTTGTGGGCCTTCACAATCAAACACATTTGGATGTAAGGATTAAGTGTTTAGTGTAAGAGGACTTGAAGGATAAATATGTGAGCATCGTGCAATGGTGCAATCCGTACCAGCATGCTAGCGAACCACGCCAACTTCTGTTGTACGACCATTGCACGTCGGCTGTTGTAATCGCGTGAACTAACGGTCGGATGATAGTACAACAAGCTGTTGTACCGTGTGTATGGGCCTCAAGTTTCTCGGTGTATACTGTATATTTGAGAATTTTTTTGTGGTCAGTAAATGTACGTGCCGTTGTTAAGAAAAAAATATATATATCAGCAAGGTTTATACTTTCTCAGACTACTTATCTACTACTACTCCTCTTTAATTGAGAGCATATTGGAGTACTGTATTTTAGTATCCTACCCAAATTGTACCGCAATCAACAGAAACACTCTTCAGAAAATAGTACTTTCTGCAAAGAAAATAGTGTTAACTTCCATCCCTAGCAGAAATGTTTGACTCTCAACATCTTGGTAAAGAAGAGAAAATATATGATTGGCTATCACTTATTTGAATTACTATTATCAGGCAGAGGTTACATGAATATCAAAGTTGGAACAAATAGGTTTAGAGAGCTTCTTTATGCGGGCCATTAAGGCAATAAATGAAAATACTATTTCAAGTTAAGTAAAAATCAGTTTTTGTATAATGTTTTATGGATGTGTGGAGTGTAGTTTGCCTGTGCTTTTTAAAAAACTGTAAGGAGTTACCTTTTCGAAAGTTTGTTGTAAATTTTACTTGCAATGACAATAAATCCTATCTAATTATCTATGTAGGCTGATCATGCGATCACTATGACAAAAAAACAGTTATCACATACAAAGTAAATGCTTCATTCAGATATACATGGCTCCAGCTTGCAAGTTACATCAACTCTAGAGGGAAGATCATCATCTGTTTGTTACTGTAACTGTAAATCAGTGTAAGTACTAAAAAAAAAAAAAAACAACATTTAAAAAAGAGATTATAAAGTTAGGGTCCGTTCACACTAGAGCAGCAAATGGCATTTTTCCTCACTGGAACAACACCAGTCACCGCTACTGGACATAGAAAACAATTGCTTTCTATGTGCCCTATTTTCACTACAACACAGCCCGGAGGTGTGATGCAGTGTGGTGCTACAAAACGCAGACATGCTGCATAATATCGTACCTCACTGGATGGCACCAAACAAGGGCAACAAACCCAGCTGCTGTGCGGCAATATAAATGAAGTGTAACTTTGTACATTTAAACTTTATTTGATGGAGAAAAAAAAAAAAGGGAGCTGTGTGATTTGATAAAATGCTGCCTGCTGCATGTCAATGCAGCCCAAAAATAACTGCTGCCCGCAAATTAAACAACTCCTGTTTAGTGTACAAGTAAGTGTGAATGAGCCCCAGTTACACATGCCCTCTTTAGTAGCAGATCTCTGGTGATAGATGGGTAGAGTTTTTAACAAAAATTCTTAGGAACTGCAGTTATGAGAAAATTCAAAGGAGCAAGATGGAAATTTATTTCCAACAAGCAAATTTCTAACAGTGTATTTGGTATTTGCTCAGTGAAGTTTACCAATTCCAAAATCAAATATTAAAAGCAAGAAAAATCTTTTGAATGATCAAGTGTTCTGAGAATTTTCGCACAAATTTTCCAAGGACTTTTCCTAAGAATTTTCCTTCAAAAATCTATCCATCTATGGCCAGTTTTACACATTTTACATCTCCAGTGTCCTCTGATGGACATGCAATGTAAAAAAAGTTTGCCCATTAAATACGTTTATTCAACCACTTACTGCAGTGACTTTGGACCTGATGCTTTGCCACAGTGTCTTCACATCATACGAGTTTACCACAGACATGGTGTTCCACACACGGATCATGCTGTCACCTACTCCAATGGCCAGACATCCAGCAGCCACAGGGGAGAAAGCCAGGCTGTACACAAAGCCTCCCAGGGAGCTCAATGACCAACAACAAGAAAGGGAGCCCAGATCCCAACATTTCACCTGCACATAATCCAAGTAATAAAAATGAAAACGTAGCAACAAGACGTTCCCTTTTATTTTTATGCAAAACAAAAAGAAATGATGATTAAAAGTCCACCCAAAAGGAATGTTTTAGATTTAAAGTGGATGTAAACCCGATTCATGTAATTTGAGCTGGGCACATCTATCTGTAGTGTTTTCTTATCTCTCTCCAAAACACTGAGTCTCATGGCTTTCTCCTGCTCCATAGCTCTATTATCAGCCTGATAACTTCTGACAAGTTCTCTGACACAGGAGATAAAACCAGGCTGAAATTTGTGTAGTGGGAGGTTGCTATAAATAAATTAGAAGACAGCTTGCCTTATCACTGCACATTACTTCCTTCCTTTGCCAATGTGGAAGGGGGGGGGGGAGATGCCTTTCCTCCAATCAGCTGTCTTGGCTGTATGCTCAGAATTCACACTCAGTGCTGAACAGGAAGAGAAAATCTTTAACACGATGTGCACTTTCTAAAAAATATATAAAGCTGAAGACAACAGATATACATGTAAACGTATGTACTTATGTAGGGAGATTTGTCTCATCCCTGTGTATCATCTGGGCCTGTTCACTTCACTGGGTATATGTGAGGGTTTACATCCACTTTAAGTGGATACTGCCTGAATTAATCGCTTAGTGACTTCTTATCTATCTCAGAAAAGTAAAGATGATCTCTCTCTCAGATTTCCCACCCCACATGTACACTCCTTTTGCATTCATTACAAAGCCCAATAAAGCTTGCGTCTTGAGTGACCGGTCTCACTCAATATAGAAGGAAAGTGTTGAAAGGATGTGGAGAACCGCATTCGTTTGTGCAGCCTTTGAAAGATTTCATTTTGCAACAGCCAACACAGTTCAGGAACTCAGTACTCCCCCCTTCATTAAAGCTAAAAGCTAGACAATAGAGAGAATACAAAACTCCCTTAAAAATTATATAAGAACGATATATGTTAAAGGAGTTATTTTTAAAGGAAAAAAAACACTCTCCATCCACTGTCCTCAGTCTAACCTGCCTCTCAACAGCAACCAGCACAAATCTCCTGTCCCCCTATTCTCTGCATCATTCCCCTCCCTGTGTTTAAAGTCAAGCCTGAGGGAAGCTTCCGCTAGGTTCCTCCTCAACAATGGCATGACAAATGACAAGATGAGGAGGTGCCTGGGAGGAAGGACATCCCAAAGCCAACTACTGAACTGCATCGGAAGTCTGTGTGTTTGAGGGAGGAAGGATTTGTACTGAGGACACATTTGGTAACAAACATTTGTGATGGAGGTGAGAGCATGCTAGGTGGGAGAAGGGATAAGAGGATTTCTGCTAGGAGGGAGGATTGGAGAAGGAGAGGAGTTGGGCTGGGAGCGGGGGATAGAATTTGTGCTAATAGGGGTGATTCGGGTTAGGAGGGCAGAACTGTGTTAGTAGGGAGGATTTGTGCTGGGAGTGGGAGTTCTTTTTTTTGGGGGGGGGGGGGATTTGAGCTAGGATGGGATTGATTTCGTTTAGGAGGGAAAATATTTAGAAGTGGGGGTGGGGGGGAGGAGGATTTGTGCTAGGAGGAGTTTTGGGGGGGGAGGGATTTGTACTCAGAGGGGAAATTTGAAAGGTAGAGGATTTGTGCTTGGAGGGGTGATTTTGGGGGAAATTTGTGCTGGGGGGGATTTTTCCATGAAAGGAGTTTTTCAGCAGGAGGGTGGGGGGTTGTAATGGGAGGAGAGGGAATTTTTGTTTATTTTGTTTAGGGAGAATCTTGGTTTGGGGGGGGGGGGTGCAAATTAGTGCTTAACTTTCTTCCCCAAAACAGGGTCACACAACATGTTGTCGGGCATGGCATCTTCGCCATGGACACTGATTACCTTGTCCAGGCACTGTACACAAGCAAGGTGAATGAAGGAATCCCCCCTCACTGGAAAATTGCATTCCTACAGCGAGGACCCTTTGCAGTCAAAATACACTCCTCAGCAGCTGCAGCCACAGTTTTCCAAAGTTCCCGATCTAATGATCAACTTCTGTCCAGCATGGGTGACCACAAACGGATCGAATTTCGGCTTGTGCCTGCTAAATTGGCTGAATTTCGATCCATTTATGACCAGCTTAAAAGACAGAAAAGAACCAGTACAGACCTTCCAGAGAAAGGAACAGAAGGAACTCACTTAGGAAGTGGTTCCACAGTTCAGGGTGGCATTCAGACAGTGAATTTTAATAATTGGGAGTCTGTTTTCAAACTGCTAAAGGACAAAAGTAGCTTGTAGGGTTTATTTAAAGCAGTACACTGTATCCCTGGGGAAAAACAGGAAGGAGCAGATGCACCAATTGAAAGCTGAAGAAACAATTGACTCTCTACTTTGAATCCCAACTTGTCCTACCTCTTAAAGCGATTGTAAAGGCTAATTTTTTTCAGTTTTTTTTTTTTAAACAAAAATGTTTAACTTGCCTCCTCTGTGCAGTTGGTTTTGCACAGAGCAGCCTGGAACCTCCTCCTCTCGGGCCCCTCTTCTGCTCCCCTGTCCCCTCCCTCTGGTGAGTGCCCCCTCAGCCAGCAGCTTCCTATGGGGGCACCCGAGCAGAGTCAGAACTCCGTGTATCCATTCAAACACGGAGTCCTGACACGGCGCCGCTACTCTCTCCCAATTGGCTGACTGATTTTGATTGACAGCCGTGGGAGCCAACGGCGCCACTGCTGTGTCTCAGTCAAACAGTAGTAGTGTCTGGGACATCTAAGACACTTGTGGACATCGCTGCAGAGAGAAGGGGCTCAGGTAAATAATTAGGGGGTGCTGGGGAGGCTGCTACACACAGGAGTTTTTTTATTTTAACTCAGAATGCATTAAGATAAAAAACCTTCTGCTTTTACAACTTTAAGACACTAATCTAAAACTTTACCATTACAGAGGGTACCGCCTACAGGGGGAAGATCAATGCTTTTTTTTTTTGCACAGCATTTATCCAGTTAGGGGCAGGGCTTATATCCCAGAGGTCTGCCTTGCCCTCAAATAAATGTCTGATAAATACGGCCATATGGATCGAACTTCAGCTGGTCCCTGCTGAACCATGGCCAGCTTTAGAGGCTGGTTACCATCCCTCCCTTAGCTCATAGAAAATACAGAGAAAGGTCTTAAAGGTTTGCACACTGCTATGCTAAAGTGGCTAAGCTATGTGTTGACACCACAGCAGGTCCAAGCATGTTTAAGAAGCAGCAACCATCTTTCTTGGTGAGACATCAGTGCAGTTTTACTTGCCTCCATTTCATCATAATTTGTCAACAGACAATATGAATTTGCACAGAGAATACATCATTACACAGAAAACTATGCTATGCTCTACTAGTGTTCAATATTATTCTGTGCCTCTTTTCTGAAAAAATGAAATGGATTAAAACACAGGTCCAAGATACTGCATACTCAAGAGCGTAATGGAACAAAGCAATGCTCTAATCTAAAGGAAAGACTTTGATTTGTATTTGACAGTTACATCAAAACTTACATCTCGATCCATAGATGTAGACAGAAGCAGTTCCCTCCCTTCTTCCGTCACAAGAGAACAAAGATTAAACACAATTCGGGTATGGTTTTGTCCCTCTGAAGAGCCCAAGAGACTCCATTTTTGTTTTCCAGATTTTGCCAGATCCCACAAGAGTAGCTCCCCCCTGGTGATGAAATAAAATACTTTTACATTGCTTTATTCAGATAACATATACTGAAAAATAGCAGTGCTCTTCTTGACATGTGACGGTGCTAAATTTGTGCGTACAGCCTTCGAGTTGTAAATCCTGCTTTCTGAGAGGCACTACTACCTCCAACTGCATGTCTCACCAGATTTGGAGTGAGATCTGTTGATATCACTACTGTGCTGCTTTCCAGGGTCAGGGGAAGGCAACCTCAGCACTCCAGCTGTTGTGGTACTACAAGTCCGATGAGGCACTGCAAAACTGACAGCCACTGGCATAACTCCCAGAGGCAGAGGGAAGATGGGATTTGTAATTTCACCACAGCTAGAGTGCTGATATTGCCTACCCCTAAACCAGATACTTCTGTTCATCTTCCACTGAAAGTTAGGCTTCAAAAGGCAGAGTCTAATTTTTGCTGGCAACAATAATTTTCTTTAAAGTGTCCTTAGTCAGAATATCAAGTCATGCTAGGAAAACTTCAGGCTGGCCTCTTTTGTAGGTATAGCTTTGTAAAGTATTAAAAATAAGTGCCTATATACTGTGTACAATCCAGTAATACACTGTCTCACCCTGCTCTGCACATGCTCAGTTGCGCTCCATTTTTAGGCACTGTTGAGTTCCTAGAGGCCGATCTGCTGACAGCCCTAAAGCGGAATTAAACCCTTCTATCCTTTAGAGCCAAGGAAAGTGCTTCTGTTTGGCCCGCAACTGCCTTGCTGGTGCATGTGATTAGTTATGACACCAGCCATTTGATGGTTTCAGGTTGGTTGAGGACACAGGCAAATGTGACAGTTAGCTATCCAGGAATGTCAATGTTCTTTGAAACCGTAAATTGATGGGTTTAGTTCCGCTTTATGATTTAATGCTGTTCAAGGAACTCTGGGCTTTGGCAATAGCAGCCTCCAGTAAGAAGAAATAGGAGCAGTGCTGGAGGCAATTTACAGCACAGGTTAGTTTTGGCAGCATAATTATTAATTTGGAATGCGTGTCCCTTTCTAAAGAACATTCTTTTTTTTATCAAGTTATGAGTAAAGTTCCGCTTTAGGCCTCATACACACGGGCGTATCTAAAAAAATAAACAAAACGTCGGGTCCGACGTCAAGGAAAAAAAGTTGACGTTTTTCGGCGTTATGCATTGGCGTTTTTGAGCGTTAGTGAGCGTCGGCGTCAATAGGCGTTTTTTAAAAAAAATCATCCCTCTGCTATTTTTCAACCTAAAAACGTTGGCGTCAAAAAACGCCGGAAAACGCCGGTACAATATTAGGTGGCGTTTGTTGGCGTTAGTTGGCGTTTTGTGGCGTCGGCGTCAAAAAACGTCAAAACGTTACAGCCTCAGAACGCGATGGCCATGGGTTCTACTTTCTGCTCACTAACGCCGACGCCACCTACAGCTCAAAAACGCCGACGTTTTTATGGGGCCATTGACTAACATGGAGAGCTGCAAAAAACGCCAGAAAACGCCGGCGTCAAAAAACGTCCGTGTGTATGAGGCCTAAAAGCGGTACTAAAATATATATATATATATATATATATATATATATATATATATATATATATATATATATATATATATATATATATATATTGCTGGCACATGTATGCAGCTCAGTGTACTTCATAGCATGCCTTTTGTTCGGGGATAAATTAACTTTGTGCGCATGCTCAGGAGTTAGGCCATCCTGCCCTGGTTAAAGATGCCAAACCTGGAAGAATATCAGGCAATGAGGGAGATTGTGGCAATTGTATTGCTGGAAGGGGTGTTTTAGCAAATAAGTCTGATATAATGCTGTACATATTTGCACATTATGGTAAAAGCCCTAAGCACTTGCTGACCCAACTCAGGCCATCTTTATTTTACAACTTTGGATAGCAGCTCTAGTTGCATTATCAGGAGTTGCTAAACAGAGTTTTCAACCAATTGTAAAACCCAACTGAACCTCCAGTTTAAAGCGGCTCTTCAGTTATTTTTTTCAACTTTACATCTATTAAATCTTCTGCCCTTGTTGTTTTAACTTTGGGTAGTAAAACATTTTTTTCTGCCAGTATATACCTTATACAGCCCACTTCTTGTTTCTTGTCTGGTCATTAGCCTAGGCTTATGACATCATGCACAGCTCTCTCTCTCTCCTGAGAGTTTGGCAGGAAGGGAGGGGGGGTGAGTCATAAGAGGGCCAATGAGAGCTGCAGAGCTGGAGATGTGCCTCTGTGTGTCCTGTAAATCCATGAAGTGAAGAGGCAGCAGCTTCAGCTACTCACAGTTAAAATGGCTGCAGCCAGACTTAGAGGAGGGAGATTTCTGCAGCATATTGGCAAGTACAGAATCACAGTATATTTAAAATATGCAAAAGTGGTTGGAGGGAAGCTTCAGAATGGCAAAGATGTTTTTATTACAAATTATGTGAGCAGACTGCAGTACCTCTTTAAATCAGCTAAATACATTCCAGGTGCATCAGAACAAAAATTGTTAAAATGTCATAAGCCTCATGCACACAGGACATTTTTTTCTTCTTCTGAGCCTATGCTCCAGAGGAGAAAAATCAGGATTAAAATCGCACCTAAAGCCACGTTTTGAAAACCTCTTTTATGATGCACCTGGAATTGCTTTAAAGAAAGAACACTAACTAATGAAGGGCAGAAGTGCACACATAATATGCTATACAAAACTATGAAATGAAGTTTGCAAAACCAGTGAAAATGTTAGTAAATAAAATCGCCTGTGTAACACATAACGATATGTTCCATGAAAAATAAATGTTTCTGCAGAAAGATCTATTCACTACTAACCCAAAACAACTGGACAGTAACTGAGTGGGATGTCCATGTGGCCAGTAGAGAGTCAGCCATAGGCGCTCCTTGATGCCTGGATCAATGCCACCTCCACGGCGCTTCAAATAGGGCAACTTGAGTGTGGAAACACCTAGAAACACAACAGAGAAAACAGTAACAGGAAGTGAATAGGCCTCTCTCCAATGAAAACATAGATTGCAACAACACTGTTTTTTAAGTAAGTTTTTTTTTTTAAATTTTGGATGGAGTAATGAAGCATTAGCAATCCCGTCAAGTTTTTCTAGTTGTCTGTAACTGATGTTACCATTGGCACAAAGACTGAAGAAAATCCATATTTTTGAGTTGACACCCAAATAGGAATCAGGCTGGTTCACACCACAAAAACGCGCTCCAGATTTGTTCCGGATGAGTTTCTGGATGCATTCCAAATGTTTTTTTTATTCACTGTATTGGGGTGCAGTGCATTTTTGATGTGTTCTAGTGCATTCCGGCGTGTTTTTGAACGTTTTACTGTATTCCAGTAGAGTCCAGTGCAGGAAAAAAAGCAGGATGTTCTACTTGTTTTTTGGAACTGGAATACCCTGGCACTGACCGCACTAGTGTGAACTATGCCATTGGAAACCATATAATCTTTTTTTTATGCATTTTTGATGCAGAAAAACAAACTCACAGGACTGCATGTGGTGTGAACTGACCCTAAAGAGGAACTCTTCCTATGGGAACACTCTGTTCCCTTACGTTAGAAAGATTTCCTATTGCTTCCTCTTGTGTCTATGGGATAGGAAATAACTGGAAATTTCTTTTATGGGTCATAGGAGCTGCACGATTCTGGCCAAAATGAGAATCACAATTATTTTGCTTAGAGTAAAGCTCACGATTCTCACAGCGGAACATGATCTTACATATACAAAAAAATTGGGCTAACTTCACTGTTTAGTTTTTTTTTTTAAAGTGTAATTTTTCCCAAAAAATTACATTTTAAAGACCGCTGCGCAAACACCGTATCACATAAAATATTGCAACAACTGCCATTTTATTCTCTAGGGTTTAGGCTAAAAAAAAAAAAATTATACATACACACACACACACACATATATATATATATTACACGCACAATGTTTGGGGGTTCTAAGTAAATTTCAAGCAGAAAATACTGGATTTCTACCTGTAAGCAACAAATGTCAGAAAAGATTTAGTCTTTAAATGGTTAAACTGAACTCTTCTATACACAGGAGTTCGTTGCTTTGATAATTTGAAACATTGTATCGCTTCTTTTATCAGCAATGATCTTAGATTTGGTAGGCTGCCCAGATAGGAGAGACTCAAGTCGCTCCAACTTAGAAAAAGGTTCCTGGTGAGACTTCAGGCGACTTGCATTGGCTTCTATTATTACAGTCAAGTCACGCTTAGTCGTCCCGCAAGTCAGATCGCCCAGTGCATCCAAGTGTCCCAGTGTGAAGCTTCTTATCTCCTCCTGAGATGACAGTTTTTTCTAATGTACTGAGAATCGCGGTAATACGGGATGGAGATAACAAGGGGGTGAATCGAGATCACGATTCTTTTACGATTAATCGTGCAGCTCCATAGGTGACAAAAAATGTAAGAGGTTTTAATTCTTCCCTACTCGGTCCTAACACAAAAAAAAGTTTGGCTCTAGATATACTATAATATCTGCGTCCTCCTGTTGTGGTCACAACACCTATACTCATTTCTTGTCTTATTGTCATGGGGACATGAAGCAATCTAAAGTCTTTTTCTCAAAGGTATCACAGGCCATGTGTTTAAACATGGCATCAGTTATTTAAATGCTAGTTATTTAGTCAATTCCTACAAGCCTTTAGCCATAGTTTCCTATAAGAGTCATTTACAGTCTCTAGATACACAGCAGAGATATTTTGAAATGCCTTGTAGCACATCCCAAATCACTCCCTTGCAACATGGCAGCAGTAAACTTGGTTTCTGGGTAATATATGGTGGTTCAACTGCTGTGTTTCAGTCACATTTTGTGTAAAGGTGACGTTGAAAGCAGTTGTTGTTGCAGGTATGAATGGCATGCAGGTCAATAGAAGAGCTCCCATGAGCCACTGGTATTCCATAAAGCAGCCTCCTATGCTAAAAAATTAACAACCCTAGTATACAGCAACACTGTTTGTAGTTTGATAATCAAGGCATTTTGTCTTTGACAGCTATGTTGGTATAGCATGTTTATTTATTTTAATAATGTCTAATGACATTAAGCTGCAAACAACTTTATTGTATCAGTGGTAGTATTCACAAGTCCTGCGCACATGTATGGTTTGCATAACAATGCAGTAAGGGTATGCTAGTCCCTGGGAGCCCACCTTTTCCTGTAGAGGAATTCCATATACGGATAGTCTGATCTTTGCTGCCTGAGGCCAGGTAGCAGCCCTTGTTCTCAGTCTCTGGCAGGAGGTCTCCATTGGCTGCATTCTGCTCGGTTGCTGATGAAAAAGAAAGAACACAGGCTCAGGATGGGATCCAGCACAGAGCACAGAAATGTAAGGAGCTGGACTTTTTAGTTCCCAAGTTCTAAAAACCACTATAGAGGTTAGATGCCTTTAGTGTTTAGAATAAATATATTGATTGAATTAAATGATTATCCTGTATTTACAGTAACACATTGTGAGTTATTTTTGTACACCCAAAAGTACATTTTAACATTTCCAGTCGTTGCTGTTCCATATTTTAAAGCTCAACTGAAGCCTTATACATTTTTATCTTTTTTAGGCAGACACTGCATTTCATAATTTGTGCCTGATTTTTCTTGGTACTGCCTTAAAATAATTTTTGTACAAAAGTGAAAATACTACCTTTCTGCTCTCCCACTCCAGTGCTCTGTGCTGGGAAAGCTGCGTAACAGCCACACCCCTCATCACAAGTGTCCTCACACAGACTTGTAGGATGGGAAGTGCTCTGTTTACGGAATGCACTAGGTATCAAGCTGGTGCTTGTTAAACGGCAAAGTCACTAAGACAACCTACATTGCTTCTGTAATAGGAAAGTGAAGGTAAGACTTTAAAAATGAAGGCTGGTAGTATAATGTTTATCTAACTGCATATCTATATTGGTTACTGCAAATTTGCTTTAAAGTTGTCTTCATCTCTGCTCATCTTTGATGCCCCAAAGCTGAAGTCACTGCGAATATTCCTGAGACATTGGAACAGCCAAGAGGAGACAGACACCTGCACATTCATGAAGTTTGTGGGTGGAGCCTATGTCTGGATACATTTTGTGGTCCATTCCTGCACAGATCCATTCGACTTACCTCTATCGTTATCCAACATGCATGTTCTACTAGCATGTTTGTACTTAGTTTAGACCAGGGGTCGGCAACCTTAAAGAGATGGAGATCTACCTGAATGACATGGGAGAAGTCAAAGATCACCGGGCACAGTGTCACACCAGATTTAAACTTCTAATTGCTGCACTACCGTGTATTGTGCATTGAAAAGCAATCATGGGTTTAACTGAGGTGGTGAGGAGGTAACATATCGCTTCCTCACCACCTGTCAAACACACACTGACCTGAAGATATCTTCTTTCCTGCTGCTGGCACCACTCTGGAGACCACTAGCCGGGATAAGAGGTGGAGTGCAGTTGGTATCATTCCGCATGGGACAGGAGCCAGCGCTAGAGAGGAGGCATCGGCTTATACGGCTCTTGCTCTCTACTACACCTCCAACTTTACAAGTAATTCCTCTGCATTACACTCTGTTTGATGCTCTGGGATGGCAGGTCAGCGAGCTCAAACCAAGATCTACCAATCTGTCCATGATCTACAGGTTGCTGACCCCTGGTTTAGACCCCTGATATCCCACAATATAAAAGTAGCCATCATATCAAAAGCAAAGAAGCAAATGTGCCCACTTCCCAGCACTAGGTCATCCAGAGCCCCCAGCCACCTGGGCAACATGCTTGTATAAGGACCGGAGGGAAGAGAGCAAACCCCATATACACACACACACACACTAAAAACAGCCAAAGGGACTGCCCAGAATGAGGGCTAATAAAATAAACACAAAGAAGGTGAACTCCCTTGCCCAACTTACAAAATGGAGCAGGCTTAATCCCATAACAAATCAGTCAGTGGGGAAGCTTGTTCTAGATGAGTGTGAGTGATGGTAGTACTGACATATGCTGTATCTTCCTGTGCAAGACCATCAACTAAATGGTACAAGAGGCATCCTTTCTAGAAGCAAAAGAAGAGCACAACATTTCTGTTTCCACCTCTTATGACAGTTGTCCTCTGGTAGGAGAAGGTACCTTGAGGAGTAAGGATGCCACTCGGATCAGCACACTTTCCGGGGTAGTAAAGAATTGCATTTGGCCTGGCTTTCATTTGTTAGTTACTTGTAAACATCATCTAGATCTGCTAGTCTATCCAACACTACCCAACACTACCCTCTCCAGACAGTGCTGCTGTCCAATGGTGTCTGATATGCTCCTCCATAGAGGAGCTGGTCTAAAGCGGACCATAGACAGATCAAAAATATGCAAAACATTAAGTCACTCCTGACGTTGAGGTCCGATCGGACGATCATTTTACTCCTGTCAGTACGCTAGACGAAATCACAGACATCCGATTTGGACAAAAGTTGGATGTGCAGTCCTATGATCATCGGCATGTGCTTACGAGGCTTTAAGCCTTATACTGCCGATGAACAACCAAGAGGCTGTAGACACAGGAGAACCTAGGCAACCTCACATACCAGAAAGGTACTGCTCATATGCAAACATTTCTAGATGTTCCCTATAACATAGTAAATCTTAACTTTTTGGGTTTAGGTCTACTTCAAGATGGAGCCAGGGCAGGGTTCATTCTGTCACAGCGCTAATACAGTTACTGTGAAATTGCATACCCCCAGAAAATTCCAGGCACCATCCACTAATTCGACTAGATTTGCTATGCAAAGCTTCCAATCCACCCATAGGAGGACTGGAAAATGGGGGATTTTGTGCCCACACAACAATGCAAGTTAAAAATACAGCTTTGTTTACACATTAAAATACAGTCAAGGTTTCCATATCCAATATATAAAAATACACATGAGGTGAGACTCAGTGGATCAACACGTTTCGCATACAATCTGCTTCCTCAGAATCCACACTGCTTGTATATTCAAAAGATGTGGCTGATAGCGAAAATATTTGTTTTACTCATAATAGGCAACAATATTAAAGTGGTTGTCAACTCATGACAACCGCTTTAAACTACAGGTAAGCCTATAATAAGGCTTACCTGTAGGTCCCGGGAATATCTCCTAAACCTGTACGGCTTAGGAGATATTCCCCGCATCTGCCGACGTTATCGGCACATGTGCACAGAAGAATCGGCCCCCGGGGTAGCCCAGGGTGCCGTTTCTTCTGTTGATGTGCTGTAAATGACTGCTCCTGTGCGCGTGCGCGGGAGTGACGTCAGCGCGGCTCCACCAATCACAGTGCTGGAGCCCGCCCTGTGATTGGACGGAGCCACGGACCTAGAAACAGCATGTTGCTGGTCACAGTGGTGTGCCGGGACCGCTCCAAAAGCTTTGTTCCAAGGTAAGTATTTCATAATGAGCTAGCATGCCTTTGCTTTGCCGGTTTGTTTTTTTTTTTTTTTGGGGGGGGGCAGACTTGACAACCACTTTAATAGGACATTTAGAACAATTCATGAAAAAATGTTTTACACCAAAATAATACAAATATGCCCGTGTGGGGGGTGCACTAGGAGCAAAAAAACCCAAACACACCACCCCACATCACCGGGAGAGGCAGATGTCCCAGACAAGGGCATAAAACATACCCCACCCCTTACGTGGAATAACAAATCAATAGTTCCAAGGGCAGATATTAACAAAGACAACACAATAACATGCTGTAGCAAACACCAGTCAGGCCACTGGTCAATATGTTTGAGTTTATAGTTTGGTATATATTGTTTTTGGAATTTTTATGCTTAGATTGCTAGGTTGTATGCATGGCTGTACTTCCTATTTTTTTTTTTAAGATACCTGACTGGTGTTTGCTACAGCATGTTATTTTATTGTCTTGGTGTTACTATCCCTGAATCCGAGACATCTGCCTCTCTTGGTGACGTGGGATGGGGTGGTGTGTTTGGGGTTTTTTTTCTCTTCCTCTACCCCCCCAGGACATGGTATTATTTTGTTGCAAAACATTTTTTTCATGAATTGTTCTAAAGGTCCTGTTAATATTGTTGCTTATGAAGTGTACAACATTTTTTTTTTTTTTTTTTTATTAATCAGCCATATCTTTTGAATATACAAGCAACGTGGATCCTGAGAAAGCAGATTGTAAGCAAAGTCTTACCGCATGTGTATTATACTGTGTATTGGATGTGGCAAACTTGTGTATATTGATTTTAACTGTATTTTAATGTATAAATAAAGCTGTATTTTTGACTTACATTGTTGTGCGGACACATGTAAAATCCCTATTTTCCAGTCCTCCAACGGGTGGATTGGAAGCTTTCTATAGCGAATCATTCTGTCACAGTGCTACTTTAGAATAACAGAGTGTGGAAGTTATGGATCAAACTGTAGCTTAACAGTAGTAAATCTTTCTCTGTTTCAGTTTAGCAATGCCTTTTTGTGCGACAGTAATGATAAACATTTCCTCACTGTTATAAGGTTATACTGCATTTGGCTGTCTGAAACATCGTATTTTGATTTAAAAATCATTGCAGCTCAACTTCTGGCAATCAAATGAAACACAGTTAGCACATATATTTGTGAATGGTTTTACGTGCAAGAGGATTTGTAATTCGGTTTTGTTAATCTAGTGCTCAACCCACCCCTGCCATACAGGACAGCCAGATCCAATATCAAGAGAGTTTCAGGCGTTTTGCTAGTTTTATGTAAAAGACAGTTAACCATATAAACCATGGACACATCTCCTAATTAAGTGCCTGCAGTTCTGCTCCAACTGCATTTTATGTATTTCTAGTATAATTAATAGAAATGTATCTTAATTCCCATAATCCCCAGCACACTAGCAAAACAAAGGCATAGAAGGTATTACATTTAGAGTTCTTCAAGCTTTCATAGTCAGTGAGGTTGAAAAAAAAGACACCAGACCATCCAGTTAAACGTGTGTGTGTGTGTGTGTTTATGTCAATGATACATCATATACCCCTGTATGTTGTGATAGTTAAGGTGCCCATCTAATAGATTTTTGAAACTATCGACACTCCCTGCTGATACCACTGCCTGTGGAAGAGAATTTCTTAGGTTAAACTGCTTCTCTTCCAACTTAAGTGAATGGCCTCGTGTATTTTTAAATTCCCTTTTACTAAATTGTTTTTTTCCCTATGCTAGGGTCACCAGCACGGTATTTGTACATAGATATCATATCCCCTCTCAAGCGTCATAGTCTTTCCCCATAGCTGAGGTCCTCTATTCCCTTAATTAACTTTGTTGCCCTTCTCTGGACTCTCTCCAGTTCCAGCATATCCTTCTTAAGGACTGGTGCCCAGAACTGGAGTGCATATTCAAGATGCAGCCGGACCAGAGTCTTGTAGAATGGGGGAATTATTGTTTTATCTCTGAAGTGAGCCCCCTTTTTAATGTATGCCAATATTCTCTTGGCTTTGCTTGCAGCAGCCTGGCTTTGCATGCCATTGCTGAGACGGTCATCTACTGGGAACTCCAGGTCCTTTTCCATCCTAGATTCCCCTAGAGGTTCTCCCCCCAGCCAGTAACCTGCGTTCGGATTTGTGGCACCCAAATGCATTACCTTACATTTTTTCAACATTAAACCTAATTTGCCATGCTGCCCATCCAAGCTGTACAGCACAGCTCACTGTTGTTAATCTAACATGTAGTTATAAATAATATACTGTATATAAAATAGGTCAGTGGAGGACTTAACAATTTAGGTGTTTATTTGTTGTCCAATGAGCAAGCTGGAGACCGGGGGGGGGGGGGGGGGGGGGGGG
>BLSH010311283.1:197119-215714 GCA_018402905.1 Glandirana rugosa
CTGGTGGCACACTATCAAGTTTAAGTCATCACTATGGAGGTGGAGTGTAGATTATTGACGAATGGTCTACATTCGCGGTCACTGCCATTGAGTGTTTGAAGTCTACAGCCGGCCGGCTTAATGTTCTTGGACGCCCTTGTTGTTTTTATCTGATGTAAGTGCAATACTTTTATTAAATCCACTGAAACGGTATCACACTATCAGTACCTTCTCTTTCTTTGGGTGCCGTGGTGAGTTTACCTGGGGGTGTAAAGAACCTTATTGGACTGCTATCCTACCAACGCCGGGAGGCGGATCCGGTTAGCCCTTTCCACTACCTCTGTGGTTCACCCAAGCCAACTCTGCTACATCAGGACCCCAAGATTGTCGTATTTATCCCCAGGGGGGACCCGGGCTGGGGTACAGCCAAAGCGCTTACATCTGGTAAGCAGTTATTAGATGTGAGGTGGAGGTATCACTACTGAATTTGAACTATCACACGGTGGTCTATATCTGTGAAGATACATCTACATCTCTAATTTCATCTACACCATTTATGTTTATGTGGACTGTATGATTTACATGTATTTATGGGATGCATGCTGTATGTATCTACCTACCGTTATTTTAGCGCAACCTGTTGTTTATAAAATTATACACAATAAATTACCCAATTTTTTGGTAAAAGTATAAAAGATGAGGTTGCTTCAATTAAACAGATACCCAGTATGTCAAATTTTAAATTTGCACAACGACAAACTTCGGCACCCTATATTATCTACAGGCGATGCTGTGAAGGATTGGTAAAGTCACCCTACAGTTTAATTGTATAATGCATTGCATACTAGCACATTATGACATACTTACCTGGAAAGCAGATGCCTCCAGTCGCCCAGCGCTGTGAGGGCATACATCTTCACCCGGTCTTCCTTTCAGGTTCATGCGCTCCAGCTGTTTGAATGGACAGGCCGTGATGGCGCTACTCCTGCGCGTGTGCATTGGAGTCACAATCATGGCACAGCGCTCTGAATAGAAGGCACACTTGAGTGTGTCGTCCATTGAGAGCGCAGTGTACACGGACCTGTAACTTTACTGGTCGCTACAAACGTGAATATCTCCTAAACTGTGCACGTTTAGGAGATATTTATTGTACCTATAGGTAAGCAGCCCGTATCCACACCGACCGTACGGACCAGTGTAATCCACATGCTTAGTGTGGTTGGGCCGGCACAGCCACCTTGGGCCCCTTGTGGTCGCACAATATCCTATGCTCCTCTTTCTGGGGTTCACACACTCCTAGCGGTTGTCTGGATCACACCCCCAGATCCTCTCGGGCTGACATCTTTTTTGGTTTGTTGGGTGCCTCCAGCATATATACAGCACACTTTTGTTGTACTTGATGCTCATTATCCCCTGAAGAAGGAATAACCGAAACATGTTGGGACGTTTGTGATATTGTGGATTTGCAGGGTTCCCGCATCACAGTAGTGTGAACCGGCACTTAAAAGCTTGTACAGGTCATCAGTTTAGAATTAACTGTGAATAGTGGCCCTAGAATTATTGCTGTCACTCCAGCATGCACAACGATATGCAACACGTGTATCGCATGCAACGTTTTCATACGTAGAGTACCCCGACGGGCAGGCCTGTACTGGCCATTGGGACTACCGGGAGTTTCCCGGTGGGCCAATGGCTCAGTGGGCCGGCCTCGTCCTCACAGCGATCTACCCGTCAATCACCGCCAGTCAGCTGACATGTGACGGGTAGATGGGGATTCAGCTGCAGAGAAGCGCAGGGAGCGGCTGTGTATTAAGTTCTCTGTCAGTCATGTCACGCTGCTCCCCGGCGGCCCCACCCCTCCTCTCTCCTTGTCCATTCCAATTTGCTTGTGACATCACCTGGGATGGACAAGGAGAGAGGAGGGGGCGGGGCCGCCAGGGAGCAGCATGACATGACTGACAGAGAACTTAATACACAGCTGCTTCCCCGCTACTCTGCATGAAATACACTGGTAAACAATGTGCCCTGATGTGCCCTAAAGTGTCTGATGTGCCATAATGGTGCATGGTGTGCCCTAATGTGCCCCATGTGCTCTAATATGCCTGATGTGCCCTAATGTGCCTGATGTGCCCTAATGTGCCTGCTGTGCTCTAATGTGCCCACTGTGCTCTAATGTGCCCACTGTGCCCGCTGTGCTCTAATGTGCCCACTGTGCCCGCTGTGTTCTAATGTGCCCTGATGGTGCCCACTGTGCCCTAATGTGCCTGATGTTCCCGCTGTGCCCTAATGTGTCTGATGTGCCCTGATGGTGCCTGGTGTGCCCTAATGTGCCTGCTGTTCCATGATGGTGCCTGGTGTGCCCACTGTGCCCTGATGTTCCCGCTGTGCCCTGATGTGCCCGCTGTGCCCTGATGGTGCCTGGTGTGCTCTAATGTGCCTGATATTCCCGCTGTGCTCTGATGTGCCTTAATGTGCCTGATGTGCTCGCTGTGCCCTGATGGTGCTTGATATGCCCTGATATGCCCCAATGTGCCCTGATGCGCCCCGATGTGCCCTGATGCGCCCCGATGTGCTGTGCCCTTTGCCCTTATGTGCACTGTACCCTGATGTGCCCTGGGCCGGCCTGGATGAAGTCCAGGGCCAAATTTTTGTCCCAGTCCAGCCCTGCCGATGAGTGCGTTTATTTTCATGTGCTTTAAGGGCCAGAGAAAGTGGCACCTGAAACCAGAAGTGACATTTTACATGTTTTTTGGGTTTTCTATCTAGGGGAGCTAAGCAAACGGATGTTCGCTGGTCTCCTTCCCCTCCAACCAGCGACACCCATCGTATAGGTCTGGGGACAATGGAGGTCAGGAAGCATGGTGGGGTGGTTTGGAAGAATGGAAAACAATCTGATGGTTGTACAGCCATTGGTTACTTTAATTAGAAAGCCGACAGTTGGTATGTGGTGTACATACACACTCCTGGCAGCTGCCGCCACCGCCATAAGCCATACGGCTGTGCCCGTAAAAATGTTAAAGCACCACCTATGATAAATTTTAGGTACTACAGTTTGTCAACACTTCACATGCGACACAGTTTTGAGTTTGACGTGCTTGGCATCTTTTTACTCTACGGATCATCTTTTATATCTTTTCCCAAGAAAATAGGATTTTTTGCCTTACCGTAAAATCCTCTTCTCTGAGTTCATTGACGGACGCAGCCTCTTATTCTTGACATGTGGGGTTTATGCACCTTTCACTAGGAGTGGACTAGGCAGAACAAAGTTCAGCTAAAAGCAGATATAACCCCTCCCAGGGGGCCATCCTCATTCAGCATAACCCCTCCTGCCCTGCTCAACAAGCCAGTTCGTAACAAGCAGTACAAGCTCAAACAAAGAGGGGTGGGTGCTGCATCCGTCAATGAACTCAGAAAATAATTTTACGGTAAGTCAAAAAATCCTATTTCCTCTTTCGTTCATTGACGTACACAGCCTCTTATTCTTGACATGTGGGGATGTCCCAAAGCAGTGTCACAACGAGGAGTGGGCAACAACAACAGTACCCAACTGAAGAGTTCTCCGGGAGGTGCCAGACGCATCTCCACCACCGCCTGCAAAACTTTGCGGCAAAAAAAAGCAGCATCCGAGGACGCTGAAACGTCAACTCTAAAATTTTGAATAAAAAGTGTGCACCGAGGTCCAAGTAGCCGCCTTGCACACCTGAGAAACCGACGCCTGATTGTCGGAAAGCCAAGGAAACACTAATCGTCCTGGTAGAGTGAGCCGTGACCGGAAAGGAGGGCTCCTGGCCCCGAACAGCATACGCACGGGTCACCGTCTGACATATCCATCGGGAAATGGTGGACGACAAGGCCGCCAGCCCCGTGCGCAGACCATCCACCGCGACAAAAAGGGCATCCGACCTCCAAAAAGAGGCTGTGGCGGTCAAATACAACCGCAGAGTCCTAACCACATCCCAGGAGTGCAAAGCAACCTCCTTAGGATGAGACGGGCGCGGACACAGTGAAGGGAGGACAATGTCCTCATTGATGTGAAAAGAAGAGACCACCTTCGGTAAGAAGGAAGGAGAAGGGTGCAAAACCGCCTTGTCCCTATGTAGGACCAAGTACGGAGACCTACAGGACAGAGCCGCCAGCTCAGACACCCGTCTAGCGGATTTAATAGCCACCAGGAAAACCACTCGAAAGCAGCTGCAGGAAAATTTCCCTGACATTTTCGAAAGGCGGCTTCTGAAGCACTGAGAGGACCAGATTAAGATCCCAAGGCGCCAAAGGCGACCGTACCTGGGGAGCGACATGACAAACCCCCTGGACAAAGGTACGAATCTATGAATGCGTCACCAATGGACGCTGAAAAAGAATCACCAGGGCAGAAAACTGTCCCTTAGGCGTGCTCAATGCCAACTTGTGATCTAGGCCTTGCTGAAGGAAGGCCAGCACCAGAGCCACTGAGAAAACAGGGGTTTCATTCCCCCGCCTCGCACCAAGCGATGTAAGCCTTCCAGGTGCTGTGATAAATCTTACGCGAAGTATCAATAGCCAGGTCGTTAAGCCAGCGAGGGTAAAGCAGGGTGCAAGATGGGGCCCTGGGAAGCAGATCCCCGTGAAGCGGGAGACGCCAGGGAGCATTCACCACCACTGCACCATGACCGCGTACCCGGGCCAATCTGGCGCCACGAGAATGGCCGGTATTTCCTCCGCTTCTATCCTGCGTATAAGCACGGGAGCAGCACGAGGAAGGAAAAAAGCATAGGTGAACCGAAGACAGATCCACAGAGCCACAAGGACACCCGCCGCGTCAGCCAACAGGCCCCCACTCAGCTCACAAAGGTCTGTACCTTTCGAGTCCACCTTGGTGCCAGCCGAACCATGACTGGCGTACCCTAACGCAGACAGATCTGCCGGATTCAGGGACCATCCCCCCTGAACCAACCTCACACGACCAGGGCACTCACTAGCCAACTCTCGACGCCTGAAATGTAAGCGGCGGAGATCACCAGCACATGAAGTTCTGCCCACTGCAGATCAGAAAACACCATCGAAGCAGCAGCTAAGCGTCTTGTCCCTCCCAGCTGCTCCACATATGCCACGGTCGTGGCAATATCCCACTGAGCTCAGACAGGACAAAAACTACAGCTAAGCCAGATGGCCTGAAGACCGGAAAATTTATCTAGGCACGAGACGACTCCTATGACCAGCAACCCTAGGTTGCCAACACCCCCAGGACTTCAGCCAGGCAGACTGGCATCCGTAGCGACCACCGTCCAAAAACAGGGAAGAAAACAACTTCCCCAAATGCAGGGCCGGAACCCGCAAGTAGTGAGGATCTGGCCTGGCGGTCCAACCTGATCAACCGAACCAGGGATGAGGGGGACTTGTCTCACTGCGGAAGAACACCTCTTGCTGCCGAGCAGAAGTGTGACACCGCGCAAACGGGACCGCAACCAGGGAGGAAAGCCAGAGCCCCAGAAGCCACCTGCAAGGGGCCGGGGGAACCACCTCAGGGACAGCGGGGACCGATCCTCCAACTAAAGCGTCTGTGCTTGGTCATAGGAAGGAAAAGCCCTCCATCCAAACAATCTCTGATCAGACCCAGAGCTTCCAAACGGTGTAACTGAGGCAACACCGATTTCAGGAGAAGCAGCACCTCGGCCCTCAGGGCTGGAGCCGACTCCACCCGCTAAGGCAGGTCGGCCAGATTCACCGTGGTGCCCCTCAGCCTCAACGAGCCAGAACCGGGGTCACCAATCCGGCGAGGACTCGAGGCGCAGAAACCAGGTAAAACGGGGAGAGCCATAACCGTGTATTGAAGCTCCAATACCGTCAAGGTGCAGGAAACGCCGGCGTAGGCCACACAGGGTGATACGAGAATGCGCCACCGCCCTGTCGAGATAAACCAGGAAGAGACCCTGGTGCGCCACCAACATGGTGGCCAGACGTACACATACCAAACAGTGGAGGGGCACCGAGCCATACTGCCCAGGCCCCATTCTCCTCCGACCATAAGCAGGGCAGAGTAAATTATGGTACGCCCCGCGGATGGGGCAAGGGTATCCACCCCTTGATGAAGGCGGTTCCAAGCCAGACCGCAGGCTGCCGAGGAGGATGGGAATGAACTCCCAATTTGTACCCAGAGAAAAAAACCCAGCGGACCGAAATGCAGAAAAGTCATCGACTACAGGCATCGCCCCAACCAAACCGTGGTTAGGGGTAACCCTTCAGGCTGAGAAGGACCTGTCTCCTGGCCTGTCGCACCTATGCTACCAGGGACACTTCCGCCCACCTGCGGGATCCTTGACGGAAGGGAGCCCTAGCCCGATGGTGGAAAGAACGGAGGAAAAAAAGAGACCTCTTCTGGGCCGCCAAGGAGTGACCCGTGCAATGGGGCTCCCTACCTCCTGGCTCCATGAGCCGCCTAGTTGAGAAGGGAAGACTGCCAGGGCCTGCCTAACTGACAGGACCCTAGGGAAGCAGACATCTAAGCCCTGAAGGAGCCTGCCAGCGCACCCCACCCATGCAGGAGGAACTCCGCATAAGCAGCTTCGCGGTGCGAAAGCTTAGCCCATTCCAAGAACGTTTATAACACCCAAGTGGAACCAATACCGGGCGAAAGCTGACCCTGCCAGAACAACCCAGATCTGGCAGCCGTCTCAGAGCTCCTGTCAGCCGGGCCCAAGGACGGTAATCAGTGTCTGCATAGATTTCAACATACAGTGCAAACTTGCCACAGGTGGCACCTGGGAATCAAACCCACGGAATCAACTCTGGAAGGTAGATGAGCTAACCCTACCTGCCCAGCTGAGCCCCCGAGATCGTGGTCACCACGAACAGGCGGAACATAGTGGGTACAACCACGGGCCGCCATACAGAAAAAAAAGGGGGGCTGAGACCATTCCCAGTCCCTGCAGCTGCCCCCAAGTAGAACACCTGGGGAACCCACAGCCACGCGGGCGGGCTAAGCGGCCCGACAGGGACGACCCCTCCCTGCAAGGGACTAGCCGTAAATCCTCCAAACCGGAACTCGTGGCCCCCAACCACGGGAGAAGGGGGCCACTGCCGGGCAGACCAGCGCCGGCCTGCCTGTGACGCAGGCCAGGCTACCCCCTATAAGAAGTAACCTGTCTGAGAGCACAGGACAACTGCCACCAGTCATCCGCTGACGATCAAGGCACTGTCTGGTGCCTTCCCATGCACCGCAGTAGACGCGGCATACCCCTCCATACTATTCAGGGAACACCGGGGCACACCATCGACATCCCAAGGGGGGCCCCCGACCCAGGAGGGCTCCTGTCAGGGTCCGACTCATCCCGAAGGCAGGAGGGGGGGTACGACCCACCATACGTCCAAGTCCCTGCCCGGGAAACCCAGGACCACCTCGCAGTCCCTAAGGCCACGGAGAGGTCAAGTGGGGGGCACCTGCATCGGCTGCCAATGTAACCCACCCTGGTAACATGACCCGCAAACTGGGACCTGTAGTACCCTGAGACCAGGCACCCCCCACCAAGACTGCGCAGGACTCCCACAGGAAGGTAACCCCGGGGGGGACTTACCACCTGCCGCTCTGCCACTGCTGCTGCCCACCACTGCATATGCTGCCTCTTTCCTGCACGCGCTGCTGACGAGGCAGGCCTGTGCACACCAAACCTTCCCCAAAATTCATGCAGAGACAGGGCAGTGACCAGTATCAACCACTGTGGGGGGGGGGGGGTAAACCAGCACCAGAAGGCTAGGGAACCACCCCCCACACACATACAGGCTGTACTGAAATGCACGGGCCCCCGCAAGATGGCCACCATGCACACTAGAGGCCAAAACACGCGGCTGGCCAAAACAAAATGGCGACCACGATCAGCAACAGAGGCCGAACATGCAGCCGGCTACGAGAAAATGGCAGCCGGACCACCGCAAAATGGCGCCTGCCCTGCCGAAGGTGGCAAAAAGGGGGAACCAGCCCACCAGCCTAACACCCGGGGGGGGGGGGGGGGGAGAGGGGTTACGACACCCGCCTGCCCTCCCTGCACGCCGAGTGGAGCGGGGGGGCATACTTACCCATGCAGACAGGCGTAGCAGGTCGCCACCCGAGACAGACCTGCCACCCCGGCAATTCGGGGGGAGCTGCCGGCCATGCGACACCCGTGACCCGGTCCTGAGTGCGCTGGCGGGACGTTTAACCCGCCGGCCGCCCCGCACTGAATGAAGCCCGACGCGGCTGACCCCGCGTGCAGCTAAAGGTCGGCTCGTATCCGTTGCCCGCACTGGGGAGACTACATGGATCTAGGATATCCAGCCTGTCACCCAACCGGCTACTTGATTGCATTCTTCATCAGAAATCTTGAAAAAAGAAAAAAAGAATGGAGAACCGCAGATCCCAGCAGGGAGGCAGGTCCTACTCCTTGCACTAGGCAGAAAAAACTGGCTTGCTGAGCAGGGCAGGAGGGGTTATGCTGAGTGAGGACGGCCCCCTGGGAGGGGCTGTATCTGCTTTTAACTGAACTAAGTTCTGCCTAGTCCACTCCTAGTGAAAGGTGCTTAAACCCCACATGTCAAGAATAAGAGGCTGGGTCCGTCAATGAACGAAAGAGAAAAAGGGATTTTATTAAAACTTACCGTAAAATCCTTTTCTCCGAGTTCACTGACAGACGCAGCTCTTCATTGACTTTGTGGGGTTCTATGTTCGTCCCACTAGGAGTTAACTAGGCAGGGAAAAGAATCAGCTGGCCCCTCCCCTGGGGGCCGTCCTCTCTTCCTACATCAAACCCCCTCACAGTATAGCTCTTCAGTTCGTACACAAGCCGTATAGAAACAGAGCCCAGAGGGGTGGGTGCTGCGTTTGTCAGTGAACTCGGAGAAAAGGATTTTACGGTAAGTTTTAATAAAATCCCTTTTTCTCCTTACGTTCACTGACAGACGCAGCTCTTCATTGACTTTGTGGGGACGTCCCCAAGCTGTGTCAAAAAAGAGGGGTGGGTAAACGCTAACAACAGTACCCAACTGAACCTCTGAGAAGGCGCCAGTCGCGCCTACACTGCCGCCTGCAAGACTTTGTGGCCAAAAGCAGCATCCAAAGATGCAAACATAACTTTATAAAACTTAGTGAACGTGTGAACCGAGGCCCAAGCGGCCGCTTTGCACACCTGTGACACCGATGCCTGGTGTCTGAAGACCCAGGAAGTACTAACCGCCCGGGTAGAGTGAGCCGTGACCGGAAAAGGGGGAACCTTGCCCCTAACAGAATACGCATGGGTCACAGATTTTCTAATCCAAAGAGAAATCGTAGCCGAAGAGGCTGCCAAGCCTTTGCGCGGGCCCTCTGGCAGAACAAACAAGGCATCAGCTTCTTGAAAGGGAGCTGTAGCAGCCAAGTACACCCGTAAGGCCCTCACAACGTCCATGGTATGCAACTCAAACTCCTTTGGGTGCGATGGACGAGGGCACAACGAAGGTAGGACAATATCTTCATTGATATGAAAAGAAAAAAGACTACCTTCGGAAGAAAAGAAGGAAGGGGTCGCAAGACCGCCTTATCCTTATGCATCACCAAATAAGGAGACTTCCACGATAGGGCAGCCAATTCCGACACTCGTCTGGCAGAAGTGATGGCGACTAAGAAGGCCACCTTCTGCGACAGAAGTTGTAAGGGGATCTCCCTGATTTTTTTATAAGGTGGTTTTTGAAGAACAGAAAGCACCAGATTCAGATCCCACAGAGCCATCTGGGATCTCACCCGAGGCGCCACATGTCGCACACCTTGTACAAAGGTACGAACCAAGGAGTGCGAAGCCAAAGATCTCTGAAAGAGTATGGCTAAGGCAGAGATCTGGCCTTTGATAGTACTCAAGGCCAAATGTTTATTCAGGCCCTGCTGTAAAAAGGTCAGGACCCTGGACACGACAAACGAGCGAGGGTTATAGCCCTCCGCCTCGCACCAAGCAATGCAAGTCTTCCAGGTGCGGTGAGAAATCTTGCGAGAAGCGCACATGCGAGCTTTTAACAGAGTAGGGATCACGGAGTCGGCCACTCCCCTATCCCCCTGCACCTGGGACTCAATAGCCAAGCCGTCGAAGCCAGCGAGGGTAAAGCAGGGTGCAATATGGGTCCTTGAGACAGAAGATCGTCTCTCAGCGGGAGCCGCCAGGGAGCGTCTGCCACCATTTGCACCAGGTCGGCGTACCAGGTGCGCCGGGGGCCAATCTGGGGCCACCAGAATAGTTGGTATTCCCTTCAGCATTATTCTGCGCACCAATCTCGGGAGCGGAAGTATCGGAGGGAAGGAGTACAGGAGACGATAATGGCTCCAGGGGACCACCAGAGCGTCCGTGGCCACTGCCAACGGATCCTTCGTTCTGGACACAAAAGCTCACACTTTGTGATTGAACCGGGACGCCATGAGATCCACATCCAGCGTCCCCCATCTGCGGCAAATCAGATTGAACACCTCCGGGTGGAGGGACCACTCCCCCTGGTCCAGCTTCTGGCGACTGAGAAAGTCAGCCTGCCAGTTCTCCACACCTGGAATGTAAATCACTGAAATCGCCGGAACGTGAAGTTCCGCCCAACGCAGCATCCGAGCTGCCTCTGTAGCCGCCGCTGGGCTACTTGCGCCACCCTGATGATTCACATACGCCACCGCTGTGGCATTGTCCGAAAGAATTCGGATCAGACGGCCTTGCAATCACCTTGTCCAATGAAAAAGACACAGTCTGATTGCCCTCAGCTCCAGCACGTTGATGGACAGGCGAGCCTCCTGGGCCGACCAACGGCCCCGGGCTGATAGCTGCCCCAGGACTCCACCCCAGCCCGTCAGGCTGGCGTCTGTGGTGATTATCAGCCCCTGAAAAGGCAGGAACGACGTCCCAAGTTAGGGCCGAGTCCCGAAGCCACCAGATCAGACACGCCCCAGGTCTGGGGGCCCAGCCGGATCGGAAAATCCAACGACCGGTGGGACTTGTCCCACTGAGCCAGGATTGCGCGTTGGAGAAAACGCGTGGGACTCTGAGCAAAAGGTATCGCCTCGAACGACGAGACCATGAGCCCCAGCACCCTCATACAGAACCGTAGGGAAGACCGACGGTGCGACCGAAGGGTGCGCACAGCCGACTGCAAACACTGCAGCATTTTCAGAGGGAGGAACACCTTCGCCTGTTCTGTGTCCAGGATGAGACCCAGATACTCCAGACGGTGGGAAGGAGGCACTGACGACTTCTTCAGGTTTAGTAACCAGCCAAAGTCCAGCAGGGATGCCATCGTGATGCACACATTCTCCTCCAGATCCGAGGCAGAGTCCGCTCGCATGAGCAGATCGTCCAGGTATGGCAATGCCTCTCTGACGCAGCCACGCTAACACCGGGCTAGCAAACTTTGTGAAGACCCGGGGTGCAGAGGTCAGGCCGAAGGGGAGAGCTACAAATTGAAAATGGCGATCCCCAACCGCGAACCGCAGGAAAAGCTGATGTCGCGGATGGATGGGTGCATGGAGGAACTCATCCCTGGTGTCCAACGACGCCGAGAAAGTTCCCCAGGTGAAGGGCGGCCACCACCGACCGAACAGACTTCAGGTCCAGGATGGGCCGAAATCCCTCCCCCTTTATGGGTACCACAAAAAAAGATTAGAGTAAAAACCTTGAAACCCATCCCCTGGGGGAACTGGTACAATCACCCCTTGGTCTGAGAGGGCCTGTACCACCCCGGAAAAGTACTTTCCTGCGCTCCTGAGGGAGACTTAAATTTGATGGGGAGAACCTGTCTGAAGGTAGAGAGATGAACTCTATCCTGTAACCGGTGGACACCACCACCCGTACCCAGCGGTTGGAAAAGTGAGCCAGCCACCTGTCTGCGAACCCCAGAAGACGTCCCCCCACCCGACACTCTGGTGGGGGTCACCCACCAGGCTGAGGAAGACTTGTCCTCCGTCTTTTCTGTTTGCGCTGCCACTGCCGTCTACCGGTCCCTGCAGCGACCCTACTGGAACGGATCCCTTTTTCTGCCGCGCCCGGGGCGCGAAAGGCTTCTTCTGACCCGAAGTAGAGGGCTCCTATCAACGGCGAAAATCTCGCCTGCGGGGCTCCGGAAGGAAAGGGCCCTTACCCCCCGCGAAAACCTTGATGATTTCATCAAGACGCAAGCCAAATAGACGCCCACCCTGAAAAGGGAGGTCAGCCAAAACTCTTTTGGAAGCGTGGTCCCTGTACCAGGAACACAGCCAAGGAATTTGTCGAAGTCTGACGGCCGAGATCGATATTCTGGACAACAAGGTCAGAATATCCATGGCCGCATCACAGAGGTATTAACAACCCTTGGAGTAAACTCAGCCTTCTGCGGCACCTCCATCAGGCGACCGCCTAATAGGTCCTTCACAAGTTCTTCCATGCATACAGCTAGATGCTGTGCCGTCATGGCCGAAGCCAGAGCCGGTCGCACAGCAGAGCCCGCGTTCAAGAATAGGGACTTCAAAAGTGCCTCTGTCTTTTTCTTTTTTCTTTCAGCGGAATCCTAGAGGGAAGGGGTACCTTCCATAGGAATAGTAGTCGCCTTGGTAAGGCTTGCAATTGGTGGATCCACCACGGGTGATCCCCATTTGTTTGGAAGCTCTCCTCAAAGGGATAGCGAACCGCAAAGCGTGTTGTCAGTGAGGAGGAACGCTGCAGGCGCTGCCACTCACAATAGGAAATGGTCAAAGAAATTCATTCTTGGGGGCCCCGGGGGCCCAAAAGATCCGCACACAAAACGCAGCAGGTCGAATTTCTTGATCCAGCTGCAACTCCGTGCGAATGCCAGCGACAATTGCCTTTTTTGGCAGCTGCTGGCCCCTGGTCCCCCTCAGTTAGAATACTGTCACCACCTGAGACCCCTGAGGCCACATCCGGCTCAGAATTCTCCCCTGATGATAAAGAGGGGGAGGGGGACGCTTCCTGGGGACCCGCATAGCGGCATCCTCATGGGGAAAAAACTCACCGCCCGCAGCATGTTAAGAAAAAAGCCCCTTGATCTGTGCCACCTCAGCAGGTGCAGCAGGGAGATCAGCCATAGTTTTCCCAGAAAAAAACACAGGGATGGAAGGGGCGTCCCCACACAGCCACACACCCACAGTATCAGAGGACAGCACCCCGCCACCACCAGCACCCGGAGGGAGCCCAGCTTTACTTCCTGTTCCGCCGCCTTGTGCAGATTATCAGAAGAGCTGCCCATATCACCGCCGTTCCTGAGAGAAGGGAGAAGCTGCAGCCACGTGTAGATTCGCAGAGCATGCAGTCAAAATGGCCGCCGTGAAACACTAGAGGCCGAACACACCTTTAAGAAACGTGCAGTACCGAAAATGGCCGCTCCGAGCGCTAGAGGGAAAGCCCCATAGTCTGAAAATGTCCGCGGCTACGGCAAAATGGCGGCGGTCCGCCGCAAAATGGCGGCCGATCGCCTCATGGCGATCCGGACGAGAAGGCCGGAACGACCGCGGCGGTGCTGGGGGGGGGGGGGGGGGGATAGGGTGTGGCAGGGTGCAAGATGGAGAGCAGTTCCCACCAGTGGCTACCCCGGGACAATTGTGAAAACACAGGGTTGAGTGCCGGTCATCGGGCCCCCTTCATGCCCTTAAAAAAGGGGGGAAGGCAGGGCGCTCACTTACCAGTCCGACGCCACGGTAGCCACCCAGAGCAGACTTTCCGCCCCTGATGTGCGGTATGCTGCAGGCCCAAAGTCACCCTGCCGAATCGCATCGGTAAAGGGGACCAACAGGGGACTTCTATCCCGGGCCGCCCGCACGGAACGGGCAAGATGCGGCGGGTCCCCCATAGCGGGACTGGCTTCGCATCATGTTGGCCAGGTCGGGGAAAGTACAGAGCTCCAGGACTCTCTATGCCCCGACCGGCTTCTTGATAGTAGATCATCTTGATTGCAGTAAAAAATATAAAGGCAAAAAGTAAAAAATGGTCATAATAGGACCGCAGTTCCCCTATAGCAGGGAAGCCAGGTCAACTCCTTGCGAACTAGGCATTGAAACTGAAGAGCTATACTGTGAGGGGGTTTGATGTGGGAAGAGAGGACTGCCCCCAGGGGAGGGGCCAGCTGATTCTTTTCTCTGCCTAGTTAACTCCTAGTGGGACGAACATAAAACCCCACAAAGTCAATGAAGAGCTGCGTCTGTCAGTGAACGTAAGGAGAAATTGGGTATTATAATATGTGTTCAGTAGATTTTTTCCTGAAAATCTGTGCTTGATAAACAGTTCTGTAAGTCTTGTGTGACATAAAAAATTCCACAACCCACCACTGCATTCTCCAGGGCCTGGGGTCCTAAGTAATTTTCTAGCAAAAACGTGGATTTTAATCTGTGTTGGAAAAATTGCCCCCCGGACAGCAAGTAATTAAAGAATCTAAATGACATTTAGGATATGGTCAAAAAGTCGATTTAGGAAATGTCAAAAGGAAAGGCATTTTCACTGTAAAATGAAGAATTGCGTTAGCAAACATACCCCACGGCCACCACATCCTCCTGGTGCGGAGAGCAGGAAAGGCAGAATATGGTCCTCGGTTCAGGAAAGAACTGCTGCCCATCATTGCGGTTACTCCAAAAGCAAACCACTATTCCCTTCTCATCCCCAGTCACCAGCAAGTCCTTTACCAGAGGAGACCAGTGCAGGGCAGAGATTGTGCTCTGTAAGAACAAAAAAGACAATGATCACATTTTCTGCTTACTTCTAACCAGCAAAGGGGTGAGGCTTCCAGAAAATGCAGAATCTCTGTGAATGAGGGCTGCATTTTCCAAAAGGAATAGCTTATGTCATCATTAGGTATTCTAGAACTGACTTCCATAAGTAAGGTAATAGTTCAGATTACATGTAGAAAGCAAAAGGTTCCTCCCCAGAATGAACTCGAAATTTAATGAACCAATGAACCACATGACAAGCAATGTGTTTCAGCTAATGTGACAATATTCCTTGTAGATGCGGAAAGCTTTCAGTCACAAGATTAAAGGCAGTCTTGAAGTTCAGAATAATGCTGAATTACCCACTGAATTTTTTAAACATGGCACTCTGATGGGAAGATCTCCAAGTCCATGTTCCCAGCAGTGCCCACCTGCATTATAAGGAAGTCACAGCTTGATTTTCCAATTACCTGAGTGCAGTAGGATAGAACAAGGCCCCATGCTATGTCTTGTACTAACTATGGGAATAGGAATACCTAAAGTGCCAGCTCATTATCGCACACAGGAATTTTCAATTTATTCCACAGGTGATTATTCCTCCTTAAGTATGATAGCTAAGTGGGATGAGAATGCCCAAGATCTTGAGGGCAGGCAGTGATCTCACTGTGTTTTTTTGCCAGGGAGAAATCTCCCTGTCTATGGCCATCTTAACACGCTCACTATCAGGAAATTGTACATAACTATGTGAGCCGACAAAGCTGACATTTCCTGAAAATATTAGGTCCCTGTCTGTCATGCTGATCCAGTGATCAAAAAGAAGTCTAAAGATGAAGGAGTTCAAACTTGCCTCTGACCCTCATCAACGTTACTGTTACAAGATCAGCACTATAGCAGCTTTTACAATGCTATTTATATTTTGCGTAAAAATACTTCCTTAAATGTAAAAAATGCCTCTGATGAGTTTGCTGCCAATCTCTGCCTGTCTTTCTCCTACCTCCTGTAATCTCTGCATGCTTTTGAGCTGCCTTTCCGGCCACTGCATGTGATACACACATGCCTTCAGAGGACTACATATCTCACTTTACATTAGCTCGGCTGTCACCGGCTGTCTAAAGTCCCTGCATTTTCTAAACTTGCCACCTCTGTCAAACGTGGGGGTAATAGAGGAGGAGCTCTCAAGTGATTGACAAAACAAAAAAAGGTATCATGAAGACAGGTTTTTTTTCCTGCCAATGTCATTGCTGAACGTTCTGGTGTAAACTTAGTTCCGTATAAAAAGTCTCTGCAATGGAAGACACAACTGTGCTTATTGAGGGGATGAGAAATTTGCTTCACCACATTCTTGGAAACTAGTCATTGTTCTACAGGTATGTTTAGCAACTGCCAGAGTGTTTCATTTAAAACAACGCGCCTAGAACAATGGAAATGAGTTATTAAATCAATTAGAATTTTTTGGTTTACAAGTTTAGGAGTACTTGGGTTATGCTGCCACTTTCAAATAGACACAGGCCAAAAAAAGAAAGAAGCAAGGGAAGGGAGAAAACAATGCAGATATGGTGTAGTAAAAGGATCAAAGGACTTTATTAAAAACAACATATGTTCTCACAAAAAATAAACATATAATTGAAAAAGCGTATATAGTCCACGAGAAAGAGCCCACTCAACACACAACAGTGCCACAAGGAAGGGATAGATGAGCAGCCAGTGTCCGGATCATTATGTGGCCAGCTGACAGGTGAAGAGCTAGGCTGGAGAAATCTCTGCTGCTCCTGCTCCGTTCGCTCAATCCCAAGGACAGCTCTCAGTAGACCAGGGCTTGACAAATTTGCTTTGAATCTAGGCAGCTAAAAAAGTTAGGAGCCAGTTTATTTTTTAGCGTAGCGTTGGGTCGTCAGCGCCCGGGGTAAGGCAAGTAATTTGTGCCCCCTAACCCTAACTTACTCACAGCAGAGTAGCCAGTCAATAACTCCAACGTAACACCGGTTATAGGCTGGCCAAAAAGAGTGGCACTAAAAACCTGTTACTGTATAGAGGGAAACTCCTTATTATGCCTAATGCATCGTGACTGTGTAAAACTCCCTCATCTGCTGCCTAATGGAGCTTAAGGGTGGCCTTTGGTGGGTGGCAAAAACATGTCTCTACTGCACATTTTTACCACCCAACTGCACATTTAAAGGAAGCCTTAGTGACACTTTAAATAAAATACAAAAAAAAGGTGAAAGAAGTATTCCAGTGATGTGGATCTTATGCTGCCTCTTTGCAGTCAATTCCCGCCTACATGTGTGTCTTTCACTGTGACTATTCATTGCTCTGGTGGGTTTAGGGTCACCACAAAATACTGGAGCCCAGCTGCACATAGAGTGGTAATGGTTGATGGTACACAGGGCTTTTATCAGAGGACGTAGAAAGACTCTTCTAAAGCATATCCAGCTGCCTCATCTAACCTACTCCACCTCACAGCAGAGCTGCACAATTCCGACTGAAATGTGAATCACGATTTTGTTGCTTAGCATAAAGATCATGATTCTCTCACGATTCTCGCAGTGTAACATCATCTTTGACATTATACAAAAAAAAAAATGGGCTAACTTTACGGTTTAGTTTTATTTTTTAAATTCATTAAAGTGAATTTTTTCCAAGAAAATTGCGTTTACTGTGAGACAAAATATTGCAACAACCTCAATTTTATTCTCTAGGGTCTCTGCTAAAAAGAAATATAGAATGTCTGGGGGTTCTAAGTAATTTTCTAGCAGAAATCACTAATTTTTACTTGTAAGCAGCAAATGTTAGAAAAAGTTTAGTCTTTAGGGCCAGTTCACACTGCAGCGAATCCACTCTGGGTTCCCGCATCGCATGTCTCCCAGCGGCAGTTCACACTGCTATACGCGAACAGCTGGGAGTGTCAAAGTTAATGACACCCCCAAATAAGTTTGCATAATCGCAGTGCGAACTGCAAATTCGGACCGGAATTGGATTGCATGGGTGTGAGCACCCATGCGATCCGATTTTGCTGTGGACCAAAAAAAGGGTCCTATGCGAGTTTGGTCCGAATGTGATGAGATTTCAGCCATACTATCTGCATGCCTGAAATAGCATCGCACAGAGAACGCATGTAATTTGCACTGCAGTGCGAATCACATCCGATCTCAGACATCACACCAGTGGGAACCGGCCCTTAAGTGGTTTAAACTGACCTCATTTACAGACCGGGGTTCATTCCTTTCATCTAAATTAAACGGAGAGATACTTTTGTTTATACTTATCAGTGATGTTGTAAGAAACTTGGCAGGCTTCCTGGATTTTTGTTGTTCTTTAGGACCCCTTTCACAAGGAGGTAGTTTTTAGGCGTTTTAGCGCTTAAAATAGCTCCTCTGTAAAGCACCTGAAAACTGCCTCCCCTGCGGCCCCAGTGTGAAGGCCCGAGTGCTTTCACACTGGGGCGGTGCACTTGCAGGACTGGAAAAAAAGTCCTCCAAGCAGCATCTTGGGGACAATGTGGGAGCGCTGTATACAGCACTCCTAAACCGACTAATATGTGTAAATCCTCCGCGCTACCTTTATGTAAAATAAATAGTCTGTGATAGATAAATCCAAAAAACCAAATAAGAAATTCTGACCGCTGCAATACCTATTTATGTAACACAGTAATAAAATAAAGATAGAGGTATGTGGGGTACTGCGCAATCAGGCTAAGTGAATAAATAAATAAATATAGCTAGTACATAACAAATTCAATATGTGCAATACTGCTGATAAAGTGCAAAAGTGCAAAAAATGTTTGAAAATCAATCTCAATAATGAGCTCCCAATACAGAAGTGCAACAGTGCAAAAGTGCATAAAATATAGCAGAGTGCCTCCTAAAATTAATCCACCTCAGTGCAATACAATATAGCTGATATTCAATAAGTAGTTTTGAAGAAAGTAAGCTCAAAGCTCAAGGTTCAATTTGTGAACAGTCTATGTAAGTATAAATGTGGTTC
>BLSH010311283.1:300051-312344 GCA_018402905.1 Glandirana rugosa
TAGACTTCACGGGTGTCGTGACGATACACGGTCCGTTCCTGGGGAGTAGTGGGTACGTGGGAGTAGGTACGGGCGGGTAGGTAGGTACGGGTGGGTAGGAAGTGGGTATGTAGGTACGGGTGGGTAGGCACGGGTGGGTACGTAGGCACGAGTGGGTAGGCAGTGGGTACGTAGACACGAGTGGGTGGCGGGCATGGATGAGGGTGCATGGGTGATGAGGGGTCCTTGCCTGGCACATAGCAGTGCTGTGGGCACTTCAGATCCTGCGCACAGCACCGCTGCATCTCCTCTCTCCCCCCTCTCCTGTCACACTGCGCCGATCGGTGGGGAGAGACAAGCCAGCACTTCCGCCGGCTTGTTTACATGTGATGCTCCGTCTTTTGACGGAGCAATCACGCAGTAAATGGACGCTCCAAGCGGCCATTTACCATTATCCGTGATGCGCCAGGTCTCACGGACCCGGCGGTCATGGATGCTCCCAGGTGCGCGCCCCCGATTCTGGGAGGACGTTATAACACGTCCTCCCAGAACAATGAGTGCCAGTTGCGGCCGTGTAATTACATTACATGGTCGGCAAGTGGTTAAAGTTTAAAGCTACGCAACAGTCAAGTTTCATACAGCCATGCTTACTCTTGCCCCATATAAGTAACAAACACAGAAAAAAAAATCACTTTGGTAGTAAACCGCATTTTCTCTTACGTTCACTGACAGACACAGCCCTTCATTGACAAGTGGGGCTATATGCACATCCTACCAGGAGTAGACTAGGCAAATAGAAAGAAAGCAAGCTGACCCCTCCCAGGGAGCCGTCCTCACTCTAACATATAACCCCCCTGCTCTGCATAGCATATCAGTTTTATTATGCCTAGTGCAAGGAGTTAGACCTGGTTCCCTTATGGGATCTGCGGTTTCCCTTTTTTGCTACCGCTTTTTGTTTTTCTCAAGCTATCTGATGAAGACTGCTATCAAGAAGCCGGCTGGGGCATAGAGGATATCCAAAATCCTGAACTTTCCCCAGCGCGGCCGACCGATGCAAGCTACCCTTAGCTTTGGCGGGGTCCACCACATCGTGCCTGTTACGTGCGGGTGGCCAGTGGGTGATCCCCACTTGCGCCCAGTGACCGGACCTTGTTCCCGTCCAGGGGCAGTGGGAGGAAGGTCTGCAACCGGGTGGCTACCTGCTACGCCCGTCGGACTGGTGAGTGACCCCCTTTCCCCCCCTAAGGGCGCGGGGGGGGCTGGGCGATTGTTAGCAGTCTGGGCTGGCCGGTGGGGGTTTTTCTTCAGGGCTCAGGTCTCCCCTGGGTGTCCTCGCCTCCCTCCTACACCCCTTCCCTCCTCCCCCGCACCGCACCCCGCGCCTTAGAAGCCGCCATGCGGTGATCCGCCGCCATTTTGCCGTAGCCACGGCCATTTTGTTGGTGTTTTGGCCTCTAGTGTTGAGCGGCGGCCATGTTGCCATAGTCGCGGCCTGTATTACAGGCTTTGGGCCTCTTGTGAGCGCTCGGCGGCCATTTTGGATGTGCCTGGGAAGAACAACGTGTGTTTTAGCCGATGCTTCCTCTTTCACCCTGGGACAGCCTGGATAGCACAGGTGGCGCAAGCTCTCTGACTGGTGGTCACTAGCACTCCTACTGGGACGCAGCGCTTTGAGAGGCAACAAACAGCAAGTATAGCTGGGCTCTCCCTGGGGTGCTGGTAGCGGTGGGTGCAGTCCTCCTGGGTTTCCTCTGGTGTCCCTGGACCAGTTAAGATCAGTATTTGGGGAATTTTTTCCCCGGGAGGTGCCGAGCCGTGCTAAGGGGGCCCCTAAAAAACGTCCACCCCCTCCACCTTCATTGGGGGAAGAGTCTGAGCCAGAAGTGGCCTTGATGGTGGAGCTCTCAGAGGGTGAGCTGGGGCTCTTGGACAGCGAGGAAGACCAGGGGGCCTCGGTTGCGCGCGAGAAGGCGCTGGTGGCTCCAATGATCGCTGATATAGGGGTGTCTTTGCGACCGGACCAAGCAGGGGAGTCGCAGGAGACTGCATACGTTTGCGGGTCGGCTGGGCCACCCAGGTTCCCTAAGGCTTACCCTTATGATCAATTTTTTGACCATTTGGTCTATAAGGAATGGCAGCGTCCTCAGAATTCCTTCGCCCTGCCCAAACGCTTCGCTATACGCTACCCATTTGAGGATAGTTTTGTGAAAAAGTGGGCGTCCCCCGCAGTAGACCCTCCGGTGGCTCACCTGAATAAGGCAACGACCATTGCCTTGGAGGGGTCCACCTCCTTTAAGGATCCGACCGATAGGCGGACGGAGGCAGTGTCCAAAGCACTTTTCTTGTTGGCAAGATCAGCCATGAGACCGGCTCTGGCATCCACTATGGCGGCGCAATCTCTTACTGAGTGTGCAACCAAGTTGCAAAACGAGTTGAGCTGCTGGAGGCCGCTTGAGGCGTCGCAGCGAGCAGACCATCTGATAGAGGGTCTTCGGTACCTGTGTGACGCAGCTCTGGACCTGCTTCCCATGTTGTCTAAAATGTCTGTTTTCGCAGTCATTATCAGACGGGTGCTTTGGTTACACTCTTGGTCGGGTGACCATGCGTCTAAGAAGGGTCTCACGGATCTCCCCTTTCAGGGCGGTCGGCTCTTTGGGGCGCAGTTGGATGAAATCATTAAGGATTTCACTGGGGGGAAGAGTACTTTTCTCCCGGAGCCCAGGCAGCGGGAGTTCCGCCGTAAGCAGGGCCCTTCTCCTTCGGGTCAGAAGAGGTTTTTTCGTGCGCCCGGTGCAGCGGGCAAGGGTTCGAGGCCCGGCAAGTCTGCCTCGGGCCCCGGTAAACGACCCTGGCAGCGCAAGAGCGAAAAGGCAGAAGATAAGTCCTCCTCCGCATGATGAGTTGCCCCCACCCGATTCCCGGGTGGGGGGCCGACTTCTGGGGTTCGCAGACAGGTGGACTGCCCGCATTCCCGACCGGTGGGTGCAGGATGTGGTGTTCTCCAGGTACAGGATAGAGTTCAGCACTCTACTCCCAGACAGGTTCTTCCCATCGAACTTGAGACTCCCTCAGGGGCGTCGAGAGGCTCTCCTAGGGACTGTCCAGGCGCTCTCCGAACAAGGGGTGATTGTGCCAGTACCTCCGTTGGAAAGGTTCCACGGCTTCTATTCAAATCTATTTGTGGTGCCCAAAAAGGGGGGGGTCAGGCCAATTCTGGACTTAAAAGCGCTAAACCACTTTGTGAAGGCGTGAAAATTCAGAATGGAATCAGTCCGTTCGGTCGTGGCTGCCCTGCACCAAGGGGACTTCATGGCGTCTCTGGATATCAGGGACGCGTACCTTCACGTTCCCATTTGTCTCCGGCACCAGCACTTCCTGCGCTTTGCGGTGGGAGATCTGCATTACCAATTCGTGGCACTTCCCTTCGGTCTAGCCTCGGCTCCTCGGGTGTTCACCAAGCTGGTGGCTCTGGTGCTTGCGTTATTGAGGCAGAGAGGCATCGCGGTGGTAGCTTACCTCAACGACTTACTCCTGAGAGCGGAGTCTGCCTCGGCTCTGGAGGAGAACGTGGTTATCACCATGGCCTTGTTGAAAGACATCGGCTGGCTGATCAACTTGCACAAGTCGACATTGACCCCGTTCTGTCGCCTGGAATACCTGGGTCTGATTCTGGACACGGAGAAGACGAAGGTGTTCTTACCTCCGGCCAAGTTACTGACGCTGCAAGCAGCGGTGGGAACCCTGCTGTCACGCCGGTGGTCCTCCTTACGGTTCTGTATGCGGGTGTTGGGGCTCATGGTCTCAGCCTTCGAGGCGGTACCTTACGCCCAGAGTCACACTTGGCTCCTGCAGCGAGCGATTCTGTCACGGTGGGACAAGTCTCCGCTGTCCCTGGACCAGCTGATCAGATTGGATCATCAGACCAGAGGATCGTTGGCCTGGTGGCTTCGGGCTCCAGCTCTAACGTTGGGGAAGTCGTTTCTCCCCCTGAATTGGTTGATCGTCACGACGGACGCCAGCCTATCGGGCTGGGGGGGGGGGGTCCTGGGGCAGCTATCTGCTCAGGGCCGTTGGTCGGCGCAGGAATCCCACCTTCCGATCAATGTGCTGGAGTTGAGGGCGATCAGGCTCTGCCTCTCCCATTGGACAGTAAGGCTGCGCAGCCTCCCGGTTTGGGTTCAGTTGGACAGCGCCACAGCAGTGGCATACATAAACCATCAGGGCGGAACGAGGAGCTCGGCAGTGGCTGTGGAAGCGGCTCTCATTCTGCGATGGGCAGATCTCCACGTGCCGGCAATCTCCGCCATTTACATTCCGGGCGTAGAGAATTGGCAGGCGGACTGTCTCAGTCGCCAGACACTGGATCAGGGGGAATGGTCCCTACATCCAGAGGTGTTCCGCCAGATTTGCCACAAGTGGGGCACGCCAGACGTGGACCTCATGGCATCTCGGTTCAATCACAAGATGCAGACCTTCGTGTGCAGGACGAGAGACCCGCTGGCGGCCGCCACCGACGCATTGGTAGCACCTTGGGGTCGGTATCGGCTCCTGTACGCCTTCCCTCCCATCAAGCTTCTACCACGACTACTGCACAGGGTAGAAGCGGAGGGGATTCAGACAATCCTGGTAGCTCCGGATTGGCCTCAGCGCCCTTGGTACGCCGACGTAGTGCGAATGGTGGCAGATGTTCCTTGGCGTCTTCCGCTGCGTGAAGATCTGCTGTCTCAGGGACCCATCTTGCACCCTGCTTTACCCTCGCTGGCTTTGACGGCTTGGCTATTGAGTCCCAGGTGTTGAGGGATAGGGGTGTCCCTGACTCCGTGATCCCTACCATGCTTAAAGCGCGCAAGTGTACTACGCGCAAGATTTATCATCGCACCTGGAAGGCCTATATTGCCTGGTGAGGCGGGGGGTTGGAACCCTCGCTCTTACGTTGTGTCCCGGGTCCTGGCTTTTTTGCAGCAGGGCCTGGATAAAAAAATTGGCATTGAGTACTCTCAAGGGTCAGATTTCGGCTCTGGCGATTCTCTTTCAACTGCCTTTGGCGTCACATTCGTTGATTCGTACATTTGTACAGGGTGTACGACATGTGGCTCCTCAGGTACAGTCGCCTTTGGCGCCGTGGGATTTGAATTTGGTGCTTTCCGTACTGCAGAAACCGCCATATGAGAAGATCAGGGATATTCCCTTACAATTGCTGTCGCAGAAGGTGGCATTTTTGGTGGCCATTACATCCGCTAGGCGGGTGTCTGAGTTGGCAGGGTTGTCCTGCAAGTCTCCGTACCTAGACCTTCATAAGGACAAGGCGGTCTTGCACCCTTCTCCTTCGTTTCTACCAAAGGTGGTCTCTTCTTTTCACATTAATGAAGATATTGTTCTTCCTTCATTATGTCCTCACCCGTCGCATCCCAAGGAATTCGAGTTACATTCCTTGGATGTCGTGAGGGCGTTGCGGGTGTACTTGGCGGCTACTGCTTCCTTTCAGAAGTCTGATGCGTTGTTTGTGCTGACGGATGGTCGCGCAAAGGATTGGTGGTCTCGTCGACCACTGTTTCCCGTTGGATCAGACAGACCGTGACCCATGCGTATACTGTTCGGGGCAAGGTACCCCCTTTTCCAGTCACGGCTCATTCCACCAGGGCAGTTAGCACTTCCTGGGCTTTTAGACACCAGGCTTCGGTGTCACAGGTGTGCAAGGTGGCTACTTGGGCCTCGTTGCACACATTTACTAAGTTTTACAAAGTTGATGTTTCAGCATCCGCGGATGCTGCCTTTGGCCGCAAAGTTTTGCAGGCGGCGGTGTAGGCGCGGGCTGGCGCCTCCTGAATGGACTCTGTTGGGTACAGTTGTTGTTTACCCACCCCTCTTGACTGACACAGCTTTGGGACATCCCCACTTGTCAATGAAGGGCTGCGTCTGTCAGTGAACGTAAGAGAAATTTCTCTGAGTTCACTGACAGACGCAGCACCCACCCCTCTGTGTTGCGTTTGTACGGCTTGTTACGAACTGATATGCTATGCAGAGCAGGGGGGTTATATGTTAGAGTGAGAACGGCCCCCTGGGAGGGGTCAGCTTGCTTTCTTTCTATTTGACTAGTCTACTCCTGGTAGGATGTGCATAAACCCCACTTGTCAATGAAGGGCTTGCTCTGAGGAAGAAAGTTTTTCCCGGGAATGTCAGAACATTTCCTCTAGACTCCAAGCACATAACTATAACAGTAAGGACATTTTGAAAGCAGAAAATATAGCAAAAGATAGAAAGAGGACAGACCTCCTTACTAAATCAGGAAACAGTAAAATAAATAAGAAAATGGACAGAAATTCTCTATTCTTTGTGACAACATATTCCAAAGAGTTCCACCAGATTAAAAGTATAATTCAAAAACGCATGGAGGTGCTCTGCATGGATCGGGACCTAGAGAGAATAGTGCAAACCGGGGTGCGGTTCTCTGCCAGGCGAGCTGAAACTTTGGGCGACATGCTATCCCCAAGTCTTTTTTTGTCCAGACAGCCCCCAGACCTGGCTGCACGTACAAGGCTCATATCCATGTGGCACACCGACATGTCGTTTTTGTGGGAAACATAAAAAGTCGCGTGATGTCAAATCATATGCAAACAATAAGGTATTTAATATCAAAAATTACATCAATTGCGACTCTGATAATGTAGTATATGTTATAGAGTGTAAAAGTTGCAGCCTACAATATGTGGGCTGCACTACAAGAGCGCTGAGGAAAAGGGTCAGTGAGCATTTTCACGGAGCCTCCTACACCACAAATAAGGGACTGTCCAACGTGTCTAAGCATTTTAAACATGAACAAGGGGGCAACATGTCGTCATTTTGTTTTTATGGTGTGGAGAGGGTCCAACCATCCCCCCGGGGGGGAGATTAACATCATAAGCTGTTACAAAGAGAAGTTTGGTGGATCTACAGTCTACAGACAAGGGTCCCCACAGGAATGAATTACAGATATGATGTTGATCCTTTCCTGAAATAAGTTGGTTTTTCCTTTTTTGTTGTTTTTTTTAGTTTTAGTTTTTTAGTTTTAGTTTCATATTTTTTTGTTTTAGTTTTATAATTTTTTTTTTTTTTTTTTTTAAGTTTAACCATTACCCCTTTGACCATCCTCAGTACTCTTTTACCTTTACCATTGCATTAACATATCTTCATCTATAGAATTATGGATTTTGACCATTTAGCAAAAACACATGAACCTTTTAGGAACAAATTTAAAGAGTTGTCTGGTCCTCTCCTTCACCTGCTAGTAGCAATCTCTGTAAAAGTATAACACACTAACACATATGTGCAGCATTTTGTATCTTTTTACTTTTTCTTTTATGTTATTACATATACTTTGTATCTTTTCATGAAAACTAGCTTTATTGTGTTTGTTTTTGTACCCATAGTATGGTAGTGTTTGAACTCCCATATAGATCATTAGTGATTATCACTCAATTAAATGTGGGAGGAGACACACCAGACTATGAGAGCCTGTAAAATGTATTTATATGTTGGTTTTATCACTAAGAAGTAAGCTGTGAACAAGGCGCATTACTGCAGCCGAAACGCGTTAGCTGTTGATTGCCGTTGCCACGATAGAATAAAAGCACTTTATCATTATCTGATCCCCAAGAGTGCCGGCTCATCTTTTGCTTTGAAGGGCTGCGTCTGTCAGTGAACTCAGAGAAAAGGATTTTACGGTAAGTTTTAATAAAATCCCTTTTTTTAAAAAATTCTGTAAGACAACTGCATAATTTGCTAGTATGCATCGCATACTAGCACATTATCAAATACTTACCTTAAAACTAAGCCTTCCAGTAGTGCGCTGTCACCGATGAAGGTGCTTCAATCTTCACCCAGTCTTCTGTCTGGGCTCGCATCCTCCAGCCATCTGATTGGTCACGCGGTAATAACGTCACTCTTGCGCATGCGCACGTAAGTCACGGACCGTGGCATGAAGCTCTGAAGGGGCGGCGTGGGTATGCCGTCCCTTCAGGGCGCATGCGCTAGTGACATCACCAGCTGCATGCAGTGTGAACATTTTCTAAGCTGTGCAGGTTTAGGAGATATTCATTCTACCTACAGGTAAGCCTTATTATAGGCTTATCTATAGGTACAAGTCAAAAAAATTACTTTACTTCCACTTTAAGGGATTCTGTAATGATTTTTGTGTAGATCAATAAAAATGCTTGCTGGTTACCATTGCATTGGGTGAGAGGGTGTGGAAAATTGTATCAAATATTTACCGTAATTGTGCTGTCCTGGCACCAATCTGTGGCAGCATACTACTACATGTATGCTGCCATGTTGGCACCAGGAAAAGGATTTATGTTGGGTGGCAACAGTTCATGTTGTGAAAAGCAATAATGCTTTGTGACTGGCCTCTCAGGCATCAAGTCACACAAGCTTGGGGTGAGGGTCCTGTGTAAGCTTTTAGTTGCCTAGTGGGGGAACTAGGGGGAAGGTAGGTTTAAGCTGCTGGTGGCACTGCCATTAAAGTGAACGTGCTCAGTGTGGCAAATACACACCACAAATTTATCCCCAGGTTTTGTTTTTCATAGCCTTTATAGAATAAACCTCAAGTGCTACAAAATCTGCAGAGAGTATTGAAATTTCAAGTTTCAAGAGCTGCCACCTGCCATCATGAGGGTTTAAGTGACAGTTGCTTTGAGGTAAATAAGTTTGCAGTGTTATACATCTGTTCTGAGTAGGAGGGCCTTTTCATCCCCTCTGAGTGCACTGCCTGGGCATTTTTCATTCACGAAACATGTAATTACACAAATATATATATATATAAAAAAATATGCACAGTAATTAGTATGTACAGTGGCAGAAACCAGAACCAGGACTCTACTGAGCAACTTTATTAGCTGAGACATTGATACTGATAATTGAAGTAGAACTTCACAATGACATTTTATAAACAGCATAAATTAGAGTAACAATAGCAGCACAATCATTGGTGAAGAAACCTGTAATTAATCATCCTCTCACACTATTATGCAGACAGGCCAGGACGCTATGTGCCTCTGATTTTACTCTGCTGAAAGGTTTAAAACCTTTTATTACTTTTTTTTTGGGGGGGGGGGGAGTGACAGGTTCTCTGGATTGGTCACACCTCAACCCTGATACCTTCCACTTCCTACTCTGGTACTTTGGTAGCCTGCAGAAAAGCCAATTCAAAGCCCTGAGAGCTCCATATCCGTGTCAGAGCTTACACAGGGTTTATGACCTGCCCCCTCCCCATGTGACAGTGTTCAGGCCTGGTGTTTGGCCACTTAGGTTCAAGCACTAAATCCTAGAAGGAAGGGGAGAATGCCCCTATACTTAGGATTACTTAGAATACTTGGAATTACTGAATGTGAAGATAGTCAGAGGCTGCGGGCATTCTCCATGAAGAGTATTGGGACGCCTGCCTTTGACTGGAACTAAGGGGCCAAGCCCAACCCCTGAATAACAACCCCACACCATAATCCCCCCTCCACTAAATGATTTGGACCAGTGCACAAAGCAAGGTCCATAAAGACATGGATGAGCGAGTTTGGGGTAGAGGAACTTGACTGGCCTGCACAGAGTCCTGACCTCAACCTAATAGAACACCTTTGGGATGAATTAGAGCGGAGACTGCGAGCCAGGCCTTCTCTTCCACATCAGTGCCTGACCTCTCAAATGTGCTTCTGGAAGAATGGTCAAACATTCACATATATACACTTCTAAACCTTGTGGACAGCCTTCCAGAAGAGTTGAAGCTGTTATAGCTGCAAAGAGTGGGCCAACTCAATAGTGAACCCTACAGACTAAGGCTGGTATGCCATTAAAGTTAATGTGCGTGTAAAGGCAGGCATCCCAATACCTTTGGTAATATAGTGTATATCAATACTGAATAAAAGAGTTTTTGCTTAACCACTTGCCGACCGGCGTCTGACGGCGACAAAGTGGTTGGATCACAAACCACCGTCATATGACGGCAGCTGCGAGATCCCGCACTGTGAGCGCGCGCGCGCCCCCTGTGTTCTGGGGGGGCCAGGGAGCGGGTAGGGCGGACTCGATCTCCGCCAGCTACCTGCGATGGCCCCCCCCCGCAGTGAAAGAACGAAGGTCTGTGTAAGTAAACATGGATCTCCTTTCTGACAGAGGGGGAAGGGCTGTGATCACAGGCTTCCTGCATATGGAAGCCGTGATCACTCCCCTCCCCCTGCCAGCCCAGCCCCAATACAGTTAGAACATACCCAGGGAACACAGTTAACCCTTAGAGCGCCCCCTCCATTTTTATAGCACTGATCGCTGTATAAATGCCAATGGTCCCAAAAAAGTGTCAAAATAGTCCGACATGTCCGCCGCAATATCTCAGTACCGCTAAAAATCACAGATCGCCGCCATTACTAGTAATATATATATATAAAAAAAAAAAAAACCTCAGAAATGAATTCTCATCATCCGTAAACGTGGCAACTTTTGCGCAAACCAATCAATAAATGCCGATTGCGATCTTTTTTACCAAAAATATGTGGAAGAATATAAATCGGCCAAAACCGATGAAAAAAAATGTTTTTTTATATTTTTTTTGGATTTGTATTTTAGCAAAAAGTAAGAAATTTGAGTTTGTTTGCAAAATTGTCGCCCTTCTTTTGTTTATAGCGGTGATCAGAAATGATGCAAAGGCGATCAAATACCACCAAAAGAAAGCTCTATTTGTGGGGAAAAAAAGGATGCAAATTTTGTTTGGGTACAACGTCGCATGACCGCGCAATTGTTAAAGTGACGCAGTGCCGAATCGCAAAAAGTGCTCTGGTCCTAAAGTGTGAAATCCTCCCGGGGCTGAAGTGGTTAAAAAACTTTAAAGGCTGCCATGACTCAATTATAAAGTCTATATGCTGATTTGTCTTCCCTGGGCTAAAGGTCAAACCCCAGTATTACATTGTAGCAGGGACAAAAGAGTTACATTGGATCCTAGCAGAGTAAGTTGACTTTCAGTGATCCTCTGCACTGCGTAGAGAATGCTTGATGCTCACAATTAAAGCCACTTGCTGGCTTCTCTAGATCCGTGCCCGATACCCAGCTGAATGTTGCTGCAGACTCCATCTGATCAGCCTGATTACAGGATTACAGTAATGTAGTGTTCAGAGCTTTGTAGCTGCAAGTGTTGCCAAGTCCTTGTTTCCAACGGATTTGTGCTCTAAGTACCATACAGCAGAGGGAGCTGCAGAATTTCAAACCGAATCTCACAAACCAGAGCGTGTGGAGACTAAAAATACAACACAGAGGAAAAAAGGCCGGGTAGACTGTTCAGAAAGTCACCCTCATGGGGCTGAAAATATAGGACATGTGCCTAAGGCAAAATTAGTATGAGTTTTATTTCAAATTATAGTACAAAGAGTGGAGGTGTGCAGTCAATAAGAAGTCACCTTCTATGAAAGGGACCACTAACTGTAAGGCAATGTTATACTAAAAAAAATAGTTGCCTCCACATGACCTGTTAACCAACCCTAAACTAGGCCTTTATTCTTTTATCCCCAAGAGAAGTAACCTATAAAGAACTAGAATGCACAGCATTTAGCATCCATTCACAATGTTGAACTGCCCTTTTTAAAATTGTTCAAAGTCAAAATGTTTTTTTACCTTAATGCATTTCCGTGCTTTAAGGTATAGGAACGACCTACTGCTTTTTTCTGGCCCCCCACTCCTATCATGAAACATTTATTTGTGTAGAGCCACCAACCTCCAACAGTGTTCCACAATGTTCCCCAACCTCCCACAGTACCCCGTAGCTCCCTCCTGAAACTTCATCCACCACAGGGCCACTAAGTCTGCTGCAGAGTCCCTTACCAACTCCAGAATCCCTATCATCCCACAGTGACACCTATTGCATTGATACCTCCCCTTTCTATCCATATGCTCCTGGTGGCTCCATCTGTTTACATCACCCCCATTTTTTGACCTAGTGCCTCCCCTCATGGAGTTTCTGTTTCCCCTATTTCCAAAGTTACCATTGCCCCACCTCCATGAGACAGCTGGGACATTTTAGGGACTGACTCATCCTTTATCCCCCCCCCCCACAACTCCCGGAGAGGACAGTACGGACCATTGGGCAATTTCCTGTTTCTGCTGTGTTTGTACTCATAGGTGTGCGCAGCCTATTGCATTAGGGTGTGCACCCCAAATGTATTAAAACATGGACAGTGTTAGTATGGCAGTGGATGGTGTCATCAGAGCAGTGGACTTGTCAGTAGGGCAGAGGTTGGTGTCAGTAGTTATTTATTTATTTTTAAATTTTTTTTGTAGAAGCCTCGTTGGGGGGGGGGGGGGGGGGGGGG
>BLSH010311283.1:319053-343975 GCA_018402905.1 Glandirana rugosa
TGGTTTGGGGGCATAGAAACGTAAAAAACGATATATGCAAATCTACGAAAATTTTATCGGACTGTCCTCATCCATAGCACACACGCGACATTGAATATCTAAAAAACAAACACTAGCAATGCTCGTCGTGGTACGCAAACCATCCCACAAGGGGGGTTTATAGATCAAAAAAACATACGAAATACGAACCCAGGACTGGTCTGGAAAAACCCAACCACTGGGGTTCACCAACCCAAAAAGGTCTGGTCAGGACCCAAGCATAAAGCATACAAAAAAACTAGATATTTGGGGGGAACACCCTACCAAACGCATGGTGCTGCTCGTAACGATCACAAACAAAAAATCTATAAGTTACAGCGCACACACGATACCTACTCCTGTCAGGCTATTTTAAAAGCATCTAAACGTATATAGCAAAAAATGCAAAGATACGGGGGTTTGGTCACACTGAATGGCCATGAAGTGCTTAAGCCCACTGACTGCTGCAAAGTAAACTCGCACAGGATTAACATTGTATTGACACTCCCCAGAGTTCGCATACGGCAGTGTGAACTGCCGTTCAGAGACATGTGATGCGGGAACCCGCAGTGAATTCATAGGGTTCCCGCATCGCTGCAGTGTGAACCGAGGCTTAAGGTGATGGACTGGCCAAGCATGTCTCCTGACCTAAACCCTATTGAGCATCTGTGGGGCATCCTCAAATGGAAGGTGGAGGAGCGCAAGGTCTCTAACATCCGTGATGTGGAAAATAATGGTGGCCACACAAAATATTGACACTTTTGTTGCCAGCGGTTTAGACATTAATGGCTGTGTGTTGAGCAGGGCTGGATTAACATAGGGGCTATTGGAGCTGCAGCTCCAGGCCCCTACCTCAAGATAGGCCCATGCCAGTGAGTCATTAATGCTGTTTATGTTATGTAAATTGCGTGCGGCAGACGCTATTGTTATGTAAATTGTGTAGGGATGTTCTATTGTTATGTAAATTGCGTGTGGCCAGCAGGCGCTATTGTTATGTAAATCAAGGGCGGCTCACTGCAAAGTAAATAATGTGTTTGTGCAAACATCTTCTAGCTGAAAAGATGACAGCAGCAAGAATGAATGATCACCATAGTAAAGATATGAGGGGAAAAAAATCATGACATCTGAACATCTTACAGCAAATTTTAAGTGCATTCCTCCCTTACTATATTAGCAAACTTTGTACATATTTTTTTCCTTTAGGAAGAAGGATGCAAACTCACCATAAGTACAGAGAGAAAACAATTACTCTGTATGTTTTTTGTTCATACCATGCATGAGCTGTGGTGTGTTGTGTAAAAATGCAGCAAGTCTACATTTTTATTGCAGCACAATGCACATCATGATAGCACATAAAGTGCAATGAATTACCTTTCAATCATTTTGACTAGATTTAAAAAAAAGGAAAAATTAAACAATGCAAAGCATTTCACCAATTGCACACAACAGAGGGCACACATCAAATGGACCATAACACACCCCCACTGGTGTGAACGGACCCCAAGTGCTTGCAGCTGTGTCAAAGACAAAGTTCCTCATTCCCAGTGAATTGATTTTCTTTATAGAAAGTGTAAGGCAGGCCAGACATTACTCTTTTTTTTTTTTCATTCAACCAGCCTGTTGAATGAAAAAAAAAAAAAGCTGATTCCCCCATCCACACAATCATTCCTGCTGTGCTTTTATATTCTGCTGGCGGGGAGCCTCCCCTGCCATCAGAATACAATGATCAGTGCTGCCGGCTATAGTTGGCGGCACTGGTAATTTGGGAAAAACATGACAGGCTGGTAGCACACAAGATGATCGATAGATCAATTTGTGTACAGCAAGCTAGCCTGTACAGCGTACATGAATTGAAATTCACCCACGCCCTGCTGAATTGGCCAAATTTCGATCCATGTATGGCCGGCCTTAACAACCCCCCCCAACCATAGCTATATACCATATACCATAGCTAACCAAAGCAGAGGGGAGCCTGTGGTAACATTGTAAAATATACCTCTGGAGGAAACTATTGGTAACATTGTAAAATATACCTCTGGAGGAAGCTAGTGGTAACATTGTAAAATATACCTCTGGAGGAAGCTATTGGTAACATTGTAAAATATACCTCTGGAGGAAGCTAGTGGTAACATTGTAAAATATATCACTGGAGGAAACTAGTGGTAACATTGTAAAATATACCTCTGGAGGAAGCTAGTGGTAACATTGTAAAATATACCTCTGGAGGAAGCTAGTGGTAACATTGTAAAATATACCACTGGAGGAAACTAGTGGTAACATTGTAAAATATATCACTGGAGGAAACTAGTGGTAACATTGTAAAATATACCTCTGGAGGAAGCTAGTGGTAACATTGTAAAATATACCTCTGGAGGAAGCTAGTGGTAACATTGTAAAATATACCACTGGAGGAAACTAGTGGTAACATTGTAAAATATACCTCTGGAGGAAGCTAGTGGTAACATTGTAAAATATACCTCTGGAAGAAGCTAGTGGTAACATTTTAAAATATACCTCCGGCGGCGCGCGCCGATTTGCGATAACGAGCCACTTTGTCGCCGTCAACCTGCGGTTGGCGGTCGGCAAGTGGTTAAGCTACCCAGAGGCACCCTCTCCCCCCTCTTACCCTCCTCTCTCTCACACCTCCCCTTTTCATCCACCCTTACCCCATCTCTATTTAATTTATTTTGTTTTAATAATTTATTTATTTTTCAAAAATTGTGTTTTCATTTTATTTATTCCCAAAAAAGGTCCACCAAAGTCCTCAGCAAAAGGCCCATGATGCTCTTAATCTGGCTCTGGTGTTGAGTCATTTTGAGGGGACAGCAAATTTACACTGTTATACAAGCTGTACACTCACTACTTTACATTGTAGCAAAGTGTCATTTCTTCAGTGTTGTCACATGAAAAGATATAATAAAATATGTACTAAAATGTGAGGGGCGTACTCACTTTTGTGAGATATTGTAATTGTGGTGGAGGCAGGTACTGATTACAACGGAAAAAAAAGCACCATAGCACAGCATCTATTTTCTAAATAGAAAAATAACTGTTTTGTGAATGTGCCAGATATGTTATGTGCTCCCACCTTCTTCTTTGACATAACACAGATTATTTTGGCTGAATTCCAAAGCATGTGGTGTCAGCCCTGACTACTTTATTTCTGATACATTACAAATAACAAAGACTTCCCTTCATCTCCCTCCCACCTCCTATAACCGTACCATGTGCACAGTCAGAGAGCGCACAAAGTTATCAGCTTACAAGATTTTTGGCAGGATCAAAAGGTATTTTTTTGCACTTCTTGAAATCAAAAATTTCGTATGCACCTGTTTACTAAAAAAGAACTTTTTAACTGCTTTGCAAACGAAAGCACATATGAATCCTTCATTTAGTAATTTGTGTTTTAAAGTACTCTGAATATATTTCTTAAAGTGTTACTTAACCCAGGAGCCTGCTGCATTCACTATATCTGGTCTCCCAGGATACACAGAACATGGAAATGCAATTATTTTAGTAAATATAAACTGCTAAATACATTTTCTCATCGGCATTATATAGCAGTCTAATGACTTCTATCAGTGTCTGGTTAAAGCTTGTAGGAGAAGTTTTCATTCTCCTCTAACTGTCCTATGAGGCTGCAGGACCCCTAACCCTCTGTCTGGACTGTGCTGATTGGCCCTGTGCTGATCACATGCACCCTCCCAAGAAGAAAAACCGCTCTAGCAATACACACCAAACTGAGCATGTGCAGAATGATTCCAAAGGCTCTGCCTTATGATAAGATGAATTGGGGACAGTGGAAGAAGGGGAAGATCAGAGAAGACGGGATCAAACAGCCTTTTTACACAATGTGCAGGATTAACCCCTTAGGTTCCACAGTGAGTATAACAAGCATGCTTTGCTGCATATACAGAATGATTTTACTGTTTTGGGTTTAGTAACATTTTAAATTAAAGCGGTTGTATCCCCTAATTGTATCCCCTAATTTGTGATTTTTACCTACAGGTAAGCCTATAATAAGGCTTACCTGTAGGTAAAATGAATATCTTCTAAACCTGTATGGTTTAGGAGATATTCGCCCTGCATGCAGCTGCTGACGTCACGGCGCATGCACCGGACCTTGCCGGAAACCTTGCCGGAAAGATGGGCTCCAGCGCGCATGTGCGGGAGTGATGTCTCACAGCCCCAGTCACTCACAGCGCCGGAGCCGTGTACCTGGAAAGATCCCCCGAGGGAAAATGTCAACTTCTTCTGCGGGGACTGGGCAGCCCTGTCGGATCTTCGTTCTGATGTAAGTATTTCATGAGCTAGAATGCGGTGCATACTAGCTTATCATGCCTTTGCCTTACAGGTTTTTTTTTTTTTAAGGATACAACTTTAAGCAGAATAAAATAAAAACATACAAATAAATGCAGTTCTAGTTTGTTTATTGTAAAATGTATTTTGTATAATTATTACTATTTCAAATATTTTCAATCATTATTTTCTCCTAATTATCCTGAATGTAGAGACCCCTAAATACAGTATGTGTGAGTTTGATACACTGTGTCGCTGCTGGTTGAGAATAAAGGGGGTATATTTTTAGATTTCTAACTCAGTTCAATGGCTGTAATTTACTGATAATTACAAAAAAATCCTAAAAAATTAATGAATTGACCTAACACTAATTAACTAACTCATCTGTTGTAGATAAAACACTAACCCGCTAACAAGCTGACCTTAATTTAAAGTTTATTATTTTAATGAGTTTATTCGTTTTAATCTTTACTCTTTCCTATTTTTTTACATTAATAATTACTTTTACACTGTGCCTGCCTGTTACACAGACCTTTACTTCTCACAGCTGAAGCCACTGGGAGAGGAGATATAAAATGACAGGCAGCGGTTTGTTTACACACTTTTATCTCTTTATTTCCTTCCTTCATTCTTTCTTTCTTTTTAACAATACAGTACAGTTATTGTACACTTCTGGCATTACTGGAGAGATCATGGGAATACCTAGGGATCACAAATCTTGGAAGAAGAGGCTCCACCACTCCATCACTAGAGATTAAAGCCGACCATAGCTGGAGAAATTTTCTTTCTTGCAACCACGGATTGCAGGAAAAAAAATTGCTTGATTCCCCCATCAACACAGTTAGTGTTGATGGGGAAATCCCTTCCACGGAGCCATTGTGTTAATTATAATATAATAGCCGCTAGCAATAATTGCATGTAAAATCCGACAGGCTGGTTGTGCGGATTGTAGAGAGCCGCTAGCAATAATTGCATGTAAAATCCGACAGGCTGGTTGTGCGGATTGTAGAGAGTCTTCCCCGCTGGGAGATCACAGTGATTATTGCTAACGGTTATAGCATTCTCTCGATCAATGGTTTGACTTTGGTAAAATCAGCCTGTCCATACATGGTTTGAATCCCAGCCAGTTTCTGCTGAACCAGCTGCGCTATGGCCAGCTTTAGAATTCTCAGCATTCCCAGTATCTCACCAGAAGGCCCATGTCCCACTCATCTATATGCCATGAGCGGGCGTCAAGGGGCAAGGTAACTTTATGTTTGTAACTTTTTTCCTAATCTGTTTCTTTACAAAGGCACCATTTTTACAGTAGGCTAATAAGCACACCTTGCATTTTGAAGAAAAGTCAACTTTAAGACTTAAAGTGGTTGTAAAGGCTCAAGGTTCTTTTACCTTCATGCCCCCATACCCCCTAATACTTGTTTTTTTTTTCCCAAAGAAAACTTTATTAGCGCTAAACCAGTACAACATAGCCAAGAACAGTCTCAGCTCTTGACAACACTCCCGCTGCTGTCAGTCACAGCCAGTGAGTCAATAAGAAGAGAAAGGAGATGGGGCCGAGCCGCAGCTCCATGTCTGAATGGACACACAGAGCAGTGGCTCAGAAGTGAGCCTGCTCGGGTGCCCCCACAGCAAGCTGTTTTCTCTGGGGGCACTTGGCAGGAGGGTGGCCAAGTGCACTGGGGAGGGGGGTTGGGGTAGACCCAAGAAGAGGATGATGTGGGCTGCTCTGTGGAAAACCACTGCACAGAGCAGATACGTATAACATGTTTATTATTAAAAAAAAAAAGAAAAAACATAACTATAATATCAATTCCCCCAATCAACACTTGCAGAGTATGTAAATCCTAGGAATGAACTTCTCTTATTTACTCCCTTTTGGTATTTTATACAGTGCATCCGGACAGTCATTCACAGTGCTTTACTTTTTCTACATTTTGTTATGTTACAGCCTTATTCCAAAATGGATTAAATGTATTATTTTCCTCAAAATTCTACAAACAATACCACATAATGACAATGTGAAAGAAGTTTGTTTGAAATCTTTTCAAATTTAAAAAAAAAAAAAAGTCACATGTACATAAGTATTCACAGCCTTTGCCCTGACACTCAAAATTGAACTCAGGTGCAACCTGTTTCCACTGATCATCCTTGAGATGTTTCTACAACTTGATTGTCCACCTGTAGTAAATTCAGTTGATTGGACATGATTTGGAAAAGCACACACCTCTCTATATAATGTCCCTCAGTTAACAGTGCATGTCAGAGCACAAACCAAGCTAAGAAGTCCAAGGAATTGTTTGTAGACCTCCGAGACAGGATTGCATCGAGCCACAGATCTGGGGAAGGATACAGAAAAAGTTCTGTAGCATTGAATGTCCCAATGAGCACAATGGCCTCTATCATCTGTAAATGTTAGAAGTTTGGAACCACCAGGACTCTTCCTTAAGCCGGCCGTCCGGCCAAACTGAGCAATCAGGGAGAAGGACCTTAGACCGGGAGGTGACCAAGAGCCTGATGGTCACTCTCACAGAGCTCCAGCATTTCTCTGTGGGGAGAGGAGAGCCTTCCAGAAGAACAACCATCTCTACAGCACTCGACTAATGAGGCTTGTATGGTAGAGTGGCCAGATGGAAGCCACTACTCAGTAAAAGGCACATGACAGCCCACCTGGAATTTTCCAAAAGGCACCTGAAGGACTCTCAGACCATGGAGTAACAAAATTCTCTGATCTGATGAAACAAAGACTGAACTCTTTGGCCTGAATGGCATCGGGGATCACTCCTTTCCTATAAGGGGGGCAGGGGTGCTGATGCACATAGAAGGTTTTTTACCTTCTTGCAGAGAATTCAGGAAGGTAAAAAACCTTGAGCCTTTACAACCACTTTTAATGACTAACGATGAACAATTGTCCCAGAATTCATGCACCATGGTGACTAAATTATAAAATTAGAACAGGGTGGTTCCACCAACATTTATACATCCCATTGTGTCCTTGGACAATCAACATCTACCTTAACACATTCCATTATAATTGGATTAAGGTGGCAGAGTTATCCACATGGCTATACAGTAAATGTTGAGGTATGTTCCTGGCACTCATTAGAGCTGATGAGTGGCCAAACATCTTAAACATTATAGAACAAGTCCAGTTGAACTGGACCAACAACTACTAACTGCACATATAGTACTGACTACAAAATCATACAAATTTCTTGGAGAATTGTCACCATTAAATATGATTGTCCCCACAAAGATACATAGGCCATCAGACGTGTTAGAAGATCTTTACTCCATTTACTTATTATGCAGACCTGGTTATGAAAGGAAAAAAAACATTTTTTAAATCATTATGCGTCTAAAAGATCACTATATTAAACAAAAAAAGACAGTGTCTAGCGTAATATTGAACAAACTAAATCAACAATCATAATGGAAAATAAAATCAAATGGAAATTTTCTACAGTTTGACCCGAAGGCAGAAGATTGTACACTTTGACTTCAATATTTATTGGAACTGTACGCTAATCTGTTGAAATTGATTTTTAATTGGTTTCCAAGGGCTTGGGTATGTCATTGTTCATTGCTGTTTGTCATTAAATTGGTCTATATGTGAATGATTGCATTTGCTAGATCAGATGTCTTTCTTAAGGATAAATGTGTAATTAAAGCTCTAGGTAGGTATGAAACAAATCACAATTTAGATCAGTTAAAATAGATTCATTACAATTCTTTGTTGTGTTTTTACGTAGAACAACTGTAATTTATCTTACTTTTGTCTTGAGATGAGCCTCCTGTAATCCCTTGTAAAACAGCACTCTCAATAGGAGAGGGCCGCGCAGTGTTCCCAACCAGGCTCTATTTTTTGCCAAAAGCTGCCATGCTTACTTGAGAGAACAGCATAGAGATGACCTCAGAGCAGTCCAATAGTTGCCTTTTCTGCTTTGCAGGGGTGCCGAGATCACAGGAGGAGAGAGAGAAACAACAGGTGCAAGGGCCACCATAATGTAGTATTGAAAACCAAACACTTTATTAAAACATAGTAAATTGCACTCACAAGAGCAAGTAAGAAACAGGCGGAAGTGACAAGATTCACAGCACCGTTGGCTCAGCATTTGACCATGAAGCTGAAAAGCGACAGCCAAAGAGATGGTGTTGGGCGCCAGGTGTTGCTGTATAGAAGCTGGGACTCATCTGTCTGATTGGAAACAGCTGCGATGGCAAAAAATGTCCTCCTCCACCTGGTGCCGACGTCACTCAAGGAGCATGCACAGTAATGAAGGCATTTCCTAGCATATCTGCCTCTTCATCAGCAGATGCAGCGAAACCTAGCACCCAACACCATCTCTTTGGCTGTCATGGTCAGACGCTGAGCCTCAGCATCCTCAGCCCCCTTGTGTGCATCTTAGATGGAGTATCCCCTTCTGATTTGCAGGCTGCAGCACCTATCTGTAAGTGTAGCATTTCTTTCTATAGTGTTGGCTACCCACTAAACAGATTGCATTTGTGTAATAGCTATATATTAATTTGTGGTATCACATTTCCTTTTTTAGATTATTAACCGGTTCCTGCCCAGCCTATGGCAGGTTGATGGCCGGGCGGGCCTCTCGTCCTTCCGGGTGGATGTCATATGACGTCCTACCGGTCATGTCGCTCGTGCGTGCCGATCGGCAGTGAGCTGTGTCACTAATCAGGGTAAAGAGCCAATGAAATTGGCTGTTTACCATGTGATCGGCTGTGTCCAATCACAGCTTGTCACAAATGTGAATAAACAGAGGTAACTCGCTGTTACCAGCTTCTCCTCCTCACACACCAATCCTGTGTGAGGAGGAGAACCTGGAAACTGTGAATTACCACTTAACCCTTTACTGTACTGTGCCCATCAGTGCCCTGATTTCCCCAGCATAAAGAGTACCTGTCACAGCAGCCAAGTGTACCTGTTGTGCAGCCCATCAGTATACCTGTCCTGAAGCCCATGAGTGTACTTGACAGCAAAGCCCATCAGTCTACCTGTCAATGCAGCCCATCAGGGTATCTGTCAGTGCATCCCATCAGTGTACCTGTCCTGCAGCCCATTAGTGTACCTGTCAGCGCAGCCCATCAGTGTACCTGTCAGCGGAGCCCATCAGTGTACCTGTCAGCGGAGCCCATCAGTGTACCTGTCAACGCAGCCCATTAGTGTACCTGTCAGCGCAGCCCATTAGTGTACCTGTCAGCGCATTCATCAGTGCAGCCTATCAGGGTACCCATCACAGAGCCGCCATCACTACCTCCCATCAGCAGTTTACCCGTCATATAGCCGCCATGTCCAAAATAATTGTATACTAGTGAGGAGGCATATCAATTCCTCAGTATGATGGATGAGAGCAGCGGGGAGCTCTCACCATCCGAGTCTGATTCGGAATACAAGCCAATCGGAAGTAGTGGATTGGCAACTGAATCGGAGGAGAATAGGGTCCCTCCTAAAAGAATAAGATGCTCTGAAGACCAGGCAACCATCAACAGTGCCATACACCCCAATGGTCAATCGGCAAACACCAACGGCGCTAGACCCCAGGATGAAAGGTCCAGTACCAGCACTGGAATATCACACCAGACCCCAAGAATCAGGGCTCAAACATATCTTCCAGATGCCCTGGCAAACCCATTATAGCTGCCTTCCAGCTCAGGTTTAGCTACACTCCCCCCTTTTACCGCACAGCCAGATGTGCAGGCCAACACTGACAATTTTTCAGACACTGATTTTTTAAATGTATTTTTCCATGACGATTTACTTCAATTAATGGGGACCAGACTATATATATACAGTCAGGTCCATAAATATTGGGACATCGACACAATTCTAATCTTTTTGGCTGTATATACCACCACAATGGATTTGAAATGAAATGAACAAGATGTGCTTTAACTGCAGACTTTCAGCTTTAATTTGAGGGTATTTACATCCAAATCAGGTGAACGGTGTAGGAATTCCAACAGTTTGTATATGTACCTCCCACTTTTTAAGGGACCAAAAGTAATGGGACAGATTAACAATCATAAATCAAACTTTCACTTTTTCATACTTGGTTGCAAATCCTTTGCAGTCAATTACAGCCTGAAGTCTGGAATGCATAGACATCACCAGAAGCTGGGTTTCATCCCTGGTGATGCTCTGCCAGGCCTCTACTGCAACTGTCTTCAGTTCCTGCTTGTTCTTGGGGCATTTTCCCTTCAGTTTTGTCTTCAGCAAGTGAAATGCATACTCAATCGGATTCAGGTCAGGCGATTGACTTGGCCATTGCATAAAATTCCACTTCTTTCCCTTAAAAAACTCTTTGGTAGCTTTCGCAGTATGCTTCGGGTCATTGTCCATCTGCACTGTGAAGCGCCATCCATTGAGTTCTGAAGCATTTAGCTGAATATGAGCAGATAATATTGCCCGAAACACTTCAGAATTCATCCTGCTGCTTTTGTCAGCAGTCACATCATCAATAAATACAAGAGAACCAGTTCCATTGGCAGCCATACATGCCCACGCCATGACACTACCACCACCATGCATCACTGATTAGGTGGTATGCTTTGGATCATGAGCAGTTCCTTTCCTTCTCCATACTCTTCTCTTCCCATCACTCTGGTACAAGTTGATCTTGGTCTCATCTGTCCATAGGATGTTGTTCCAGAATTGGGAAGACTTTTTTAGATGTTGTTTGGCAAACTCTAATCTGGCCTTCCTGTTTTTGAGGCTCACCAATGGTTTACATCTTGTTGTGAACCCTCTGTATTCACTCTAGTGAAGTCTACTCTTGATTGTTGACTTTGACACACATACACCTACCTCCTGGAGAGTGTTCTTGATCTGGCCAACTGTTGTGAAGGATGTATTCTTCACCAGGAAAAGAATATTTCGGTCATCCACCACAGTTGTTTTTTTCAGTGGTCTTCCGGGTCTTTTGGTGTTGCTGAGCTCACCGGTGCTTTCTTTCTTTTTAAGGATGTTCCAAACAGCTGATTTGGCCACACCTAATGTTTTTGCGATCTCGCTGATGGGTTTGTTTTGTTTTTTCAGCCTAATGATGGCTTGCTTCACTGATAGTGACAACTCTTTGGATCTCATATTGAGAGTTGACAGCAACAGATTCCAAATGCAAATAGCACACTTGAAATGAACTCTGGACCTTTTATCTGCTCCTTGTAAATGGGATAATGAGGGAATAACACACACCTGGCCAGGGAACAGCTGAGCAGCCAATTGTCCCATTACTTTTGGTCCCTTAAAAAGTGGAAGGCACATATACAAACTGTTGTAATTCCTACACCGTTCATCTGATTTGGATGTAAATACCCTCAAATTAAAGCTGAAAGTGTGCAGTTAAAGCACATCTTGTTCGTTTAATTTCAAATCCATTGTGGTGGTGTAAAGAACCAAAAAGATTAGCATTGTGTCGATGTCCCAATATTTATGGACCTGACTGTATTCTATATATATATTGCTAACAACCCCAACTCATGCTATGGCTGTCCGTCTGAATGGAGACATCTAACAGTGGAGTAGTTTAAATTGTTTTTGGGCCTTACGATCAACATGGGGCTTACAAAAAACAAAACAAAATAAAACACATGCTTATTGGTCCACCCACCCCATTCATCACATGTCAATTGTTTTCAGCTGTATTGTCCAGGTAACGCTATGACATGATCATGCGCTTCATGCATTTCAGCAATAGCTCACAGTGCCCTCTCCGAGATCATCACAACTATGACAAACTATACAAAATTCACCCCGATTCATTTTTCTTTTTCAAGAGATGACCAAAACATCTGTGTGGACAAATTCCTTGTCCACTTCACTGGCCGGCTGGGATTCAAGCAATACATTGCAAGTAAAAGAGCCAGGTATGGATTGAAGCTCAACAAGCTCTGTGAAAGCACCACAGGATATATGCATGCCTTCCGCGTGTACGAAGGCAAAGACTCCTAGCTCCAGCCCCATGAGTGTCCCACCTACATTGGCAGAAGTGGAAAAATTGTCTGGGGCTTGGCATTCCCACTGTTCTAAAAGGAGTATCACAACTACCTAGATAATTAGTATACCAGTCTGCCCCTTTTCCACCACCTGCACCTTGAGAATTCCTTGACCTGCAGTACAACAAGAACAAACAGGAAGAACTTCCCATAAAGTCTAGAGACCACAGGGCTACAAAGGGGGGAATCAGCAAGTCTGAGGAATGAGGAAGTGTTGTCCTTGAAGTGGAAGAATAAGGGAGATGTGTTCGTCCAGAACAGGCCTGGAAAGTTATGCACAGCATTAAGTGGAGGGCCTACATGACTGAGTTTGCATTCCAGGCTGTTGTCGGGCAGTTTAGGGGTCTTTGAGGATCGGACAGAGCCAGGGAGGAACTAGGTGTGGCAGGGTGGGGATAAGTTTCGAGTTTGGTCAGTAGGGGGTGGCTGGATGAGGTCAGTTGGAGCAGGCACCCAGTGAGGAAGCATTGGAGATTGGTATCATGGCAGACATAGAGGGCATGCTTGCCCGTATTCGGGCAGCAGCAGTGGCTAATGGCCCGCAGTGGCTGGAAGCTAACATGCCTGCGGTGCTGCGGGGGTCAGGGGGGAGCGCATGCTTTGCCCACCCCCCATTTATTATGGCCTAGGAGGTCCAGGCCTCCAGTGCACCTCAGCCCTGATGCAACCCCCAGGTCAGGCCATCGCACTAGGAGCCCCGTCAGGGACCCTTCAGCCCCAAAGGCCAAGAGGCAGGCCCCTCCTGTCGCCGCTGGGGCTGGGAGGAATCCTCTACTCGGGCGGGACCGGGGAGGGAGATCATCCATCCATGTGGTCTCCCGTTCCCCTTCCACGGGGGGACTGGACCATGCGGCAGGCTCAGCAGGGATCCCCTCCCATGCTGCAGTTGCGGCTCGGCGTGGGAGAAGACTTTCGGCGGGTGCCGGCTTTACCATCCAGGTGGCCGGGACTCCATCCAGAAGAAGTGGAGGATCCGGAGGTCCGGTGGTGCCATCGCCGTCCAAGGGGCCGGAGCAGCAGGCGGCTTCTGCTGCTGGGAGTGGCCGATGGAGTGCTCAGCGAGGGAGGTCGGTACGCAATGGCCGCGCGGGCCGCGAGGCGGCGGCTGATGACGTCACCTACGGGCATTCGGGTGGAGCTGGTGGCCTGAACCCTTCGTTGGCTATCCGAAGGGACGTGGGAGTGGACAGTTCGGTCACCAACGGGCGTTCGGCAGGAGCTGGCGGCCTTGACACTTCGTTGGCCATCCGAAGTGGCGTGGACGGGGAACGTTCGGAGGGGGAGCTTTCGTGCTCAGACGAGCATACAGAGTCCCAGGAGGAAGAGGAGGATGCAGCTCCAGCATGTGACCGGCGTGGATCTGGAGGAACTGTTGCTGTGCGGGTGGAACCACCGGGTCAGCCTGGTAAGTCTCAGCAATTGTCTGTTTCTCTACCTGTCGTGTCCCCTGTCAGTGTCAGTGCTAGTAGTACATCTGTCTTGTCCAGAGGGTTGGGGGCCCGAGGGGAGTTCCCCACAACAAACTGTGGCCGCAGCAGGGGTGTCGGGTCAGGAAGGGGTGCTGGCGCAGGTTCTTCAGAATTGGTTGTCGGGCTGTCGGGAGCTGTTGGAACGCAGTGTGGCAAGTGCTTCGTCCTCGCAGGTAGTGTCTCCGGCATCGGCCTGGATTTCAGCGGGGAATCAAGGAGCTTCCAACGCTGGACTTACGACGTCGTCGACAGGTACCCCTGCGGGGGCGACGTCGGGTTCTGGTACGGCGGAGTCGAGGGTTCCAGTCACCTCGGAGGCGGCTGTGTCAGCAGCGGTCCCCAAGTCGGCTGGGGAGGCAAAGAATGCGTGGGAGGCCACGGATGGAGTGCGTTTATCTGACTCGGCAAGAGGCGAAGTCTATGTTTTCTTCGAGGGCCCCCTAGGGGCGCATCTCAAACCTGAGGTGTGGGAGCGGATATGGAAAGGGGAATACGTGGAGATATTTTCCCTCTTACCGCTGGAAAAGTTTAATTTGGATAAAGTGAAGCCGAACGAGAGCAAAAATGAGGAGGAGGAGAAACGCCCGTTACTGCCTGATTCCGCAAATTTTTGGGAACTGGCTACAGGCTTTTAATATTTTGGCTAGCGTGATAGGGGAGAAGGCGCCGGAGAACTGATTGGCCCTTTTTTGTTATCTGGACTCCATTAGCGAGGCCCAGAGGGTGTATGGGGGTGTAGCGTGGTTGCGCTATGATGAGCAATTTAGGCAGCGCAAGGCGGTTTCGGCCCTCGCTGCGATGGGACCACAAGGACATAAGCTTGTGGATGAAGCTAATGACACAGGCTCGGGTTGTTTCTCAACCCTTTCAAGGAGGGGTCGGGGGTGCAACAGCCTCAGCATCGTCGGCCGCACAGAGAAAGGGGTATTGCTGGCAATACAACGAAGGGACCTGCCGATTCGGGGGTTCCTGTCCTTATAAACATTCATGCTCCGGATGCGGAGGCACACATTCCTTGTCTTTGTTTCAAGCAGGGAAAGGGTAAGTCGGCCGACGCTGGAAAAGGGGAGAACGCCGGGAAGGGTGGAAAAACTGGCACAGTTTCTCAGTAGGTATCCTGATAGGGCGGCGGCGCAGTTTCTGTTGAAGGGGTTCACGGAGGGTTTTTTGATTCCTTGCTCATTGGCCGGTATCCCGCCGGCGGGAGCAAACTTACAGTCCGCAAAATCACATCCTGAGGTTGTTTCTGACAAATTGGGGAAAGAAGTGTCCTTGGGAAGGATGGCAGGCCAGTATGCTGTCCCGCCGATGGATGACTTAGTGGTTTCTCCTTTTGGGGTACTCCCTAAAAAGGAACCCAATAAATGCCGGCTGATCCATCACCTGTCCCATCCTAAAGGGGGTTCGGTCAATGAGGCCATTGATCCTGCCCTCTACGCGGTGTCCTATGCTTCGTTCGATGATGCTATTACCTGGGTGCGCAGGTTAGGCAAGGGCGCTCTCCTTGCAAAAACAGACATAGAGGCAGCCTTTCGGTTGCTGCCCGTCCACCCGCGCAGTATGCGGCTGTTGGGCTGCGTTTGGCAAGGGAATTATTTCATAGATCGCTGCCTGCCCATGGGATGTGCCATTTCTTGTTCTTTCTTTGAAAGGTTTAGTTAATTCCTTGAGTGGGCGGTGAAGGACGTGTCAGGTTTGGCATCCGTCATCCATTATTTGGATGATTTTTTGGTTATGGGCCCTCCTGGGGACCGGACATGCCACATTCTGTTAGCCATGGTACAGCATGTGTTCGAGGTTTTTGGCATGCCATTGGTGCCCGAAAAAACAGAGGGTCCTGCGGTGGAGTTGAAATTTTTGGGTATAATTATTTATACGGTCAGAATGGAATGTAGGTTACCTGTTGAGAAACTGGAGGACCTCAGGGAGACAATTCGTAAAGCCCGTCATTGTAAGAAACTGCAGTTACGATCCCTGCAGTCCCTGTTGGGCAATCTGAACTTCGCTTGTCGAATTATGCCCATGGGGCGTATTTTCTGCCACAGGCTTGCGGCGGCGACGGCAGGGATCAAATCGCCGCATCATTTTGTCAGGATCTGCAGGGAGCTTCGGGAGGATTTAGTGGTTTGGGAGGCGTTCCTGGACAAGTACAATGGCCGTTTGCTGTGGATGGAACTGCCAGTGTCCAATTTGGATTTGGATCTTTATACGGATGCGGCGGGTTCAGTGGGTTATGCTGCATACTTTGGGGGCCGCTGGAGCGCTGGCCGTTGGCTGGAGTCTTGGAGTAATTCGGACTTCATTCGCAACTTGGTTCTGCTTGAATTGTTCCCCATTGTGTTGGCAGTTGAGATTTGGGGGCTGGAGTTTCGGAACAAGCGGATCCGTTTTCATTGCAATAATTTGGGAGTAGTAAATGCGATCAACACCATTACGGCTTCATCACCGCCCGTTGTGCGTTTGCTACAGCATTTGGTATTGCAATGCCTGAATTTGAATGCTTGTATTTAGGCTGTACATGTGCCTGGGGTGACTAATTCTGTAGCTGATGCTCTTTCTCGATTACAGTGGGAAAGATTCCGTCAGTTGGCGCCGGAGGCGGAGCAGCTTGGAATTTCGTGCCCCAGTGATCTGTGGAACGTCGCCTTGCCACTGCAGCAGGTTTGATTCAGCAGTCGGTTTGTCCATCCACTTGGACGGCATACGAAAAGGTTTGGAGGGAAAGGCATGACTTGGTGAGTTCGGTGGGGGGTTGTTTTCAGGAGGAGGATCGGTTACACATCCTTTTGTATTTCATTGGGAAGAACTGCGAGGAAGGCGTCTCCGTCGCGTCGCTGAATCGGAAAATGGCAGGCTTGGCATTCCTGTTTCAGCTGGCGGGCTGGGCTGATGTTACTAAATCTTTCTGGGTGAAGAAAGCTCTGAGGGGTTACCGAAAAGGGAGGCGGTTGGCGGATTCTCGCCGGCCTGTTTCGTTTGAAATACTGGGGGTATTATTGGAGCGTTTGCCGCGGGTGTGCACTATGTCCTTCGAGTCGGTCCTCTAAGATGGCCTTTGTGCTGGCTTTTTTCGGGGCTTTGAGAGTGGGCGAGCTGGTAAGTCCTACAAAATGCGGGGGGAGGCTTGAGGGCCTCGGACGTCTTGGTACGGGGGACAGGATCTCTTTGCTGATCCGGAGATCCAAAACGGATCAGATGGGCAAGGAGAGTACTGTCGAACTTGGACGGGTTCCACATTCTTCGGCTTGCCCGGTCACGGCTGTGACCGAATGGTTGAAGATCAGGAGGGCAGGGCCGGGACCATTGTTGACACAAGCCGATGGTTCAGCGTTGTCACGGTTCCAGTTTATTGCGGTGTTCAGGAAATGCTTGGCAGCTGCTGGTTTTAATCCAATGGATTTTGCCTCGCATTCATTCAGGATCGGGGCGGCCAAGGAGGCCGCTGGTTGGGGTTTGGGTGAGCGAGTTTTACAGCGCATCGGGCGGTGGGAATCTCAGCGATTCCGTTTGTATGTACGCCCTCATTTGTTGTGAGCTTGCCTGTGTTGTCCTGTTCGTGTTATTTCATGTTGTGACGCACTGTGTAGTTTCTCTGTTTGTCTTTTGTTGGTGGGTCAGTCCGCTTGCGTTATTTGTGTTTCTCAATACCGAACACCTTATGTTTTTCAGATAAAGAATATTTGGTCTGGATACTTGGCCACTCCTATGTGGCTTGGGGCGCAAAGAGGGCTGCAGTGAGACCTGAGGGCAGACAGTTGGGGATCCCTCGGAGCGCAGCCTGTGTAAGGTGGATAGGGGTCCCTGGTATGCTGTGGTCTCGGGTGTTGCCTGAGGTCCATCGTTATGTAAAACTGGATAGACCCCCAGATATCTTAGTGTTACATGTAGGGGGTAATGACCTAGGGCTTCGGGCAGCACGGGAGTTGATCCGGGATATCAAGTTGGATTTTCTTAGGCTCAGGTCCTTCTTTCCGGACACCATTGTGGTCTGGTCTGACATGGTTGCCAGATCTTCTTGGCGTCTAGCACGCTCAGTCAAGAGGCTCAATAAGGCACGGTTTAAGGTGAACAAGGAAGTGGCAAAATTTTTGGTTCGGAACGGTGGCTTAGTGGTACGTCATCGGGAATTGGAAGGGAACAATAGGATCTATTTGCGAGGGGGTGGACTGATATGTGGTTCCTGGGCTTGGAGGATGGTATTCAGAGGGCTTTTCGGTTGTGGCGGGCCGCCCAAGTATGAGGCTTCTCACTTGTGCGTTGGTGGCAGGGGTCGCAGGTTTTTTGAAGGTGGGCATGGTAAGAAATATGGTTGGTGGAGAATTATTGGTGGGGCCCATCTTGGGTATGGGTACCTGCTAGTAGATGTGACGTCAGTATGGCGTAAACTGTCTTGGGGCTGTATCGAGTGGTAACTAATTGTCCCCGGGTCGGTGTAACTGCGGCTGGGGGCCGTGTTATGGAACCTGGTGTTTGATACAGCCAATCCGGTAGACCATGCTCACCTACAAAATACATGGAGTTTACAAGTGCCAATTTGTTGCACAGTTAGCTGGGAAAAACGTATGTTTTAAGGAAGGTAATAATAAAAGACCTATTGTTCAATTTTGTGTGTTTTAATAAAAGGCCGCTGCGGCCATTTAACTCCAGTGGAGGTGTTGTGTCTTATTTTCATAAGGGGGGTAAGTTGGGATTGGTAGTTGCACATAAACAGCCAGGAAAGTGGCTGCAATACACCAGTCATGTCCACCATCCACAATGACACCACGGTGGAAATTCACGGAAGACGTGGCCCTATCCAAAAACCTAAGTGTATGCACGATTATAATCGGTTCATGAGGGGGGTGGATTTAAACGATCAGATGCTACAGCTCTATTTATCAACAAGAAAGTACCTCTTCCTGTTTAAAATAAGTTCCAATTTACTTTTTCATTTGCCCATTTTTAATGCATATGTCACCTATCAAAAGTTGATGGAAAGACCCACCACCTTCCTCAAAGTTATAGATGAAATTGTCGTTACCGTCCTGATCTACCACCAAGAAAGCATTCGCTCCGATTGTGTCAGCAGACTTCATGAGCACCATTTCCGAGAATATTCCACCAACAGAAACAGGAAGTAGACGCCAAAAAATGTAGGGTATGCAGCAGAGGGGGAGTTAGGAGAGACACCAAATTTCATTGTCCCCATTGTCCCTCCCAACCAGGCCTATTCATCAGAGACTGCTTCTGACTTTATAACACGTACACCATATTTCTGACAGCTTGGCATTTCCCAGTTTTCAATGTATCTGCTGATCATTTCCCTGCTGCCTCAACCAACCATACCACCATAGTGGTGAAAACTGGAAAATGGCCTAGTAATGGAAGTGCAATACTGGCTGGTACTCAAGTGGTTAAGCTACTTATTTTTGCTTCCTTATCAATGAGTTATAGTATGTTCATATCAGGTGTTCACATACCTGATATACAGTATATATGTAACAGTTCCAGGTCAGTGACTCACCAAACAGTGAAGGAAGTATAAGGATGACAGCCATCGAGCCTGCAAAAACTAGTCGGCTATATTAACTCCCATTTCTATTCTAAAAGGTTTGTTGTACATAACTATATCTAGCTAGCTCCACTTCAATCAGCCTACTATCTAATCTGAGCTCCGCCAAACCTTATATAGAGTCCTGCCAGAAAGGAAATGAATTATCTCACTTCCTGGAAGGATTAATCAGTTAAAGAGGAGGTCCAGCCTAGGTAAAAAAATAAAGGTCAGCAGCTACAAATTCTGTAGCTGCTGACTTTTAATATTAGGACACTTACCTGTTCAGGGAGCCCGCAATGTCGGCACCCCAGCCGATCTTCGGATCGCATCCCAGGTGCTGCCGCTCCCATTCCTGATAAGGGAACCAGGAAGTGAAGCCTTTCAGCTTCACAGCTGGTTCCCTACTGCAAATGCGTGAAGTGTGCTGCACGTTATTATTGGCCCGATGGTGGGTAAGGAGGAGGGGGGCCAAACTTCAGAGAGACAGGCCGCGGCCCCATTTTCCGGAAGTGGGGAAGGGGACCTGTCAAAAACAGGTCCCCGTTGCCCCCTGAAAGGTGCCAAATGTGGCACCGGAGGGGGGGGGAGGAAGCATATAAGTGAAAGTTCCACTTTTGGGACCAGGCCTTTTTCTGACATTTGTTGTTTACAAGTTTAAATTAGTACTTTTTGCTAGAAAATTATTTAGAACCCCCGAACAATTATATAATGGCGCTCATTGCAATATTTTATGTCATACTGTATCTGTGCAGCGGTGTTTCAAACGCAATTTTTTTGGAAAAAATACAGTTTCGTGAATTTAAAAAAAAAAAAAAGTAAAATTATCCCAATTTTTTGTATAATGTGAAAGATAATGTTACGCCGAGTAAATCGTTACCTAACATGTCATGCTTCAAAATTGCACACGCTCATCGAATGGTGACAAACATCGGTATTTAAAAATCTCCATAGGCGACGCTTTAAACATTTTTACAGGTTACTTGTTTAGAGTTACAGAGGAGGTCTGGTGCTAGAATTATTGCTCTCACTCTAACAATTGTGGCAATACCTCACATGTGTGGTTTGAACACCTTTTACATATGTGGGCACGACTTATGTACGCGTTCGCTTGGAGGGACGGGGCACTTTACATTTTTTTGTCTTTTTTCTTATGTATTTTACTTTTAATTTTTACTCTGTCCCTTTAAAAAAAATTGATTACTTTTATTCCTATTACAAGGGATGTCCCTTGTAATAGAAATAAGCATGACAGGTCCTCTTTATTACGAGATCTGGCGTCAAAAAAGACCTCAGATGTCACATTTACATTTAAAAACAAAAAACAAAATAAAATGTATTTTTACATTTACTAATAAAAAAAAACGGCCCTTTAAAGAGGAAGTAAACCCAGATTGGGTTTACTTCCTCAATATAACCCTGTAAAGCAGAAGCATAATGGGCTCCTATGCATCGCATAGGAGCCCATTATGTGTCACTTACCTGGAAACGAAGCCTGCGGCGTTCAGCGATGTCCCCGCTCCCGATCTTCTGCCCCTCTTCCCTCCAGGGCCGCGATTCCGGCTCTGTGACTGGCCTGAGCCGCGTGACGTCACTCCCATGCATTCGCGCAGGAACCGCCAGTCACTGCACAGGGTCAGTGGAGAAACGGCACGTTTCTTCACTGCGCATGTGCCGACATGATGTTGGCACGTGCAAAACACTGCATATCTCCTGAACTGTGCAGGTTTGGGAGATATGCAGGGCACCTACAGGTAAGTCTTATTTCATTTTGCAAAATTGTCGCTTCTTTTGTTTATAGCAGTGATCAGAAATGACGCAGAGGTGATCAAATACCACCAAAAGAATGCTCTATTTGTGGGAAAAAAGGACGCAAATTTTGTTTGGGCACAACGTCGCACAACCGCGCAATTGTCAGTTAAATCGGCGCAGTGCCGAATCTCAAAAAGTGCTCTGGTCCTAACCTGGGAAATCCTTCCGGGGCTGAAGTGGTTAAAGTGGTGGTCACAGGTTGACAACCACTTTAAGGCTGTTAGGCAGAAGTGATGTCAGACGTCGCTCTGGTCCTCCAAGGGCATAGAGTTGAGTGGGGGCCATCTTGCCTCCACTCGACTTCCCGCCCATTGCTCCATGGGATCTAATTGTTTCTGCCACTACCGACGGCTCCGGTGTACTGCCCAAATGTTCAACTCCACAGAATGAGCAACCCGCGTCACTTCCAGTTGCTTTAAACCATAATAACTTGCTAATTGTGATGAATTTCTGTTTGTACAAAACACCGACAATGTTCTAGAGTCTGTTACCGGGAGATATTGCTGTTTTATGAACACAGTGGCTAACGGGGACAAACCTGCAACCGGAAGTGACGCGCGTTCCTCATTCTGCGGAGTTGAACATTTGTGCAGAACACCAGTAAGCGGGGGAAACGATCAGGAAGCGACGGGGGATGGGGGGAACTTCTCCTGCTGCCCATAAAAGAGATCACATGCTGAATCTGCCCCCGGGACCACTTTTATGTGAAAGAGGATCATCCACTGTTTAAAAAAATACTGGGGTTACGGCAGCAGCAAGTAATGATGTATATATACAGTGAGTTGTCCAGAAGTAGGGATATGTAAACCCAACTTTTCATGATATGTGCCTGCTGTACCATGTACTGTATGAAAAAGTATCCTGTTCTCTTTGTATTGCTCCCTTTGTGTGAAATACAGTGCTGTGAAAAAATATTTGCCCCCTTCCTAATTTGAATTTTTTTGCATATTTGTCACCCGTAAATGATTCAGATCATCAAACAAATTTTGATACTACACAAAGATAACCCAAGTAAATACAAAATGCAGTTTTTAAATGATGATTTCATATATTAATCACTTCAGCTCCAGAAGGTTTACCCCCCCCCCCTCATGACCAGGCCATTTTTTGCGATACGGCACTGCGTTACTTTAATTGACATGGTACCCAAATAAAACTGATGTCCTTTTTTTCCCCACAAATAGAGCTTTTTTTGGTGAGGTGGCAAGATGGCTACTCAGAGCAAAATGGCTTCACTGTGAAAATATTAATTTGAGCTTATTTCTTTTTTCAAATCTGAAGTTTATTGATATCCAGTGAAGGCAAGACAGTACATCACAAGTAGAGATATTCCGAAAACATAAAGCCAACCATAGTTACAAAGTAAGTACTAAGTACAGGCTATCATCTCATAGATCTATGCTTGGGGTGTAAGAAAAAGGAGAACATAACTTTAAAGATACGCTCGTCCAGCCGTGGGCCCCTCTCTCAGAATGGGGGGTCCCTGGTCCGAGACCAAGTGCCTCTATGTAGAGCCTCTGCCAAGCCCCCACCCACTCCTATTTTCCTTATTCTGGTGTTAGGAAAACGCATATAAGAAAAACCCAGGTAGGGAGAAAAAAAAAAAAGGGGGGGACGGGGACAGAGAGAGGGTGCGATGGGAGCTTATTTCTTTATCTTACATGTACACTGGCATACAGCATAAATAATTCTGATGACTACTGAAACGTATGATTTATATTTGGAGAACCTGTGGCCATACAAGTTCCTGGAAAACCAGCCAGATGGCCATCTGGCTAAGGGTGTCCGAAAACCACAGGCGATAAATACATTTTGATGGTGACTTCTTGATGAACCATGGTCACAAGGCGTTTAACACTAAGCTTGCTGTAAATTTTACTAACCTTTGATTGGTCAACTATATCTTGACTCAACCTATCCTTGCATACGTCATTTGCTGTATAGAACCTGAACGCGCCAAAATTAAAGCAGATCAACTGACTCAAACTTACTTGATTCTGTCTGGTCTCTATGTAGCTACATATATCTTGAATTTGGTATCACTCTGTACCTGAGTCGAAAGGATCCACAACAATGGTATTTGATCACCTCAGTGGTTTTTATTTTTTGCGATGTAAACAAAAAAAAAAAAGACTGACAATTTTTAAAAAGAAAAACAATATTTTTTACTTTCTGCTATAAAACATATCCAATAAAAAAATGTAAAAAAAATCTAATTTCTTCATCAATTTAGGCCAATTTGTATTCTGCTACATGTTTTTGGTATAAAAAAAAAATCCCAATAAGCGTATATTGATTGGTTTGTGCAAAAGTTATAGCGTCTACAAACTATGGGATATTTTTATTTATTTATTTTTCTAGTAATGGTGGCGATCAGTGACTTATAACGGAACTGTGACACTGTGGAGGACAAATCGGACACTAACAGACATTTTTTGGGGAGCAGTGACACTAATACAGTGATTAGTGCTAAAAATATGCACTGCCACTATACTAATGACACTGGCAGGGTTAACATCAGGGGCGATCAAAGGGTTAAGTGTGTTCCTAGGGAGTGCTAGCTAACTGTGTGTGTGTGTGGGGGGGGGGTGCTTTGACTGGGGTAAGACAGAGATCCATGTTCCTGCTTAGCAGAAGCTCTGGATCTCCATCTTCTCCTCTCACAGAACGGCGATCTGCCTTGTTTACATAGGCAGACTGCCATTCTACATTTCTCAGTCCGCCGGACCTGCTGATTGGCTCCCGCTGTGTCCAATTACAGCAAGAGCTGGTTGCCAGTATCATGCATGAGAGCCCCAGACCCGGAAATAAAAAAGACGTACAGGTACGTGATTTTACGCTGAATGGCCGACCCTGTTGCAGTACATGTACGTGGGGCAGTCCGGAATAGGGTTGCCACATCATCCCTTTAATCCAGGACACATATGAATTACACAGGTTCTGAGGCTAATTTAATGCAGATAAGGCACCAAGTGAGTTTAATTACCACCTTAATCAGCCACAGAACCTGTGTAATTTATATGTGTCCTGGATTAAAGGGATGATGTGGCAACCCTAGTCCGTAAGCGATTAAGGGAAAGAAAGCTGTCCAAACCTGCCTGGCCCTATTGCCCCCTAAACCCTTATAACTGGTTGTGCCACCCTTGGCGGCAACAACTGCAATCAGTTGTTGCTGCCAAGGGTGTCAAGGAAATCAAGGAATTCTTGCCCACTCTTCTTTGCAGGATTGTTTTAATTCAGCCACATTGGAATGTTTTCGGGCATGAAAGGCCTGTTTAAGGTCATGCCACAGCATCTCAATCGGATTTAAGTCTGGACTTTGACTAGGCCATTCAAAGGTGGGCTTGCTGGTGTGTTTCGGATCATTGTCCTGATGCATAACCCAAATGCGCTTGAGCTTGAGACCACAAACTGATGGCTGGACATTCTCCTTCAGGATTTTCTGGTAAAGAGCAGAATTCATTGTTCCATCAATTTTATTCCAGCTGGGAAGCACACATTCCAAAAAGTTCAACTTTTGTCTCATAGTCCATAAAATATTTGCCCAAATAATAATCAAGATGTTTTTTGGCAAATGTGAGACGAGCAAGGCTTTACTGACGGTTTTCCTCACGAGAAATGGCGACAGTACCCAAGAGCCGATTGAAAAATCAGCTGGGGTGCTGACATTACCAAGTCCCTGGACAGGTAAGTGTCCTAATATTAAAAGTCAGCAGCTACAGTATTTGTAGCTGCTGACGTTTCATTTTTTTAACCTGCTGGTGGACTGTTGTTAGTCTGCAGAACCCAG